>OY987314.1:9503332-10038468 GCA_963920655.1 Geranium rotundifolium
TTTTGAGTTGGGTATTTACTCCAACACTGAATATTTTACTCTCAATTTTGAACATTCTACTCCCAATTTGAACATTTTACTCTCAATATTATACAATGTACTCTCATTGCTGAACATACTATTCCAATTTTGAACGCAAAATTGTAATGAAAAAGCTAAAAGTTCTATTGTTCACGCACGTGTAAAAATACGGAACCGTCTCTCACTTAAGTGCGCAGTGTGTTCCTATCACGTGTAGCGCACTGTTTTAATTTCGCTAGATGAGTGGCTCACAACGCGTTCACACAGTTCGGAGTTCAAACACTCCCCAAATTCGTACTAGAGGGTGCCCCTAAATATATATACACACATATATATTATTGCTGACATGTAATGTAACTTATACGTTGTGTTTGATGGGTAAGAAAATTAACTATCAATTCATTGATTATTTGATAAGTGGTGGTTTATCGATCAGAGTCAAATGCATGGAAGAGTAAAATTATCCTCCAATCTGGCCTAACCCATCAATTTGTCGTCTGTATACTCAATTTTTTTTGTGAACCAAATGAGTAACGGCAGGGCCGTCCATAGAAAATCGGGGGCCTGAAGCAAGAATTTGAAACGACGCATTTCTTTTAAAAAGATAATACCATACTACAATCCTTTTTTCGGCGCCATCGCTTCGACTTCGACGCTTTTCTTCGTAATAGATGAACCACGTATAAAACTTATATTAGTAAGCCGTTAATGCTATTAAGTGTAAGAGTTGATATATATGAGTTTCAATGTAGATAATATTTAGACTTCAATGTTATTGGAGTGAGATGATAAAACTTACTATATATGTAGATAATAATTAAAAAAATTGGACACATTTTATATTGGGCTAGTCGGCTGGGTATTTTGGGTCCCTCTAGGATCGGGGCCTAAAGCAAAAGTCTCTCTTGCTTTATGAACGGGCCGGCCCTGAGTAACAGATAAAAAAACTCAATCTAGACATATTGGGGCCAGCTAACGGGTTGGAGGGGTTGAACTTGCTCCAACTCGTCCTAATTCGCGGCCAATCCAAGCCAACCTGAACCCTAATTCGGCCCAACCCAATGTACCCATTCCAACCTAACATAATATATACATCCCTGTCCAGGCCAAAGTAGGTAAAATAAGAGAGGAGTGTACAGGCTTGGGTTGAAAGGTTTCTACGATAAATGAGATTTGTTCATTGTGAACCAATATTTATTTAATGAAATCCAATTTTAGCCCCTATTAAATTTGACCCGATCTTATCCGGTTTATTACTTGTCAATATTTGCGCTGAGTCGAGTGTCGAGAGTAGTGCACTCTCGAAACTCAACACGCATATTCAAAAGTGAAGACATGAATTGATCCAAAGTTGGGACCCCATTCTCCCACAGCCAGGTGCATTTTATCAAACTCATTCCATGACTCTCCATCTGCTATCTTTTATTCTCTTGTTATGCCACCTCATGTGCTATGAAGTCTTCGCTGACATGTATAGACTTTGTAGTCATGGAATGATGTTGAAATATCTGACAACTTTCCTTACTTTACGATGTTTGCGGCTCTCGTCTTCCCATTTAGACGTGCCACAAATAGAACAATCATCACTGTCTGTATACTCTTTGTAGTACATTATGCAACCGTACTTGCAAGCATCAATTTTATTACAATTCATCCCCATCCTCTTCAACGTCTTCTTGTTGCATATGATTTAGGGTACGAATTAGGCGACGACATTAAGGCTTCGTTATAATCGCACAGTCTATCGAAAGATGTGTTTGACATTGATATATGTTCCATCATTGACTTTAAGTTCAACAACACCGCCAAACAATAGTAGTTGGAATTCTTGTACACTGGGATTTGCGCAAGACGCATTAATTCTTGGTACGCGTCGGTCACTCCTTTTGCAGAATGATGTAATATGTATTTAGTTTCTTCTTACGCCTTCATTTGATGTTCACCTGAGATATGAGACCAGTGAAATAAATTATCCACAATCTCTACAACAAGATCCAATTTCGATTATTGGAAGCCACATCTTGTCTCGGTAACTATGTTCATATCAGGACAAATATTTTCCACCAGAAGATGTTAAAAACAACTAAGTAAACTATGTCCATTGTAGAGCAGGCATGTCCTAACAAAAATTAAGGAAAACAAGGTCTATACTTACCACTCAAGTCTTTAATATTGTTATCGAGAATGTAACTCTGTCCACACCAAAACATGTATGTCCTACCACAAATTATGTGAAAACATGGTCATATATGTCCGATTACTATAATTCTCCATTAGTTAGTGAATTATATCCATATCAAAACAAAGTTTGTCCACCGAAAGATTATTGAAAACAACCATGTCCATCAACAAAGATAAAATAACAAAAACAGTTTGAGAAAGAGAAGTAATTAATAAGAGATATTATTGGTGTTGGATTGGATGTATATTATTCAACGGAAATAAAAAGGAAGTAATTAATTAATTAAGGGATATTATTTCGGTCAACTGTGTATAATGACGATTGTACCCTCAATTGGATGATTTGATTCCAAAAGTTTACAATCTGATCGCATGTAAGATTTCATTACTAAATCTTAAGATAATGACAACGATTTTGAGGATTTTCACTCCAGATTATGGTGACAAATCTTACTGCATAATTAAAGACTTGTCTTCCATATTATTATATATCCACGGTTATCATTGAACATTTATGTGTGTTGATGTCTCAATTCGAGATACCGAGCCACATCACCACCAACCATGAAGAAACCATGTACTGAACTTGTGGATTTTAGTTGTGATTTAGTTTCCATGTTTTAATAATATTAGAAGAATAGTTATTTTGTGTACTTGATACCCCAACCAAGAAAGGGAGAAAGGAGTTCATATCGAAAGAGAGGGAATTATGTGTTCGATGCCCAAGCACATCATCACCTCGAAAATGAATGTGAAAGGAAAAGAGGTGGAGGAGAGAACATAAAAAGAGAGATAAATAACTGATGACATGAAAATTTGAAAGATATGTGTAAGAAATATTCGAGTCACTACATAATCAAAATTAACAAATTTAAATTAAAACTCAACAAAATAAGATTGAGAACTTTTTTTCTACGTTATCTCTCACAATTTTCTTTTGAAATCAACTGTAATTAATTGAGAGTGTCAAACATAAATGCAATAACTCCATGAAGTATTAAGATTGATGCAGTAATTATAGGGAAAACTGTGCCCTTCAACTATCACTACACCATTTGGTACAAACGGTCTGCGTACAAACTAAATGTACGCAGCCATTTCGCGCTGCGTACGACTTTGTACACAGCTAAATTAAAAACGCGATGCATATGAATCTGTACGCCGCGCGAATTAACTGCGTCCACAGTATACACAACGTGTATTGGCTGCGTACAAGACTTGTACGCGGTATCAAAATTGACCGTTGCCGACCGGTAACGGTCAGAATTGGGTTTTTGGTCGTTGTGATTGGGGCTGCGTACATGTTGCATATGCAGCCCCAAGTTGGGAAAATTTTTATAAATTGAACACTTCTCCTTACTCCTTCATTTTATCCAAAATGCTTACAAACTTTGAAAATCTAGAGAGAAAGGGGGGAAACTGCGGTCAACATTAAACCGACCGAATATAAGGCATGTATATTCCTTACCAACTCATATATATATTATAATTTATATGTTATCTCAATAATGTAACTTGTTTGTCTAATATTAGATCCATTATTAATTATTGCATGACAACATTAGGTACTGCAATTTCCCCGATTCCAAATTTCATGTACACACTAGTGAAAATGAAGGAATAATATGATGGACATATTGGTCATTTTGATCATTAAATGGCATTTAATTCATTTCCGACCAAAATGAGGGCATTTAGATAAGTAACTATCATTTAAGGTCATTTAGTCATTTTTGACCGAATGAGGGTTAGTTTGATTATTAAAGGGTATTTGGGTCATTGTCGACCAAAATAGGGGTATTTTGGCCATGTATGACCTTTCAATCTTATTTGATCATTTCCGACCGAGAATAGGGGTATTTTGGTCATTTTTGAACTGTGAAGGGCATTTTCGATCGAGAATAGGGTAATTTATGTCGTTTCGGCAATATTTCGATGTATTTTTTTTTATATTTTTGAGATAAGTGTGTGAAATATTTGTTTTGTATTTAAAGTAATTTGTTTTGTATCCCGATCTAATTGTAAACATATATACATCTGAACAAATGAGTCGAAGATTTGTTTTGTATGCCGATTCTAGTGCACAATATTTTCCACATCCGAGTCCTAATGTTAATCATTTGCAGCAGTTCATAGACAATGTAGATCTATCTCGACTTGTCCGTATGTTGGACCAGGTTGACGAGGTGGCTTCTAGAGAAACTACAGCGAAATACAAAAGATTGGTGGCAGAACTGCAGATCCACATCAATTCATATTAGAACATGTGAATATGTTGATTGATGAATATTTTTAGTTTGATGAATATTATTAGTTGCATATATGACCTATAAGGTAACATTATGTTTTGAAATATGTTACTTTTTGTAATTTTTGTTATTTATAACCTCTTAGGGGTATCTTGGTTACTTTTATCGAGATAGGGGCAAATTGGCCATTTTATGGCTTATCAAGGGTAATTTGGTCATTTTGACCTATCAAGCGGTCAATTTGACCAAAATATGAGCAATTTGGGCATTTATGGCCTATCAAGGGTAATTTAGTCATTTTGACCTATCATGGGGCGTTTCGGTCATTCTGACCGGAATAGGAGTAATTTGACCATTTTATGGCTTATCAAGGGTAATTTGGTCATTTTAACCTATCAAGGGCCGTTTTGGTCAATTTGACCATTTTATGGCCTATCAAGAGTAATTTGGTCGTTTTAACCTATCAAGGGGTTTTACGGTCACTTATGATTTTCAATGGTTTGTAGATGGCAAAAAAGGATAAGGGCAAGGGTATTGATGAGGGTTCGAGTAGTAATAAGGGGAAAGGGAAGAAGCACGAATACCTTGGCCTACGTCGACATGCCCTACCACCCTAGACGGGCTTGCGTTCTCAGCCCACTAGTTATGGATCACCGTTCTCAGACAGTGAGGACCAACCGGGAGGGCATATCGACCCAAGAACATCTGTTGCACTGGACAACATTCAGAGACGGATGGAAAGTGTTGGGTCGCATGATGGACCAGTATCTTCTTGGTCTTGGGGTATGTTTGAGATGGGTGCCTTTCAGTCGCAGCAAGTGTCCTATGGCAACGGGTATCTCAGAGGCGTAGTCGATTGAGGTCTTCTGCTGTTTCGTCATCTCATCCAGTGCATCTAGAGCCTGATCCGTCTATTTGGCCGCCTCTTGACGCACAAGAGGATTTTCACAACGAGTTGTACTTCAACTTGTAGATACTCGAGTCTGCAGTAACGGACCACAACTACATCCCTCCGAATGGCCCAAGGCAGAGTTGAGTACTAACTTAGAAGCTCATGCCATTGCGCAGTTGGGTGTTGATTGACTCCCACTTATATGGGGTGGAAGTGGACCAGTAGTCGATTTGTGGGACGATGATAATAACAATGAAAGGCGACTAGTGTGGGTGTTAAGTCCCATGTTCAGTTGCACCATCCCGCTCAACTATACTCATTGGAGGGACGTGCCCCCCGAGATACAAGACAAGTTCTAGCAAGAAGTTTATGTAAGCTACAAATATAAAATTTTTTAATACATACAATTACTATAATCGAGGATCTCGAGGAAGTAACTCGATGTTTCCAATCTTATTTGTAGAGGATATACCAAGTAGACTACTTATCAGACCGTCTTATGGCTTAGTTGGAGAAGAGAGCCGCTTGATATTTCAAAGAGCGCAAGAACAAGCTTAAGCCATGGTACGACCATTGTGAGGATGTTCTTAGTCGCAACGGGGTTCGCGTTCATCTCAGAGGGAGGAAGGAGTGGAAGTGGTTGGTGAAGTATTGGGACCGATCTAAGGTTCAAGTAAGTCTTATTTTAAATAAATGTCGTAATTTCAATCATTTTTAATGACTATTGTTAGAATAGTTAATTAATTAGGGTTTTCTATTAGTATTATGTTTCCTAGTTTTGGTTTATTTCCTATGGTTCCTTATATAAAGAAATTAGCTATTGTAATTCAGAACAAGTTATTCATAACAATACCAATATATTTTGGAATTCAACATGGTATTAGAGGAAGGTTAACCTCCCTCTTTCTTTTTTTCATTCTCCTGCTACAGTAAAATCGATGCTATAGTAATCTGCTACAGTATGCGCTACAGTAATCAGCTACAGTATTCCGGTGCTACAGTACCCGATTAAAAAATACCAATTTTTTTTTTGCTTCTTTCTCCATCTGCATTGTTAGTATGTCTTTCCTTGACTCGAAGTCAAGTACTCTTTCCTCGCTTATGAGTACTCCTATTATTACATCTGAAAAATTAAGTGGAAGTGTTAATTATTCATCATGGGCAGCTTCCGTAGAATTATGGTTTATGGGTCAAAGGCTCGAAGATCATCTTACGAATACAAGTGAGACAATTCCTGAAGCCGATCGAGTTCAATGGAAAAAGGTTGATGCCTTATTGGTCCGAAATTGTATGCCATATACAAGGCTTACCGGACATGTGTCCAAATGTGAAGTAAAGCAAAATCTCTCTACACTAATGACATTCAACAATTTTATGCTGTGATTTCTAATATGGTTCAACTGAAGGTGACAGGATCAATTATGTCCCAATTTATTAGTCGATTGGAGTCTCTAAAAGAAGATTTTAATGCGCTCATGCCAATTACTGAAAAAACGGATACACAAATCGCTCAACGAGATACATTATTTATGGTATTAGGTCTTACTGCCATGCCTCAAGAATTGTCGTCTGTGCGTGATCAGATTTTGGCCAGTGCTACTGTCCCAACTTTACAAGATTTTTCTGCATGACTATTGAGTACTGTCCCTCCACATGAGCTTTCTCCGGCTGATACATCAGCTCTTGCCTCCCACACTACTCCAACCTACTCGAGTGCTTCTATGAGGGGTCGTGGTAGTAGAAGAGGCGGCGGTGGAGGACGAGGACAGAATGGTAATTATCAGCGACGAAACATTGAGTGTAGTCATTGCCACAAGATGGGACACACTAAGGAGACATGTTATGAACTGGTTGGTTATCAGCGACGCAACATCGAGTGTAGTCATTGCCACAAGATGGGACATACTAGAGAGACATGTTATGAACTGGTTGGTTATCCAAATTTTCACTCACATGCAACTTATGCTGCACAAACCGCTGATGACTCATCCACCGTTGACAAACAAGCTTCTACTTCAGTCATTCTCACAGGTGTTGAGTATGAGAATTATTTGCGACATCGAACTTCACAACATCACTCGTCAAATACTCTTTATATCGACTCTAACATTGGTGGTGCCCATACTGGTAATTTTGTGGCTTGCACAAGCCAATCTTCTTCCGTTGATCCTTGGGTTCTTGATTCTGGTGCATCAAATCACATCTCTGGTAATAAAGACCTTTTCATTCATATTTCTAAACCTCTTAACCTTCCAAATATTACTCTTGCTGACGGATCTGTATCTATGGAAAAAGGTTTCGGTTTAACCATCCCTTTACCATCCTTACCATTAGCTCCTGTCCTTTTTGTTCCGGAAAGCCCATTTAATCTTGTTTCCATCAGTTGAATTACTCGTGCTTTAAATTGTTCAGTTACATTTGATGCTGATTTTGTGTCTGTACAAGATCGAGGCACGGGACAGGTGATAGTAGAAAGATATGAGTGCCAAGGATTATACAATCTCAAAGCAAAAGGATCTACAGTGGCTTGCACCTTCATCGAGTCCCTGCTTGCTATTCATAATCGTCTTGGTCATCTGAGTCTCTCCAAACTTAAACGTTTAGTGCCAAGTCTTTCTTCTCTGTCAACTTTAGAGTGTGAGTCATGTCAATTCGGAAAACAAACTCGTGCATCTTTTCCTAGAAGTTTAAATAATCTTGTTTCTTATCGTTTTGAGTTAGTTCATACTGATGTTTGGGGTACGAGTCGCGTTCCTTCTGTATTGGGTTTTCGATACTTTGTTACCTTTATAGATGATTATTCACGATGTACTTGGTTGTTTTTAATGACAAATCGTTTTGAGTTATTTTCTATCTTCAAAGAATTTTATGATGGGATAAAAACTCAATTCAATATTGGAATAGGCATTTTACGCAGTGATAATGGCAAAGAATTTTTTTTTTCTCCTTATACCGAGTTCATGAGCTCCCGAGGTATTCTTCACCAGTCTTCATGCACATCGACCCCTCAACAAAATGGTGTTGCAGAATGCTCACCTTATTGAAAATGCTCGGACTATGATCATCCATCATCATGTCCCCCGTCGTTTTTGGGCTGATGCCGTCCTTACTATGGGATATTTGATTAATCGTATGCCTTCATCTGTGTTATATAATCAAGTACCTTATTCAATTTTATATCCAAACAAGTCTCCTTACCCGCTTTCCCTTCGTACATTTGAGTGCACTTGTTTTGTTCATGACAAAACGCCTGGGCGTGATAAATTGTCTGCTAAGGCTTTTAAGTGCATTTTCTTGGGATATTATCGACTTCAAAAAGGGTATAAGTGTTATTCTCCTAGTACTAATCGTTATTTCATATCCGTTGATGTATCTTTCTTTGAGACAACACCTTATTTCTCTCAATCCTATTCTGATAGCAGTGATGTTTGTGATATTTTGCCCATTCCCTCTATTTTATCCCTTCCAGAGACTTATGTTGCACAAACACGATCTCTCCCGTTGCATGTTTATTCTCGACGCCTTCCTACAGGCCCTGTAGATGCCTCTGAGCACTCATCTCCTTCTTCAGCACCTCATCCTGACGCGGAACTACTTCATGTCATTGACATACCTCCTGATCTCAGACGTGGTACTCGATCTACTCGTAATCCACACCCTGTTTATTCATTTTTGAGTTATCATCGTTTATCACCATCATATTCTGCTTTTGTTTCTTCATTGTCTATTGCCTCAATTCCTAATTCTACCAGTGAGGCACTATCCGATCAGGGTTAGCGATAGGTTATGGTGGATGAAATATCTGCTATGAAATCACAGGGCACTTGGGAGTTAATTCCCCTTCCCACAGGAAAATCTTATATTGGATGTCGTTGGGTTTATACAATTAAAGTGGGACCAGATGGAAAAGTGGATCGCCTTAAAGCCAGACTGGTTGCCAAAGGTTATACCCAAATCTTTGGACTCGACTATGGCAATACTTTTTCACCTGTAGCAAAGATTGCCTCTATTCGTCTGCTCATTTCTATCGCTGTTGTCCGTCATTGGCATCTTCATCAGTTAGATATCAAGAATACTTTTGTTCATGGTGATATTGAGAAAGAGATCTACATGGAGCAACCCCCAGGTTTTGTTGTTCAGGGGGAGAACAGCTTAGTATGCAAACTTCGGCGCTTAATTTATGGTCTCAAACAATCTCCTCGGGCTTGGTTTGGGAGATTCAACACTGTCATCCAACAATTTGGCATGATTCAGAGTGAAGCCGACCATTCTGTGTTCTATCACCACTCGATCCAAGGAAAGTATATATACCTGGTGGTGTATGTGGATGACATCGTTATCACTGGAGACGATGAAGAAGGAATTCGTGGATTAAAAGAGCACCTTGTTCAACATTTTCAAACTAAGGACTTGGGTCAACTCAAGTACTTTTTAGGCATTGAGGTTGCCCAAGCCAGTAACGCAGTGGTCATTTCTCAGAGAAAATACGTTCTAGATATTCTGGAAGAGACCAATATGCTTAATTGTCGTCCATGTGACACCCCTATGGACCAAAATTCTAAACTTCTTCCAGAACAGGGGGAGCCTCTAGAAGATCCTAGAAGGTATCGAAGACTCGTTGGGAAACTTAATTACCTCACTATAACTCGACCAGACATTTCATTTGCTGTGAGTGTGGTAAGTCAGTTTCTTCAATCTCCATATGATTCTCACTGGGATGCAGTTATACGCATTTTAAGGTATATCAAAGGAACTCCATGACAAGGGTTATGTTATGAAGATAAAGGGCATACTGAGGTCATTACCTATTCTGATGCGGATTGGGCAGGATCTCCTTCAAATAGACGTTCTACGTCATGTTATTGTGTAACAATGGGTGGAAATCTCATCTCATGGAAGAGTAAAAAGCAAGTTGTAGTTGCTAGATCCATTGCAGAAGCCGAATATCGAGACATGGCTTTGGCTACATGTGAACTCGTATGGCTAAAGCAGTTACTTCAAGAGCTCAAACTGATAGAGGTTACTTCGATGACGTTAATATGCGACAATCAAGCTGCATTACACATTGCGTCCAATCTAGTGTTTCATGAAAGGACCAAACATATTGAGATCGATTGTCACTTTATTAGAGAAAAAATTATGTCTGGATGCATCACAACCAAGTTCGTTAACTCTAGTGATCAACTGGCAGATGTCTTCACAAAATCTTTGCGAGGACCCCGCATAAGTTATATTTGTAACAAGCTTGGTGCATATGACTTGTATGCTCCAACTTGAGGTAGAGTGTTAGAATAGTTAATTAATTAGGGTTTTATATTAGTATTATGTTTCCTAGTTTTTGTTTATTTCCTATTGTTCCTTATATAAAAGAATTAGCTATTGTAATTCAGAACAAATTATTATTAATAATACCAATATATTTTGGAATTCAACAACTATATTTTTAATAAAAATATATTTTTTCCTTCAACAGACACTCAGCGGAATCATGTCTAAGCATCGACAGAAGAAGCCCGGCCATAATATGGGCTCCATTCCTTTCGCGTAGTCTTTTGCGAATTTGAGGCAGGAGCGGATTCGCACAAAAACAAGGTGCCTGGGGCCAAGGATCGAGAACACCCTTGCACGTTACACGAAAAAATATCAAGACCTATCACCGAAATATGTAAGAATATTAATTTTTTTTAATATTTTTTCATTAATCTATTTTTATTACTAATATTATATGTTTTTTTAGAGAAACTTTTACAAACAAAGTACAAGGAATATTGTGACGCTCACCCCGATCAAACCATAAAGATGAGAGAGGCAGAAGAGGCTGAGTTGATACGGCAAGTTGTGGAAGAGGTCCACCCATACGACAAAGGGCACATGCATCGCGAAAATTAAGTTCTGGGATTTAGGTATTCCGATCTGTTGGAGCCCACTCCTAGACAGCCACCCGAAAGTGCCTCGCAAATAGCATTGGATTTGGCACGGGTGCAAGAAGAGTTGCAGCAGGAGCGGGCCATAAGACTACAGAGCGAAGCTCAGGCGCAAGAGCTTCGATATCTTAAACGGAGGCATGTTGAACAAGCGCTTATCCGCAAAGGTAAACGGAAAAGACGGAGGAAGATCAAGATGCTCGAGCGCGAAGATCTACTAATTTCCCACATGGTTGATCCGCAGAATATCCCGAGACCTCCACCACTCTCATCCTCGCATTTAGACTGATTACAAAACTTCAAATGTTTTGCACTAACTCTCAGTGTTATATTTTTCTATGGATTATGTTACTTTATAATTTTTTATGAATTCTCGGTTTTAATTAATTTATGAATTTCGTTTACTCTATTTATTTTATGTTGGAAAAATATAATATAATATTATATTAAATCCTAAATGAATGAAATTGAAATGATTTTTTTCATTCATGAGAGATAATGCACATAATGTGCATTTGATTCTCTTGAATACATATGTTACAACTTTTCATTTAATCTCCTTAATTTTCATTTATTTGAGAAGTCTTTTGGTTGAAGAGATGGTGACTATAAATAGATGGTCACATCTCTTCTCTTTTCAACAATCTCATCACCATGAACACGAGTTCTTGGTTCTTCATCTCTTTCTTTGGTCTCAAATATTCTTCGTAAGTATGGTGATAGAGAAAGTCACAAGTTCAAGTTCGCCGGAACTAGACCTTTGGTGTACGGTGCTGGTTCGTAGTCGTTGTATCCTGGGAAGTGTACGCTCGTTGATTCTAACACCCGAGGGAGAGCGAATACACTTTAAGGAAAGTGTTTAACACGCCTCGACTTACTTCCCGAGTTTTATAAAACATTTTGTAATGGTTCATGCATCTTTGATGTTGTCATAATTCATTATTATTTATAATTATTTAATTTCTGCAATTTTTTAATATTATTGTATAATACCTAACAATTTATAATAATTTTTTATAAATAATAATATTAATCATCAAAAATAGTAAAATATAAATTTTCAATATTTTGTTTTTTAAATGAATATTACGGAATTAATTTTTATAATAATAAAAAAACGAGCTGCATACATTGTCTACACTGAGCGCGAATTAAGGTTGCGTACGAAGTATGTACGCAGCCTGAATAGGGGTTGCGTTTATTTCACGCACTCAGCTCGAACTCGCGCTGCGTGCACACAATGTACGCAACCTATGTTCGCGTTGTATACTGTACGCAACGCGAGTGTCTTCCCGCTGCGGGTGTTTGGCTGCGTGTTTCGAGTTGCGTACTATACGGAGCCAAACTTTCGTGCTGCATACATTGAAAGTTTTGCTGGGTTTTTTGTTCCAAGCAAATGTGATAATTTATTCTCGTTATTTGAAGATGCAAATAAATACAACTTAAAACCCCATATGATTGTGGCGGATAAACTACAATTTTTATATGTGAAGTCAAAAACATTAACCATATATGAGAATATAGCACTTCCAACCAAGTGTTGGGAGAAAAAACGAATCTAATAGAATAATTAAATGCAGCGGAATTAAATAATTCCCCCCACCTGTGCAAATCTCGTAGGAATCTACCAAGCAGAGCAAATCAAGCAAGCTAATAAAATATAGCAAACAAGAGCACAATAGGCACGCACAATTTTAGCGTGGAAAACCTCCTCAATGTGAGAGAGGAAAAACCACGGGACCCTCGAGGCCGCTTAATCTCCACTATCAATATAATGGGTACAACGAGCTCTCTCTAAATACAATTAGAGGATCACAATATCTCAAGATTAACCAATCTTGGCTCAAACCACAATTACAAGAAAGAGTAGAGAAACTTTACCGAATCGGTGGTGCACGATCAGAAAATTGTATCAAATCACTCGGGCCTCCAAACGCAAATTCCAACGGTCAGAATGTAGTACCACGTCTTTCGAACACCCTGTCCAAAAATCAGCACGATCCAACGGTGGATCGACCTCCGATCAGACTCGAGAACCTTGCTGGTCGGCCTAGAAAGTAGCAGAAAATTCTGCACGAATTTCACTCTAATTTTCTCTTGAATTGGTCTTCCTTCCTTCTCTCTATTGCCTCCTATTTATAGGCAAGCAATTAGAGTTTCCTTTTCCATGTAGGATACTAACTACATGAGTTTTTGGCCTCCACTTATTTAATATAGGCCCAACAAATCTCCCCCTTATTCAACTAAGTGGAGGGCATCGCCATCCCGGCGATCTTACGACAAACATCAAGCTTCTCCCTTGGTAAGGCCTTCGTGAACATATCGGAACCATTATCATCTGTGTGGATTTTCTCAGTCTCAAACAACTTGTCTTCAAGTGCATCTCTAAGCCAATGGTATCTCACATCAATATGTTTCGACTTTGCATGAAACGTAGAATTCTTACTCAAGTGAATCGCGCTTTGGTTATCACAGTAAACCACATAGCGCTGCTGCTTGAAACCGAGCTTCCTTATGAATCTCTTCATCCACAACAACTCTTTACATGCTTCAGTTGTTGCGATATATTCAGCTTCTGTAGAAGAAAGTGCAACACACTTTTGTAGCCTTGACTGCCAAGAAACTGCTCCACCTGCAAATGTCATTAAATAGCCTGAGGTGGATTTTCTGCTATCAACATCTCCTGCCATATCTGAATCAGAGTAGCTAACCAGCACTGGTTCTCCACTTCCAAAAGTGAGTATGTAATTAGAGGTACCTCGGAGATATCTCATAATCCATTTGACTGCATCCCAATGCTCTCTACCCGGATTTGACAGAAAACGGCTCACAACACCAACTGCATGAGCTATGTCAGGCCTTGTACACACCATTGCGTACATCAAACTTCCTACTGTTGAGGCATACGGAACTCTATCCATGTCGTCCATCTCCTTTTCCGTAGAAGGGCTCTGTCGTGTGCTTAGCTTAAAGTGAGTAGCAAAAGGAGAGCTCACCACTTTAGCCTTGTCCATATTGAACCTTTGCAACACTTTTTCAATATATCGCTCTTGTGACATATGCAACTTCTTCGCAACTCTATCGCGAGTAATTCGGATTCCAAGAATAGTCTTCGCAGGACCCAAGTCCTTCATTGAAAAAACCTGACTCAACTGTTTCTTCAATCTCTCAACTCTGGAGACATTCTTGCCAACAATCAGCATATCATCAACATATAGCAATAGTATGATAAAATCATCATCAGAGAATTTCTGCACAAAAACACAGTGGTCAGATTTCGTCTTTTGGTAGCCTTGCTCACCCATGACTGACTCAAACTTCTTGTACCACTGCCTTGGTGCTTGCTTCAAACCATACAAGCTTTTCTGAAGCTTGCACACATAGTCCTCTTTTCCCTTTACTTTGAAACCCTCTGGCTGCTCCATATATATCTCCTTATCTAAGTCACCATGGAGAAATGCAGTCTTCACATCCATCTGCTCAACCTCCAAATCAAGACTAGCTGCTAAACCAAGAACCACCCGAATGGATGACATCTTAACAACAGGAGAAAATATTTCATCAAAGTCAATACCTTTCCTCTGGCTGAAACCCTTGACGACCAATCTAGCTTTGTAACGGGGACGTGAAGTATTTTCTTCTTGCTTCACTCTGTAAACCCACTTGTTCTTCAAAGTTCTTTTGCCTTTCGGCAACTTCATCAACTCATAAGTATGATTCTCATGCAATGATTTCATCTCATCTTGCATGGCTTCAACCCACTCCTTCTTGTTCTCATCTTCAAGGGCTTCACTGTAATTTTCGGGTTCTCCCCCGTCAGATACTAACACATACTCATCAGCTGAGTACCTTGTAGACGGTTGTCGATCTCTAGAAGATCTTCTGAGTGGAACAACTGGTGGAACATCTGGTACTGGCAACTGCTCATGAACTTCATTATCCATCTCTACCTCTATAGGAGCATCAACATCACCTGCACCCGGTTGGTCATCACAAACTTCATCTTCAACTTGACTTGGCACAACTGTAGGAGGAACTATATCAAAATCAATCAAGTCAATTATAAATTGCGGAGCACTTTCTTCAAACTTCGCAATATCTTTGATGTCCTGATTCTCCATAAATTCCACATCGCGGCTTCTGATAAGTTTCTTCTGCACCGGATCATAAAATCTGTACCCAAACTCATCCTCGCCATAACCGATGAATATGCACGGTCTAGTCTTCATATCAAGCTTAGATCTTTCATCCTTTGGAATATGCACAAATGCCTTGCATCCAAATACCTTTAAGTGATTGTAGGAGACATCTTTACCTGTCCAAACTCCATTTGGAACATCAAACTCAAGAGGCACACACGGTGTGAGGTTCAACACATGAACCACTGTATTCAAAGCCTCACCCCAAAAGCATCTTGGTAACCCTGCTTGTGAAAGTAAACATCTCGTCCTTTCAATAAGCGTTCTATTCATCCTCTCAGCTAACCCATTTAGCTGAGGCGTCTTTGGAGGCGTCCTTTGATGTCGAATGCCTTGATCCTTGCAATAATCATCAAAAGAACCACAATACTCACCTCCATTATCGGTTCGCATGCACTTTAACTTCTTCCCAGTCTGTCTCTCAACTAGGGCATGAAACTTCTTGAAGACACCACACACTTGATCTTTAGTCTTCAAGATATAGGCCCACACTTTCCTTGAATGATCATCTATAAAGGTCACAAAATAGAGACCACCTCCAAGCGTCTTGGATTTCATAGGACCACAAACATCAGAGTATACTAAATCAAGCATCTCTGGCTTTCTCGAGGGAGGGGATGATTTGAAAGATACTCTAGTTTGCTTGCCAGCCAAGCAATGCTCACACTTCTCTAACGGTTCATCTTTCATTCCCGGTAGGAGATTCTTCTTTCCCAAAACCATCATTCCCTTCTCGCTCATGTGACTAAGTCTCTTGTGCCACAATTCAGTTGTACTCTCTTTTACGACTGCATTGATAATGCCACCACAAACTCTAGCTTGTGTCACGTACAACGAAACACACTTTTCACCTCTAGCCACGACCATAACACCTTTAGTGAGCTTCCATGAACCACCACCAAAGGTATGATGAAAACCTTCATCATCTAGCTTGCCTACTGATATCAAATTCAAACGAATGTCAGGAATATGCTTAACATTTTTCAGAATAAGAATTGTACCGTTTTTCGTCTCCAAACGCACATCTCCTATGCCAATAGCTTTTGACATGCCTCAATTTCCCATCTTAACATTGCCATAATCACCAGATGTATAAGATGAAAAGAGATCCTTTCGACTTGTAGCATGAATGGAGGCACCGCTATCTACTACCCAACTGGTCTCATCACAAGCCAAGTTAACATCTTCTTCATCACACAAGAGAAGAAACTCTTCAGTAATAGTGGCAACATCATCGTCATGACTTGCCTTCTTTTCTTTCTCTTTGTCATGTTGGTTGTCTCTCTTGAGCTTTCGGCAATACTTTTTAATATGCCCCTTTAGACCACAGTGATAGCACTCTGCATTGGTATACCTATTCTTACTCTTGCTTCTGTCTCTACCCTTTGGACCTCTGCTTTTGCTCCTTCCTCTTTGTTCTGTCACTAAGACTTCTGAGTGCGAAGAGGAACCTTGTGACTTTCTTCTCATCTCTTCATTCAGAGCACTCCCCTTAGCCAAATCCATGGTGATAACACCATCTGGAGCTGAGTTAGATAAGGACGTCCTGAACACCTCCCACGAGTCCGGTAATGTACCCAGAAGCCACAAACCCTGTACCTCATCATCGAACTTGATACCCATTCCTGCAAGCTGATTAATAATTCCTTGAAAAGCATTAAGATGATCTGTCAACGGAGCTCCATCATGATACTTCAAACTCATCATCTGCTTTATCAAGAACAACTTATTATTACCAGTCTTTCGAGCATATAACTGCTCAAGCTTGCTCCATAAACTGCGTGCATGTGTCTCTCCACTGACATGATTCAAAACATTATCATCCACCCACTATCTAATATAGCCACATACTTGACGATGTAATAAATTCCATTCACCATCAGATTTGTTTTCAGGCTTGACTTCACTGAAAACCGGCAGATAATAATCCTTCACATAAAGATCTTCCATCTTCCCTTTCCAGACATGATAATTTGAACCATTCAGACTAACCATTCTGCTTGTATTAGCTTCCATTATTTAACACAGGATACCGATTAAATAACCTTCCTTCTGATACCACTTGTTGGGAGAAAAAACGAATCTAATAGAATAATTAGATGCAGCGGAATTAAATAATTCTCCCCACCTGTGCAAATCTCGTAGGAATCTACCAAGCAGAGCAAATCAAGCAAGCTAATAAAATATAGCAAACAAGAACACAATAGGCACGCACAATTTTAGCGTGGAAAACCTCCTCAATGTGAGAGAGGAAAAACCACGGGACCCTCGAGGCCGCTTAATCTCCACTATCAATATAATGGGTACAACGAGCTCTCTCTAAATACAATTAGAGGATCACAATATCTCAAGATTAACCAATCTTGGCTCAAACCACAATTACAAGAAAGAGTAGAGAAACTTTACCGAATCGATGGTGCACGATCAGAAAATCGTATCAAATCACTCGGGCCTCCAAACGCAAATTCCAACGATTAGAACGTAGTACCACGTCTTCCAAACACCCTGTCCAAAAATCAGCACGATCCAACGGTGGATCGACCTCCGATCGGACTCGAGAACCTTGCTGGTCGGCCTAGAAAGTAGCAGAAAATTCTGCACGAATTTCACTCTAATTCTCTCTTGAATTGGTCTTCCTTCCTTCTCTCTATTGCCTCCTATTTATAGGCAAGCAATTAGGGTTTCCTTTTCCATGTAAAATACTAACTACATGAGTTTTGGGCCTCCACTTATTTAATATAGGCCCAACACCAAGTCCCACCACTAAGGTACGTGAGAAATGTGGCCAACGGATGAAACATTATTGTCACACACACACAACATATCTTGTACATTCTAGAGGAATAAGTAACATAGCTAACTAGCTATAGTGAATGTTAAGAATTGAGCATCACTCTCCAAATTGGCCATTTCCTTGTCCTCCAAGCTGACCCACGCTTCAATCCCCTCCCCGTCGTAGGTATCAACGAGCACCGTAATCCTGGCCGGAAGGTGCACGCTGCTGACCCAACTGGGCCGCCCCCACCCAAAATCCGCCTCGTACATTGGAAACCGACACCAGCTCGTAAATATGCGAAACTCAGCCTCCTCCCGCTCCGACTCCTCGCACAGCTCCATGAGCGCCTCCGCTGTCTCCTTCATCAGGTCGTCCCCGGCAATCTCCTTCCCGCACTCACCCGCCGACTTCTTCATCAACGCGCACAGCAGCTCCATGAGCTCCTCCACATCCACATCTCTGGTGCCGCGGCAGCGAGTGTTGGCGCAGCGCCAGAAGTTGCCGCAGACGTTGTCGGGGACGGCCACGTGGGTGCGACTCCTCATGTTGAAGATGTGGGTCAGGAGGCAGCCGTGCTCGGCTCTGCCTCCGGCGGCTGTCATGAAACACCTCCATAACAGAGCCGTGACGGCCATCACCCGCGAAATGCGAAACTCGGACCCGAGGGCTTTTAAGGAGGATATGGCTTGCTTGTTGAACACGAAGCGCTTGGTGACAATGTTGGGTGGTTCGTTCTTCCATGGGTTGTGAGACTTAACCCACGCTTCCTCTTTTATAGGGAAGATGTAACCCAGGTCGAAATTAGGGAGGCTTACACTCTTTATGCCTGCAATAACAAACATTAATATATCATTACGTACGGAGGGAGAGATCGACTTCCTCAAATGGGATTCACAATATTTTTAGTTTTCCAACTCAATTCAATACGTATAATTTAATGTAATGCACGTACGTACGCCACAAACAACAAGTTCCTTTTGTCGCCTGCTATATGTCTTACTCTCGTGTACAATAGTGTTATATATATTCGAATATGGTTATTATTATTTTTTATTTTATAAAAAGGGTGTAAGTTGCATGTAGTTTTTTATATGTAAAAAGAGAGTGGAGATATAATTGCATTTATCTTACTAATTGTCCATGCTTTACTCTCTAATATATATATATATGTAATTACTTTTATTTAGGGTCACCTCCACAATTATTGACGCCTAAAACAAAAAACTAGAAAAATACTTTTTTGTTTTTTTATAAAAATGAACGTTATAAAATTGGATAATAATATGTGTGGTTAACAATTAATCTGGATTAAGTGTAAATGATGCACACTTAGTAAGTCTAGTGTACAATGAGCTTGGCTGTTACAATGCATTAAATTTTTATTTGGTATATCAAAACTAAACCTGACCCCCTTAACTATAAGAGTGTCACACCTGCCCCCATTAACTACAAAATCAATTTGTGAGGTGCCTTAACTATCCAAAAATCCCGCTTTATCTTTTCCTGTTGACTTTTTTCAAAATTCTGTTAAGTTTTTGTGAAATGACGAAAATACCCTTGTACTTGAAAAATTAAAATAAATAAATAAAAATGATTTTGAACTTTTTTTTTTCTATTTTCTCGTTGTAAATAATAAATAATAAAAATTTATTTTAGTATTAATTTTTTATTTAAAAAATTTGTTTATAAAAGTTAAAAAAACGATGTTTAAAAATAAATTTTTATTTAAAAGTTTTTTTATAAAAAAAAATTTTTAAAAATTAATTTTAATATTAACAAAATTTTATTCTTTATTTTGTACAACGAGAAAATTAGAAAAAAAAAGTTTAAAATCATTTTTATTTATTTATTTTAATTTTTCAGATACAAGGGTATTTTCGTCATTTCACAAAAAACTAAACATAATTTTGAAAAAAGTCAACAGAAATAAGTAAAGTGGGATTTTTGGATAGTTAAGGCACCTCATAAATTGATTTTGTAGTTAAAGGGAGCATGTGAGACACGCGTATAGTTAAAGAGGTCACGTGGAATTTACCCAAATTAATATGGGCTCACACTTTAGGAAAGTAGGACTTTTTGTCTAAATCCTTATAAATTAAGATATGGTTGTGAGCATAGTTTATAATTGTCCAAATTTTGCAGTGCACCCTTGAGAAAAGAACAATTAATATTCTCACTTGTTATATATTACTATTTAATTTATATTTATCAGACGTTTCACATCAAGCCCTTATAAGAATATCTCAAAATAAATATGTTATTATATTGTTTACATCATTAAACTAAAAAATAACATATTATTTTTCATGTTATTTATATTAAATTTATTTTAATATATTATTCGGATGTTTGCCCAAAAAAACATATTAAATTAAGTTCTCTGGTTCAGTTTTATCAATTAAATTAAGTTTACTTAGTTATAACCCGTTGATTTTCGATTTTTAATTTGTGTTCGTTTTATAGGCCGAATTAGAGTCTGATTTATAAACAAAATATTAAATTTGCAATTATATAAAATACTAACAAAAACCGAATGTTAAGAATTAATTATTACAATCTAATCGAAATAAAAGATGAATAATATGTGTGGTGGACGAGAAGTGAACATGTGGTGACACAAACATGTCTGGTTCTTAGTGGTTAATTGACGGTTATGAGTTGTAAGAACCATAATTAAAATTAAATTATGATTCTAAATTCAAAATTAAAATCGAACCATTAACCACAGTTCTAATTTTTCATTCAAGGTTCAAAATTCCCAACCCTACTTTCTATTACAAGTTATTAAAATGTTAATCTAAAATTCTATGTCAAATGTGAAGTAAAATTTATAATAATAGGTATAAATCTAATCTAATTTTAATATTGAAATGGTCAAGAAATTAAATACAATTTTGGTACTAATATAAAATAAATGAAAAATATAACAAGGTGTTCTTAGCTCAACTAGTAAATTACTTTAATTATTTATATATCTTTTGAAAAAAAATTAATTTTTCAATTTTTAAGAAGTGACATAAATATTGGCTTAGGCGGCCGGCTAAATTAGCGCCTAGGCGGAAATTTTACAACATCGAACCGGCATAATCGAGTGGATTAAGTCGGTTATATATGCAGATCTAGATAGGTTAAAGTCACATTTAGGCGGATTCATGCAAATTAATTTTCCATTTTTCAAGAAGTGCTGTAAAAATTTAATGAATAAAAATATTTAAAAATATGATAATTTATATATATATATATATACTCATTCATACTTTTATTAATATATTTATATTTTTTAAGTATATGAATATAACAAAAATTAAAATATTTATATTTATAACTTTTTTTAAGGTTTTATATTTATAACTTAAATATTTATTTTTATACATCATAATTCATATTTTTACTATATATAATAATTTATTTGAATAAAAATAAAAAAATGCTTATTATTACCTTCTCTGGACGTAGTGGCCCAACCGTTAACGAACATACTAACTGTCATCGCATCGGCAATTCTATGCGAAAATCTAATCCCCACCGCAACGCCACCGCACTCGAACACGTTGACTTGAATCAACATGAGAGGAGTGGTCGCTGACTCAGCTCCCGGAGGGGCTAGACCACCCAGCACCTTCGCCTGCGCCTTCCCGTACATGATCCCAGCCAGCTCGCAGTTCACTCGAGCCTCCACGTACTCTACTCCTTGGTCGTCGCAATCGATGGTCTGTCTCTTCTCGTCGTACCTCCCGGCAAAAGGGTAGAACATGCTTAGGTTTTCCGACAAAGATGTTCCCATGGACTTCCTTGTTTTCTCCAAGGTTTCGAGGTCAACGTTGCCCGGCGCAGGATAGTAGCCGACGACGGCCATGTAGACCGGAGGGACGATGACGTCAATGGGAGAGATCTTGAGTGTTCTCCGGTGGTGTGGGGTCGGAGAAGATGGTGCGATGAGCTTCTTGCTCAAGATTTGAATCTCCATGTGATTGTTGAGTTTGATACGATGACAACAGTAGTTTGAGGTCCTAAATAGATGAGGATAAGTGCATACTTTTGAGGTTGATAGTTTTGTATGTACATGGGAGAGGGAGAAAGACATGAGCATTTGAATATATACTTTTTTCACTTTTATACTTTACTTGTTTTTAGTACCTTAAATTATATTTTGTGACACTTCACTTTTAAAATACTTAAACTACCCCTGAAATTGAACCAAAAGTAAATTTGGTCTAATTTCAATTGGGTAAAAAGACAAAATTACCCTCAACTATTCAAAAAAATTCAAGTGAATGTCACTCTCTCTACCTCCCTCCTCTCCTTCGCCACTGCCAATAACCACTTCGAGGAGGAGAGGAGTGAGGTGGAGAGAGTAGCATTCATTTGAGAATTTGATGAATAGTTGAGGGTAATTTCGTCTTTTTACACAATTAAAATTTGACCAGATTAGACCAGATTTAATTTTGATTCAATTTCAGGGGTAGTTTCGATATTTTTAGTATTTCAGGAATAAAGTGTCTTAAAATGTAATTTATGGTACTAAAAAGAGAAAAAAATGTAGGGTGTGAAAGTGACAAAAGTGTATATTTAGGTGCACAAAAGTATCATTTTCCCAATGGAAAATGAGCATATCGTCATTTTGCCCTACGTATGTGCTGCTCTAAAAGGGACAACACCTAATTTATTTATTTATTTTTTTGAATTGGCCACATAATATTACGAGATAATGGTAAAAGGTAAAATTTTAAATTTTGGGTTTTTCGATTTCAGGAACTGTTTTTGTCTTAAACTTTAATTATTTTACCTTTGCTAGTTTAGTTAAAATTGAAGGGCATTCGATGGTGTGTACACTCTGGAGAATTCGATGATCTACACTTTGGAGAGATGTGACGATTGTCACACCAAAACGTCACATGTCCAAAAAGGCAGAAACTTATGACGATTGTGTGACGAACATCACATGACATGTGACGATCGTCACATTGACATTGCAGGCCCAAAAATCAGTTATAAAACACAAATTTCAGTCCTAGTTCGAGGACGGATCGATAAGTTTTTACTTCACTAGCTCTGAGCCACCACTTCCAGAGAGAGTTATCAACACCCAAGCCCTCCCTTAGAGGTCATCTTTGGTGCTTCAAGAGAGGGGCTCCATCACCACCACCACTGGACGAAGCAAAGGAGGCATGAAGCTACAAGGGAGACTAAGATTGGAGAGTTTGTGAGCTCCCACATTCTTTGTCGATGTTGGGTTTGTTTACTCTCTTTCCCGTTCATGAATCTTGTAATATCTTGTTGTCGAATGCTGAACACCATGATTTGGGGCTAAAAACCCTAGGTCATGGGTGGTAGACCTTATAACGACTTATCACTATGACAATTTTAGATTTTCATATAATTGATGCACGATGAATTTACTCTGCTTTGTGTTTATTCTATGAACGTTAAATTGCATGTTTAATGTTTATGCTTTGAGTTCGAGATCAGTTTCGAGAGGTGTGGTTAAGAACAGATCTAAATATGGTCGAGAGGTCGGTCTCCTGGAGTCGATGTCTCGCTGTGGAGAGCCGAATATAATTCCTGAGAGGGTTTTTCGACCCGAAATTAGGCGTTACTCAATGCCAAGAGGCGAGTAACGTATTTATAACATAAGCCAATTTATACATGTTTGAGTAACTGAATGAATGAACGTGGAATCGCGGACATCTTGTGCTGATTGATGTATTATTTCCAACATGCAAGTTTGTTTAAATTTATTTTGTGCTCCACTTTGAATGCTAAAGTTGCTACTTAAAGTTCAACCTTGTAACTCATGATCGACGTTGACATGTCGGATTGGGAGTTGACATAAATAAATTGCAAGAGATCGGTCTCCTAGAGTCTTTCTCTTGGTACGAAACTGTTGAACTTAAAGCTATTTAAGACCGGTTATAAACAATCCCAAAAGGGTCATTGATCTAATATTAGGTATTGCCCAAAGCCGAGAGACTGGTAATGTAATTAAAATATAGGCCATATGAATTGCATGTGTAAGACTTCATTATTTATTAATTATAGGAGAGTTGTTGGTTTAGTGCCCTTATTTGTTTAACTTCTTGTGTGCATCCTTCTGCTTTATTCTTTTGCACTCAATAAGTTACACTTTGAACCGAAAATCCTAAAAAGTATTTGTGTTTTTATTACACGTATTTTCTTTTTGACAGAGAGCACGAAATGTCCAAGTATGAGACCCCTATTTGGTCCCTGTAGATTCGACCCGTATTTCAGCCAAAATATAAACTTACTTAATAACGATCGCGTTTGGTGCGCGAAACTTTGAGGTGTGTGCGGTGCGTGTGCTCTTCTAGGCCCATCATCATGCATATTACGCAAAGACTTGAATGCTTTTATTATTAGAGCAATCTTCGAGTATGCAAGTGTTATTACATCTTTATCAATTACAGCTCAAGAAAACTAGTGAGCTTAATAATGTTACTGAATATGCAATGGACATGATTACACAACATTGTGTAAAAGGGATTCTAATGGCAAGATAAGGGGTTCTTAGCAACCTTGATATTAAGAAGGTAGTGAGAAATGATCACATGTTTACCTTGGATGCTTATCTTCAAATTTGGTGCCTTACAATTATTGAAATTATTTTTACAAATAATAGAGAAGCCGGTATATATTCAAGTACACTATGATTTGCTTGAATCAGGACATGGGTTTCAGAGTTACCACCTTGAGGTCAAGATTGATTTGGAAACACGCATATAGAGCATTGAATTATCATGACCACCTGATTACGAAGGGTTTCCAGAGAGCTTGATAATGTCTGGATGAATGATCACTTTTGGATTACCATGTGACTTGAGCACAAAAGTGACAGTAAAGCTCTTGAATGGTCACAAATTAATTACAAGCTAATGGTGAAGAAGGGAAGGAGGCAACTTACGAGGGGTTGTGAATGTTACAGAAAATAGCCTAGTAAGGAGTAAAAATTAAGGTGCATTGGGTGTTAATATATATATATTAGTGTTCGGTGTAAATCGTCTCTAGTGCTCAATCGAGTCGGAGGAGCTGCTGAAGTGCTCTTCAATTCAATTTCAAAGTCAATTGTCCGGCGACATGATCATCTCGGGTTATTTTGTAATGACCCTTGTTGATATGATCTTCCGGAGAGGTGAAAACGAGCTAGAAACGAGAAATCACATGGAGATCCAATGTCCTAACTGTCGAGTTGAGGTGATGATAGCGATAAGAACATGAGGTTATTTTGGTGACAAAGTTAGACAAGGACAATCATATTACTGCTATAAGGAAAATGGATAACCTGATTTGTTCTGTTCATATTCTTGAGGTACATATGGAAACCTTAAATTATGAAGGTCAAATTCAAGCTTGAGGACAAGCTTCATTTAAGGGGAATGATTTGTTTATGTTATTAATGACATGGTGCCGTTTTTGTGCATCAATACAATACGATGTCATTTCATGCTTTGAGGATAGAGTAGTTCTTATTTGGTGAGGTGTCTTCTAGATGGTGTCTGGCTTAGCGAGTGGTGCGGAGCAGAGGGTGGTGGTCCTGACTGAGTGAATTGTAGTTGCTGTATATAATTTTTTATTTTAGGGTTTTGATTCATTTATATTTGTATCAACAATTTTATACGTTTTAGGGGACCTACTCATTTGAGATTATATATTGTTTGAGAGTTTATCCAGATCAAGATTTAGTTTTAAATTTTATCATTTCTTTTAAGGTAAAATGAATTTTATTAGTTAAATAGCAACTAACACGGCATAAAGTCGGACAATTGAAATTACAGATGGCAGGACAAACTCATCACTATAAACCCATCAGTTGTCAGTTATTCAGTCTGCGGGTAAGGATGGAGGAGTCTCGGCGTGAGGAAGCAGCAGAAGGTAGATCGAAGTCGAAGGATTTGGGTCCGAGGAGGGAGCGGTCGGGGATGGTGGTCAGGGGACAGGGACGGGGGGCTAGGGTGGCTGAGGGGCAGGGCCGCGCGGAGGCTGGCGAGGTTGGGGCTCGATACTGGGAGGGAACCGGAGTTCTCTGGCGTCGATAGGGAGATTCATGCAAGCATATCGAACTAGGGGGTATTGGTTTTCTTAAACTTCAATACGTCACCTAGCTGTCCCATTGGGATCGGTACTGGGAGGAAATGAGGGGTCTCTGGTATCAATGGGTTGGTCCTCTTAAGCTCAATGAGCTGGGAGGTCTTATCGTTGATTTTGGTCCAATTGTTAAGATTTAAATTTAATTATTTTAACCATCAAATTAATATTCTAATGATTGCATTTAGGTTGTCACTACTATCTGATGCACTCTAATAAAAATCATGTTTTACAAAAATATATAAG
This sequence comes from Geranium rotundifolium, assembly GCA_963920655.1. NCBI lineage: Eukaryota > Viridiplantae > Streptophyta > Magnoliopsida > Geraniales > Geraniaceae > Geranium > Geranium rotundifolium. The sequence goes on from OY987314.1 coordinate 9,529,921, forward strand.
ATATTATCGGTAGTAATTAATGGTCCTGAGAATTAGGCTCATTTCATTAAAAATTAATTAAGTAAATGACAGAAATGGTATTACTGTAAAACTAACCTATGAAATAAATGAAAACCCTACTACTAATAATAACATCTAATTTCTCTAATTTCACAAATCAAATCGAATTTAACTTCTCTAATGGTTCATGTATTGTTTCATTACAGCATGTTGTTTTATTAAAGGTCACATACACATCATTTTTAGTGTTGGTTTCATTTTGATTTTTTGTAATTTATTATTACTATCACTGTTATTTTGAATTGTTGATCATCAAATTTATACTCTGGTCATGTTTTAGTTGTTTCATTAGGATATAAATACACATGTTACAGAAAACGAAACGAACAAAAGTATGCACATAATTACTTACATCATTATTATTGTGTTTCATTTTTAACAGCTATACTACGTTTTCAATTGCGTATTTGAAACGTGTTTCATTTACGTATAATCATATATAAATGAACTATTGTGACTAACTAAAAAATTGAAACATGTTCAAAAAACATGGACACGTGTAAAAATAAAACGTGCAACTAAATTAAAAAAATGGGTGCATGAAAAATGATGCAATCACAAAACTAAAAATGAGTCGTAATCAAGTGAGAACTCACAGTTTACATGAGAAAATGAGAATCAATTGTGATCATTAGATGAATATTTTGACGGTTTTGATTTTTACTGACTCATTAATGGCAAATTGTTGCAATTATTCACAACTTTCTATTTCATTTTGTCTTTAAACACAAATATAAGGGTATATTCGTATTTTTATATCATTGAATGATTTATTTTTATTTAGCAAATCTAATTTAGTTATTGTGATTAATTTTATTTCTTAATTTACTTTTTACTACAAATAAAATTATTTCATAATTTACTTTTTGTATGATTTCACGAGTTTAATTTTACAAATACAAGATTTACACATTTTTTACTCTTGATTTAATATTTTTTCAGTTTCAATATTTTATTATTTTTATCATATTATTTGTAATTGTATATATTTTATACTATTTAAATTTTTATGATTTCATTGTTTCGTTTTAATTAAATACAAGATTCACACAAATTTAATAAATACAAGATTCACACAAACTGATAATGTTGATTTAATCGAAATAATATATATGTGTCAACGGTTCATGTTTCATAAATTATATGAAAATGTTGTGGTATCATCGGAATAATATATGTTCTCGTATTTGTTTTATTGTCTTATGTTTCATTAACTATATGAAATTGAAAAACAATATTAAAAAATGATTATTCCTATTAACAATTAATGATTTATTTTTGGGATAATTCCATGTGGCTACACCTAGATTTTGCTGTTTTTTACTGGGGTACACCTAGAATTTTTTTTTCAGCTGACTACGCCTAGAATGTGCAAAATTTCCACTTTGCACTTTCCGTCCAATTCTGTTACTTTTAACGTTTTTTATGTGAAATGACTAAAATGCCCTTAAGGTTAAATAAGTTATTATACTTGGATTGAAAAGACTAAAATGCCCTCACCTATTCATCTAATTTTCAAAACATGCCACTCTTCTCTCTCTCATTTCATTCATCCTCTCTCCTCGGCGTCCTCGGGCTGCCACGCGCCTCCATGAAGTCGAGCGTGGACACCGGCGACACCATCACCGTCTCGCCGCCAAACTCTCTCTTCCTCGCCGCCAGTGAAGTCCCCAATCCAAAGTCAAACGCGTCGGCGCCGACGAGCTTGATCTCAAGCTTCCTCTGGCGGCGCTCGAGGAGTTTGAAAGCGGGCCTTCTCGAGCTCATTTCGGTTGGTTCGCGAAATAATGCACACCATCGAACCCAAATAAGAAATACTCTTTTGGCTCAGTCACGGACGCATACCCAGAACGAAGGGTGCAAGAAATTCAACGAATACCCAGAACTGTGTGGGAAAGGGGACACAAATTTTGGGAACGACAGAGGAGCGAGCCGCATAAAAATTGAATTGGATCGAGAAATCGACAAAACCCACTCTGATTTGCACATCCTCAAAATCGAAATCCACTCTGATTCAATTTTTTCGATTTTGTCTCCAAATGGGCTATTCAATTTTTTGGTTTTTGGGTTCCGTCTCTGTAACACATCAAATTGGAACACCTCCTTATCTATAACATTGTGGCACCTTCTCATATGTAGATTTAATAAAAAGTAATTGTTGTATGCATGATTGTTGTTCTTGTTGGGAGGGTTTTTTCAATTTGGCAAAGCCAACTTTCGGGTCATATCCATTTGCACCTCCTCTGTCCCGATGAGCTTTTCCAAATCCTCGTCGGAGAACCTTCAAAGATTCGCGAACCAACCAAACCCTCTCTTTGGGTCTTTCTTGTTATTTTTTTGTTGCTTTTTTTGGATCTTTCGGGCCGCTTCTGGGCTTGAAGGACGGGAGCAGGAGGAACAGAGGGAGCTCGAGAGCAGGAGGAACGGGAGCAGTGCTCCGACGAGAGGAGGAGGCGGAGGCGAGGTGGAGGAGAGGGAGCTCGAGGGGGCGAGGCCATAGGGTTGGGTTGGTGAGGGTGAAGAATGGCATAAGTTTGAAAATTAGATGAATAGGTGAGAGCATTTTAGTCTTAAGGGCATTTTAGTCATTTCACATGAAAAAAACGTTAAAAACTAACAAGATTGGACGGAAAGTGCAAAGTGAAAATTTTGCACATTCTAGGCGTAGTCAGCTGAAAAAAAAATTCTAGGTGTACTCAGGTGAAAAACAGCAAAATCTAGGTGTAGCCACCTGAAATTATCCCTTTATTTTTTGTATTAGTTATTTTTGGTGTATTGTATAAAATAAGAAACGAATGGAACAATTAATGTTTTATTTTTGGTATTAGTTAAATTTACCTACATATCCTTTTAATTATTATTGTATTTATTTCAATAATAAATTAATTAATTAATTAATTAATGATAGTCATTGATTATTACCATTCTAATAGTTTTTATATTCTTTTGTACGAGTTAGTTGTTACCTGAGTTTATCCAACTAAAAATATTAGTTTTTTTGGTAAATTATGAAATCGTGGTAACAAAACTCTTATGTAAATCATGTAATCTTACGATTAAAAACATGAAACCAAAAATAATGAAATAGTAAAATAAAATTGTACAACTAACAACATGAAATCGAAGAGTCAAAAATTGAAATATGATATTGTGAAACAATAAAAAAAAGTGTATATACTAGAACACAATGAAATCATGAAATTGCGTAAATCTTATATGTTTAAAAATAAATCATGAAATCTTGAAATATGAAATAAATTTAATTTAATTAAGTAAATCAAATCTTGTAATTAAAAAATAATAATTTAATTATAAAAATTAAAAATATACTTTTATATTTATGTTAAAAAACCAAAATAAATATCAAGGTGTGAATAATTACATCTATTTGCTATTAATGATTCAGCACATCCAAGTCATCAATATTTTTATTTAATGACTGATTCTTATATTTTCATTTAATATGATTGTTTATATTTGAATGCACGCCTCACTACTATTTCGGTTTGGTGTTAAAAGTCAAACATGTAAACTACTGACATAAAAACTGTTGTGAAAGTTCAACGATCTGTAGCTAAATCGACTAAAGCTATAGCCAGCAGAACTAAAGCTATAGCAGCGGCAGACCATAGTCCGCCACCGTCACTAAAATGGTCCTCTTCAGTAGTGTTTTAATGTACTAATATTTTAATACAATATGTTCATTATTGTATCAAATTAATGAGAAATATACTATTTATACTTTTTAAACGATGAATGAAAAAGCTGTCGCTGATTTTAGAATTTTCAGATCGAGAACACAAAGACTTTTATTTTGATTTGAGGGGCATAGCCACATTACATAGACCTCCTGCTGCACAAAGATACCCGAAAAAACAGTCTTCATATGACAATGAACATATATGGATTGTCTAATACAACCTTATGGGGAGCGAGCAACAAATAAATGTATCTTTACAGCTCAATCACATTGCAATGAATATATAAGTCAACCAGAAAAAATATACAATTGACCCAAAGCCTAGGTAGGAGTGAGCAATGGTGTAACACTTGTTGAGTTGCTAGTTAAGAACAGCAACCAGAGTTTACTATTAGGTCTAAGGTATATATTATGAACAACCTGCAGCCTTGAGGAAGCTATCATATGGGTTTGTTGCTGGAAGCTGAAAGGAGTAAGGGTGTTGCTGGTTCTCAGCCGCACAAAGCATTCCAGAAGTCCCATAAGATGATGGGTGAGAGCTCATGATTTCATCAAGGAGTAGATTTCCATTCTGCAACTCAGTTAATTTCAAAAGTCAGATCATTGCACAAGAAACTCAACAGCAGATACATTGCAACTCATTTGTTTGTTTTCATAATGCAAGAGCACGTGAACTTTGATTGAAGATATTCACATATGAAGAACATTCAAATACTCTTTAGGGAAATAAATTTGTATTAAAGAATACAAAAACACATGTTCGAGCAAACTACCTTTGAGAAAGCCAACCCACCAGAAGTAGGCATATTTTGCATCCCATCATCAAACTGAATCTGGTCCATACTCATGAAAGTGGACATCTTCTTCTCCTTCCCAATCTGAAGGGATTCACAATGGCCAGCCATTTCCACATAAGGCATGTCAGATAGGCGTGAGATCGACAATGTTCCGACCTGATCTGATGGCTCCATAACCTACACAGGCTTAACATTTTAGGCAAACAATATATCTAATTTCAGCAGAACACTTGAAGAGTTACCAGAGGGTACAGTCTACAATCTGAATACCCATATAATATAAACAAACTTTGATACTTTAATGGCCTTCTTTTACAAACTGATTTGTTGCACGAACCACATCAACATACATTCTATTTACCTAATCAAACTTTAAAAACATTTCACCAAAAATATGTCATTCCATGTTAAACATAATAACCTCGAGGTGTAGTAGGTGAGACAATTATATTTCTACCCATCACAAAATCAATAGGTTGAGTAACATACTCATGTAGAGAAGTATGTCCAGTAGAGAAGCTAAAAATTAGGGATGGCAATTTCATCGGAATCCAATAGGTATGTGTCACCTCCGACATGTTTAAGTACAGGGTATTTCTTTTGTACCAGTTCAGGTATAGATATAGGTATGGGTTTATCGTAACCCTCCTATTACTCTTATGCTGACTTTTTTGGTCAAAGATAGGGGGAGCGTATGAATGATGTATTGTCATTTATATGGTTAAGTTAACTAATATATTAACTGTACTTTTGTTTTTAGATGCTTTGACATCATTACCGGGTTAATCAAGTTAAAATGCAGATACTAATTGAGTATGAAGTAAGAGTTGATGATATATGTGTAAATCTATGATAAATAGGATATGATAAAATCCTTCCAGAACCTGACTTATTGTAAGAGGGTTTCATGTTGTAGGTACAATGCATGCGCTCAAGTCTCTAGTTGGATAATGTCGGTGTTACATGTTTACCATGGTTATGTGCTCTGAAATCTAAAACCATCAATGTGTATCAATGAAAGACAAACCTATTGAATCAGAAGAATCAGTTGGTTTATGAACTTACTGAATCTAAAAGGTCATCAACACTCAAGAGGCTTGGTTTTGCCAAGAGCAGCTGTGAATCTTGGCTTTCAAATACACTGGGTTCATCATGGTGTATTGAAAATATATGTGCACCCTGCATGTCGAGACCAAAAATGTGAATAGATATCAAGATTAGAGAATCGAAAAGGAGATGGAATTTATGCATGGTATTATACCTTGCCAGAATGTCCATGTAATCCATGTTTGTACGTTTTTCCCTGTTCCATGAATAATTGAGCTCCCAGTGGACACTCGTCCTCAGGCAAAAATTCATTATACAGCTGCTCTCTGATGGTGGATGCTTGCTGCAAAGATAGTGTTCATCAGCACTGCTGTTGCATTTACTAAATTGCCGATCCTTTATGTCAAAGAATGGGAATGAGGCTTACATCAGATGATATTTTCAGCACATCCAGTAAGGTTGATAGAAAAGATTCTATAGCTTGGGTCTGAGTTACTTCTACTCGTAAAAGTGACCTCAAAGCATCTTCATCATCATTTTTGGATCCATAAACTCTCCCCGAATGATTGAGTCCAGTATTGACTGCCTGTAACTTGGAATCATTGACTAATTGTAGAAATGGATCAACCTGATACACCATTGGAGTATCAAGGTTAGTAGGAAATATTAAACCAAATTACTCTCATATGTAGCTTGGCTTCATTTAGGAGGTGAAGAGTACCAAGACTAGTACAAAACATCCAGAAGATGAACCCAACCATCTATAACAATCAAAAACAGAAACCAGAAAATTCAGGGAAGAGAAGGTATGAACTGCACATACTGTTTCATTTACAAGTGCTGCCTTAGCCCAAGAAACAAGGGGTGAGATTTTAAAGGCTTTTGATGTGAAGATCATCATAGATGTTGCCAAAGTAAAGAGGGATCGGCGTCGTGATGGTTGTAGTGCTGATCCTGCAAAATAAAAACCTGCATCAGTTGAAGTGTTTACTTCTCGTTTATGCTACACTACGGTAAAGAGGTTAGAGAGATATTTATCTTGCAGTTAACAAACTGATTAAGTCCTCCATACAAATCAACCAAAAAGCTTTGTTTTCACATCAGTTCTAGGTTTGTCTCCCTACTCACTTTTGTATACTACTGCATAATTCTGTTTACAGCTTCATTGCGTATGGTAAAATCATGAACTTTCTGCAGAAGGAAAAACAAAAATATTTATTTCCTTATTTAATCCAAATTTGAATCAGTTTCTTTAAATCGGGTTTGGCTGGAAGCCTGTTTAGCATTCTGGTAGTGTATTGAAAAGCTGTTGTCAGAATCAAGCCCCCAACCTAACATAAGCCTCTAGGAAGCAACTATTCAATCTCAACAGGCCCCAGCATACATTATGAACTAATCATAATTATCATCCTAGAGTGTGCAACTCCCTTCCAGGCCCATTAGGGTTGGCCTAGTGCTAAAGTGAAAGTGGCTACAATATTTTTAAGAGGTTTGGGGTTAGTAATAGAAGTAGAATTTTCTTGAATATATTGTAACTAGAGGTGTAAACGAGCAGAATAAAGTCCAATTTCGGCTCGAAATTTTTGTCAGTCTTGGCCTTGAACGAGCTTATATAGTCAAGCTCGCCTCGCCTTGGTTCATCTAGTTTTTGCTATGTATATTCATTAAAAATTAAAATATGTGTTTAAATAAAAATATATAATTAATTAAATACTAAACGAGCCCACTTGCAAGCTTTGATAGGTTAAGCTCGAGCTCATCTCGTTTATTAAACGAACCTAACCTTAAGCTTGAATTCGGCTGGAGCTCGATTATAAAGAGCACAAGTTGAATATATAATGAATCGAGCTCGAGCGGCTTGTCAGAAACTTGACTCGTTTGCACCACTGTTTGTATAATAATAGGCAAATTCAAAACAAAAAGTTCCTCCCAGATTAGCTGAATTTGTAGTAATCTGCGTAATATGATATCATACTTAACACCCCCAATGATGATTATTTATCATTTACAACTAGTATAGAGAAACCATTATGAAACTACTCTTCAGGTCCAACTCATTGATATTTTCAACTTCAGATAGTAATTACTAGATCATACCCTTAAATTTCCTATCACTTCCTACTGACCACCCTTAAATGTCATCGGCACTATTTAAGATAGCTGAATTATGTGCAGTGGAATGGAGTATGTAAGAGACATGTGAAAGCCATGACTTGCAGTATCATGTCATATCATATAATGAGAACTGCACTCATGATATACTTATAAATTCTTGCAGAACTCAAGATTTTCAATCATTTCAGCCTTGGGCACCTTACCTCGTGTAAGAGAAATGCCTCTCAAAGAAAATGCTAGCTGAAAGCTTCGAACAAGAACCTTGTGACTAGAATACTACAAGAGACAGTCCAATAAGAAATATATCAGTGAATCAGGCTATCAGTACTTAGATCCTGATAACATAATTCTGCCTTGACTGTTTGCATACCTTTGCTTGTGAAAATAGCAATGCTAAGCTGTAGGTATGAGCAATTGCTTCATAGTTTGCAGGTGTATTTAAAGGAGAGATGGACTGTACCCAAAGTGACGAGAGCAATAGGATAATCTGGCGAGTGCTCAACCTAAGGGAGGTTGTTTGCTGTTATTCGCAGAACACAGACTTAGTCAGGCCAAATGTTCACAAGGCAGTAAATACATGGATTACTTCTATCAATGAATATATTGACAAAAACAATTTAACATACCAGTTCCTCATCTGAAACAGACTTAGTAATTTCTTCTTCTGTTGAAGATGATGGATGCGCTTCCATACTACTGGCAAGGTTATAGGTTAACAGTCCATTAACAATTGAAGGACTTGTATTAATTTTTCCAGTCCCATTAGCCACAATATTAACCACTTTGTATTGACCAATGTTTTCTTGTGAGAGGCATTTCTCCTTATCCAACTTGTCAAAGAGTGCAGATGAATAAGAAAACACAGATACTGCTCTTGAGAGAGTCCTTTGAACATCAGTTGTCTTATATGAGCCAGAATGAGGGCTAACAGGCATCGGAACAAGAACAGTGGACAATATACGGTGTGCACCCAACCTGGTTTCATGGTCTTCAGCAACCATAGCGAGTAGTAATTGATAAAATAATGCTTCAGGAACAGCCTACAGAATTTTTTGTCAGAAACAAGTCTGATGCATTCTTATAAAATTCTCCATATTTATCAACTAAAGGAGTTCTATAAACCCTTACCTTATTTTGATATGACAAATTAGGCATGGTTGCTGCGATTCGAGCTGTACAGTAAACAGCAGCAACCAAGGTCCTGGCCATAACAGTTATACTTGAGATGTTCTCTAGCATCACAGCCATTGTATCAAGAATAGGACCTGCATCACCAATCTGTATGTTCGAGCACCTCAAGGACATGATTAAACTACTACATAACAATATAAACATATATATCTTGTTTCATGCTGTTATATGGCTATCAAGGCATGTTACAAAAGGTAGAAAGGAAAAAGCATCACCTTATTCGATAATTGCACAAGACACTCATCTATTGCTGCGCGTAGCTCTCTATTCCATTGAACTACTTCATCCCCTAAACTTGCATCATCAAGGGACAAGTGTATGCTCTTCCGCAAGTGTCTCATCATATCACTTAAAGCACCAAGTATAGCAACACTTGGCTGAACCTTGGTTTGTCGAGCAAGGGAAGTAGCAACATGGATAATATCTAGCTGCAAGCCAGGCTTCTGAAGAACATTCTTGTGATCCAGGTGCTTAATTAAAATGGACAGTAAAAAATGTTTATTATGCCCTGCGATAAAAAACATTTAGCTTACATGAATATCCAAGCAATATATCCTTTTGACAATTGAAAGATAATATATTAGTAGTAATGGATAGCGGTTAGGTTCCAAGAGGCAATAAATTTAGGGAAAAAGTAAAGAACATTTAGTACCAGGTTCCTCTATTGTTAACTGCATGTCGTGCAATACAGGAAGAGCAAGCCCAAACTTAAGAGACCACAGATTGCAAGTATCAAAATAACGGAACAAAGACTCCAGGACAGGTCGTGCAGTGGCAGCTTCCTCTGCTAACTTGGCTATGTTACACAGGCAAATCCTCGACCAAAAACGAGGGTTCTTGGCATCCTCACTGTTATGAAAGAGAGAGAATTAGTACTAGCTCTGACATGTACCATGATATCTATGCGGCTTTAATCATTTATATTTCAGTGTGAGGGAATTACGGGGACACATTAGTATAGCCTCTTTCACTCACAATCCCCCTCCAAGAAGGAACCCTTGTAATAGCATCTGGTAAAGGAGAATCACGGCATCCAACATGTTTGATATATTGCTTGTCCTTGGAAATATCATCTGGAATTTTCTTATAGCCTTCATAATTTTCCAAGACTGCCAACACAACCTGAATTATAAGAAACAAAAAGAAAATTTATAGATGATTAATATGACCCTTGTTGTTCACGGAAAGGTAATGATACAAACATCTTGTAAGAGATATGCTGCCAACATAAGTAACGGCATAGCATCACAAGGAAATCTTACCCTCTGTGCTGTTAAATGAACATCTCAAAGACAGGCAGTAAAAGAACTAGGAAGGAAAGATTCATACTCCACAAACAGAAAATTAAGACAGCATACCTAGTGGCCCAATTAACTTACGTTATCAAATTTGGCTGAAATGTGAGAGAATGCACCCATGAACCAAACCTATCAATCAAGATGAATAAAATTATTAATGTAACTAGTCTTTATGCAGGACAAGAAGTGGGAAAACAATTGAGTTGAAAATAAATCTAGACCCCAGAAAACACTATAAAGAACATCAAAAGTTGTATCCTCAAGACCTAAGTTTGAAAGAGTTGGGCCTTATAGTTGACCAGCATTAGAGATCTCGCTTTAGAAACCAGAGGGAAGATAATTTGTGGATTACCAGTATTATCGGGTTCAACGGATTTAATAGACCATACTATATATTTTCTCATTAACCCTATAGCAACCCAGATATTTCCACTGGCGCGTCAGAAAACAAGCAAAATTATTCTGGTAAAAATGTGATGATTGTTCCGAACTTAAGTGTAAGAGATCTATAATGTGAGCATTACGATAAAACTTCAAAGCATGAGGTCTAAAGGCTTATTAATTAGAAAAGTTACTAAAACCTAAATGTTTTTGAGATTATATTGCATTTTAGCTCAATGGAGGCCTTTAGATGGCAATCTATTGGAGATATTTACCCGGTTCCATATAGACAGAAATTTCAACACAACATTAAATACATATCTTTCTATATAGTGAAGTATTAAGAAACATATCCTAGATTTAGCATAATAGAGCATTTAATTTTTCATTCAAGTATCAAAAGGAACACTTATAATCATGAAGGATTACCATTGACGAAAGGGCTTTAAGTGCAACAGCACGCAGCTGCTGTAGCTTCACATCCTCCCCAATTTCTTGACATAGAAGACAGAGTTTCGGAATCAAACTATCCAAGTTGAACATATAAGTACTATCTACCTGCAACAATTCCAGAGTGTCAGGCGAGGTTAAGAAGTTTCAAACGATGTCTGTATGCTTTAGTAATGGCCAGAGTATATAAAATAGTCAGAAATCATATATGTTAAGAAAGTGTGGAGTTTAAGACTGCATTATACTATAGCTGTTGGACCCTTCACCTGATAGCTTAGAGTTTTAAGTTAAAGCAAGTTTAACCTGGTTTAGTTGGGCCTATGTTGCAACCCGGTGTAATTCTTGGTGGACGTGCAGAGTAAGTCAACAATTGGGAGAGGGCGTTCAACTTGAAATATACACATTGAAAATGTGTAGAGTTTGAGAGTGCTACATATATTAGCCGGACCCTCCACTTAATAGTCTAGACTTTTAGGTTGGAACAAGGTCAGCAATACATGTTAAGTTTCATAATCAAAGACTAAGTTGTTCGGTTGAAGGTAGGAAGGGTGGATTTGGATACAAGATTTATCCCAGAAAAACATACGATGCAGCATGCTGAGGACACACCAATTTTTCAACTGAAAAAGTATATTATATATGTAAAAACAACAAACATGTCAAATGAAGAGTAATTCACTGGCTCTTACACAGAAATGCATGATTATGTATACAAACACAAACATTATCAAAATGCATTTGAATGTTTTTCAAAATGAACCATTCTTTGTTATAATTCTATTTTTAATTATTTTCTAGAAGCAATAAAATAGGACATGAGTGTTATGTATTCAACACGTTGTCTCGGAAGACAAGAATTTTTAAGTGTCTATGCTCCGTAGGGTGGAGTAGCCCAACTTGTATATGACGCAGTCTCAAGCTCCACACATAACCATGTGGGGTACATTAACATTGTCCGGTGCAGACCAAGAGACATGGACGTTACGCATGGGCTATGAAAAAATGAGGCAAAACACAAAAAAGGCACATGCTTGTGACCAAGTCAATTGTGATACCACATTGAGTTTCCAAACAAGAGCTGAGGTGTTAGGTTTAGAGGTCCGCTTAGTAAATGAAATGATCTTGAAATCCACATAAGGATGTGAGATACATCACCAACATAAACTAAGAATCAATAACAACTCATACCTGAGCATTTATAAAGTCAAAAAGAGCTTCGCATCCTAAAATGGTCATTTCAATATGTCGTGTTTGATCTAGTAGAATGTGTATGAGGCTGAGCAGGCTACTAGCATACAATGACCTGCCACATATTGGAATGCATCATGACTTGTATACGCAGACCAATAATATAGAAAGTATGTGTGCATAATATGAGCCCAGAGAACATAATTAGTATAGACCACATTCCATATACCATATACCAGCTTTTCATTGGCACCTGCATTTCCTTCAGTGAATAGCTTCTCGAGGAAACTACTTATTTCTTAAGGAATTGTTTTCACATATGTTGTAAAATGCTTCCTCCAAAACTGGTTAAAGAGAATAGCATAGATCTCACAAAAGATACATATAGACAGCTTCAAACTTAACAAATTACCGATCAAGGTAAATGGAATTTCTGACATAAATTTGACCCTTTATTTGTCTAAAGTCTTTAATGGTGTGGTGAGTTAGCTTTCATCTCAGGGACCATCTACCATAAAAGAACAGCAATATATTCAAGACAATAATGCATCAAATGGAATATTTAAAAATAAGAACCTTTAGTTCAGCAAGATGTTCATCTAATATGTTTGATCTATTAGAAACTTTGTTTTAGTTTCAAATTCCTTGAACCTCTGGATAACTATATGGAAATTGACCTCGATGCAGATAGGCTGCTGGTTGATTAAGAAATAGTTTGTTGTGTTTATTTAAAGTGACACTACTAAATTAATACTGGGGAAACTTATTCTGTCAGGGAAGGGAGAAAATTTCACATCTTCGTGATCGTGACTTCTCTATAAGAGATTTTAAGCATGGTATAATGCCTTCATTTGAGTTCTAGAGTCCACTTATGTTCCCTATATAAATATTGTGCATCTGATGTTCATGCACTTGAGTACTGGTATGTTTGTTGTCACAGGAACATAGCAAATAACAAATAAAACAATCATTTTAAGAAAGTTTTCTAGTAGGAAAAAAATACAAGCGGTCATCAGTCAAGCAGATGGTTTAGTTGAAAAGTATCACGATGCAAAGACATTGGTTCTTGAATAGATCCTCCAACATGATACATAGTCTTCAAGAAATTACAAACATGAAAGAACTTACATTTTCTCCCTACAAGAATACAAGAGCTTCCTGTAGATGCACATGACAGCTTCTACAGAATAAAAGCGATCAGCTCTCAGATACTTGAAAAACTTCTGCTCAAGGTATGTTGTGATCTGAAATCAATAAAAAAACAAGTTGCAGATAATATATCATTAGTGAATAGAATAGCTGAATGTTAGAATTTATGTTAGATTATTATACACAAACTTTTAGCTTTTTCCCTCCTGATAAATACAGGAGTACTCTCTTATCTTTCATCTGGTAACTGCCTCGACTGTAAATAACTACCACTTTAACTCTTTGAAGCTCTGTATAAAAAAATACTTGATACCAAAATGCACCAATTCCTCAAACACTTTGCATGTGAAACAAATCATATTTATTACCTTCGGTATGTGAAGAGGGTTTTTTGAACAATATTCACATAGTTTGACAATCTTTCGATCATTGACTTCTTCTTCCTGCCAAAAACAAGTGAAAGAACTTCTAGTGACAAGACAACTAGAGAGAGGAAGCAACTGAGATAATCCATGTCTTGAAAAAAAATAAACCTTAAATTTGAAACCACACAGTTTTCCCACTTTATGGAACTAGCAGAAGTTGATGTCAATCCAAACTGAAATGCGGCCATAATTGCAACCTCTAAACCACTTTACTCAAGCATTCAAATACAAAAAGATGTCACCCCGCATAACGAACAAAAAAAGTCAATTTTTTATCTTTCCTTTAATTTTTTCATAATTCCAATGCTTGGTGTCTAGGCGGAAGCACGGCAGAACATCAGTTTTCTCATACACCGCCATAAATAAAATCTCAGAAACAATTACATCCACTAAGCTAATAAACCGTACAACTTCCATCAATTCCTACATTTGTAATCTACATTGGTAAATATTGAAAATAGAGCACAAGCTACACAAAAGGAACTTTCATAGAAGTGAAGTAAAGTAACATCATTAGTGGAAGCTCAAAATGATCATCTCCTCCAAGGAGCTTAACACAAAACATTTGAAGCTGAAATCCACTCCACTGAGCTAACCACATAGAACTTTAGGGGAATTAAAGTAAACCTAACGAAATCTCGAAACTATTATGTGTCCCAAATCAAACTTTGAATACAGTGAATGGTTCTAAAAATAGGCAATGAGAAAGAGAAACGAACAGGGGAGCGAGTGAGGATTTCAGCAAGCATCTTCTTGTAGCGCTTGACGGCCTGCCTCGATCTTGGACGAATCGCAGGACAAAAGAAGCACAAGTTCCCACATGCTGGCACTACTCTCCGAGAAACCACACCCATCTTCAATCCCCAAAAACCTCGATCAAGGAAAATTCAATTCCGTCCCCGATTCGACCTCAATCCAGATACGATTCAGCGGGACAAGAATCGAATTCCTCTTCTTTTGGGGATTTCTGGGGTGTGGTTTTTTCTGGGGAATTCGAAAGAGATCAGACTCGGAGAATTCAAATAAAGAAATAAATAAATAAAATGATATGATATGATATATAATTTTCCGTTTTTATTTTTTGTCTCATATCTCTCTCTCCTCTGGCCGGCCGTTGCCTTGGCTGTGTCTCCCGCCTATTGTTTTAAATAAATCAATAATAAATATTTGACCATCTTTTATCGTATTATTTTCATTTTTGAATTTAAATAACGGCTCTCTCACGACGTTACTAGATACTGCCCTTAGTGGCGTGACTTTTTATTCATGTGAGCATTTTGTTTTCTTTTATAAATCATTCACGCTAGTTTAGTAGACGTGCTGTCTTGTCTATCTACTTGAATATAGGAATAATTCCAGATGACTACACCGAGATATGTCACATTATCAGATGGCTATACCTATAATTTTTCGTGTCAGGGTGAATACCCAAGAATTTTGTCTCACTTTACTCATTCCGTCCAACTCCGTTAGTTTTTAACATTTTTTACATGTGAAAAGACTAAAATACCTTTCAGATGTAAATAATTGTTTTAAAATTGAATGAAAAGACTAAAATACCCTTCAATATTCATTTAATTTTCAAAAAAATACCACTCATACTCTCTCTCTCTCTCTCTCTCTCTCTCTCTCTCTCTCTCTCTCTCTCTCTCTCTCTCTCTCTCTCTCTCTCTCTCTCCTCCACCACCTCCATCTCCTCCACCACAATTCCCTCCACCACCACCACCACCATCTCCTCCCCCTCCGTCGCCACCTCCTCCACCACCGCCACCGCCACCACCTCCATCTCTTCCACCTCCTCAATCATCACCACCACCACATCCATCTCCTCTACGCCCTTCCACCGCCACCACCACTATCTCCTCCCCTTCCGTCCCCACCTCATCCATCTCATCCACCACCACCACCGCTACCACCTTCATCTCCTCCACCACCATCCCCTCCACGCCCCTCCACCACCACCACCATCTCCTCCACCACCGTTGGAGCCTTGTCGGAAGTCGGTCGGAGCCTTGCCGAAAGTCTATCGGAGCTTCGCCGGAAGTCGGCCGGAGGTGGTGATAGAGGTGGTAGTGGAGGAGGTGACGACGGAGAGGAAGGAGATGGATGTGGTGGCGGTGGAGATGGAGGTGGTGGCGGTGGTGGTGGTGGTGGAGAAGGAGGTGGCGACGGAGAGGGAGGAGATGGTGGTGGTGGTGGAGGAGATGGAGGTGGTGGTGGTGATGGAGGCCGTGGCAGTGGTGGTGGAGGACATGGAGGAGAGACAGAGAGAGAGACAGAGAGAGAGAGAGAGTGGTATTTTTTTGAAAATTAAATGAATAATGAAGGGTATTTTAGTCTTTTCATTCAATTTGAAAACAATTATTTACATCTGAAGGGTATTTTAGTCTTTTCACATGTAAAAAAATGTTAAAAACTAACGGAGTTGGACAGAATGAGTAAAGTGAGACAAATGAAATTCTTGGGTATTCACCTTGACACGAAAAATTCTAGGTGTAGTCAGTTGATAATGTGACATATCCAGGTGTAGTCATCTGGAATTATCCCTTGAATATATTAAGAGAAAGACGCCATTTATGCATCATTATTGAATATATTGATGGCTTCTACATATGCGCGCTTTAACCCAAGAAACTTGGGAAAAAATCATTTGGTTACCAAACGATCAATTTTTGATCTCACGCGTTTAAACTTTAAAATATATGGTAATTATTGCTTGGATTTTTCAGAATTTGGAAATTTCCATTAACTCTGCCGGATACTCTTTTTAATATCTGGCTTTTATTTTCTAAAATAGAAAATTTACAATTCAATTTGTTTAATCTATCGGGTAAAATACACATTAGAATACTCACCATTTTGTTTACAAATAGGAGTACTCTCAATTTTAATTTACTTCTTCTAACTCGTTCAAATTTTCATCTTTTGTGGTGGTTTGGTGGCGGAATGTGGACAGACCCGAGTGGGGTGAGATTAGAAGATCGGTGCATCAGTGGCTTGCTATCTAGGAAAACTCATTCTTTGTCAAATTGAAAACAGAGTGGCACAATGATTTTTCTATAAACTTGTGTCCATCTTGTAGTCAATATTTGGTATGGTAATATTCTAATTAAGTTTAAAAAGAAAAGTCTTACATTTCAAGGGTATATGAGAACCACAAGAGACATAAAAATTATGAGAACTAATGTCAGAGCATCATGTAGCAATAAGTCGTGTTCCAAACCTATAACTCAGAGAGAAAAGTGTTACCCTGTCGAGAGAGTGTAACGAGAGATTAGAAAAATATTTTTTGCGAATGTCGTCTCAGGGCCACGTGTCCGCGCTTGCTAACTTAGCGCACGCGTCACGTGGCGCTCCCTCACAGGCTCCCAGGGTTCTCACGTTGTGGTGAAGTTCTCGTCGGATTACGCCTATATATATATATATATGGTCATGATCTGGTGCGAACCAGACTGCGTCGTGCAAACCAGCTGGGTGGTGACACATGCGCGTGTATTTTCATTATTAAGTTATGTATTTTCATAATCCGTTATAACCCCTTGTTACACCCAGGAACCTCTCGTTACACCCAATGACCATTCGTTACACCATTTCCCCAACATGGTTCATTGTTTTCCTATTAAAAAATACTCGTCCCCGTCGTTAAACCTAGGGACCCCCTCGTTACACCAGTCCCTCTTCAAGATTCAGTGATTTTTTATAGAAAAATATTTGTTCCCCTTGTTACACAATTCCCCCGATATGGAAGTACATGTCATAATAATGAAAACACCGACTGACTATTTTATGGAAATACATGACTTAATAAAAGAAATACGTGTGAGCAGCTAGTTCTCACAGTTCGCACAATCCTCCTGGTTCGCACTTGAATATGCCCATATATATATATATATGAGATATCAGCTACAAACCAATTAAAAATGTCAAAATGTCTGAATTGTATAACATGCAGTGCAGTGTTGTATAACCACATAGAATATGTAGTGCAATGTTGTATAACAAGTTGGATTCGTGCAAGATTGAATTCATGTATAACATGTAGTGCAATGTTGTATAACATGTTGAACCCTGCCACGTGTCGCAATTTGAGATAACGCGCATCTCAGATCTGACGGTTCTACATGGTTTGGACGTTATATATAGGTTTGTAGCCGAGTGTGCCTCTATATATATATAGGGGCACACTCGACTACAAACTTATATAAAACGTCCATGGTGCACGACGCTATGAAGACGGACAGGTGCCTTCGAGGCCATGTCGGGTTCATGGCGGAACCATATCGGCCATGACGAATTTCAATTTTTGTATTTTATTTAATTTATTAAATAATAACGTAAATTAAATAATAATATTTTAAGGATATAACTAAAATATAAATAAAGTAAGGAAAAAAACTAAATGAAAATTTATATAAAAGAAAATAACCAATAAAAATAAAAATAAACAAATAAGTTATGTAATATCAAAAAATTTTTATTAAGGATCCAGTTAAAAAGACCCAACAAGAGAGTCCAATGAAAATATTATTAGCCCATTATCACAGCAACCTAAGAAAACTAATAGTGGGCCTTCAATAGTTAAAGTTTTAGCCTATTATTATCACTAAAAACCCTAATTTTAACGTCAAAAATTGGCTTAAACTTAGGTTGCGCAAAACAAAATTATATTGAGGCTTGTGTGCGTCAAAACAGGTAGAACGGAATTCATGGCTCCGGAATCCATGGCTCTGCCACCTCCTCCATGCCGATATGGGCGAATCGCATGCCATGGCGCCCATCTCGGACCGCCACAACGTTCCTCTGTCATACACGCCATGATGTGGGTATACCGTTGCGGCAAGGTTGATTTCGGCGCCATGGCCGAGATTTACAACACTATATATATATAAAAGAGAAATAGCAAAAAAATTACATTTCAGTGCAAATTCCCTATGTGTCCACACACGTTCGAAACTTTGATCCAGCCGTTCGTTTTTGCGAGATTAAAACAGCGCGTGACATGTGGCATGCGCGCATTGTGCACTTAAGTGAGGGACAGTTTCGTATTTTTTCGCGCGCGTGAATAGTAGGCTTTTAGCTTTTATCTACGGTGTAATGTTAAGCATTCAAAATGTCCAACATTTTCAAAATTGAGAGTATAATGTCCAATAATATAACACTCCAAATGTTGTCATTACACTCTCAATGTTGAACATTACACTTCCATTGTTAAACATTCTATTTCAAATGTTGAACATTACACTCCCAATGTTGGACATTACAATCTCAATATTGAACATTACATTCTCAATATTTAACATTACACTTACACTGTAGATAGAAGCTAAAAGTCTACTATTCACGCATGCGGAAAAATACGGAACTGGTCCTCACTTAAGTGCACATTGCGTGGCATTACACTCTCAATGTTGAACATTACACTTTCACGTGTCGCGGGATGTTTTAATCTGCGCTAGATGAGCGGCTTACACATGTTCGTTTTGTTCGGACATGTAGAAGATTTGTAGTGTAGTGTTCCCCTATATATATAAGAGAAATTTGGTGAGAACTTCCCCATCGCGGCGGCGTGGAATTTTTTTCCCCAATTTCATAGCATCCTTGTTACATCACTCCTCCGACATAGTTCACTTTTAGGTTATAATATGGACCCCCCCCCTACCACACAGCGCTCCCATATTTGTTCTCATGCTTCTCCCGCCTCCAGTTGTTTTCACTGGAATGCTTACCTTTAACTATCAAGTTACAGGCACATACCTACCTACAGTTTTTTTTCTTATACATGCTTACCCAAATAAATTGTTTACTTGCATTCAGATACAAAAAGAAATGAAAAGTGAATTCCATCCAAACACGTGTGTGCACGTGATCAGAATATATTTTTCACTTCTCAAAATGTCATTGCTCACGTTATTTGGGTTTATTGGCTCTCCATATAAACATGTTTTCAGATTCAGACTATCTCACTCTCCCCAAACCTCTGTCATTTGCCCCTAATATATAGTTTTTTTGGTGAAAGCTTCGACCATTTTATCCACTGTTCGACCATACATTTAAGACGCCAACGGTCGTGTCTCGCTCCCTTCCGCCCTCGCTGAAGATTACCACGTTGTTGTCGGAGACGGGCGTTGACCTCTTATAATCCTCAAGGTTTGTTTTCTTGATGAATTGTTTTATGCAATCCTCAACGTTTTATTCACATTTCTACAGTAATTCCATATGCCTAGAGGGTTCTAAATGAAATAATCAACCTGAAATTGAGATTGAATAAAACAATTTATCAGGAAAACAACCTTGAGGATTGGAAGAGGTCAACGTCCGTCTTCGGCAACAAGGTGGTGATCTTCAGCGAGGGCGGAAGGGAGCGAGACACGACAGAGGTTTGGGGAGGTTTGGGGAGAGTGAGAGAGTCTGAATTTGAAAACATATGTATATGAAGAGCCAATAAACTCAAATAACGTGAGCAAGGGCATTTTGGGAAGTGAAAAATATATTATGATCACGTTCACACACGTGTTTGGATGGAATTCACTTTTTCTTTATTTTTGTATTTGAATGAAAGTAAACAATTTGTTTGGGTAAGCATGTGTAAAAAAAACTTTAGGTAGGTATGTGTTTGTAACTGATTGTTAAAGGTAAACATTTGTAATTACCCCTATATATAATGGAGTTAAAATAGTTTCTGGTGTTCAAAAAATTATGGCACTGTTACTAAATGGATAACAAATAAATCAAGACAGAAACTTTGAGACAAAGATTTGGAGGGATTGTTATATCATGTAATTGCTTTCGTAAGAGCATGCCTATTTCTAAGCTCTTGTCCATCATGAACCAAGATATTTACCATAAGTGAAACTTGCTAAACAAGTGATAGACATAAAGGGTAAGAAAGGCAATGGCGGGATTCATGCACATGACTTACAACACTCTCTTTGTACGACAATTGTTTACAAATAATTATAGTTTATCTATATCAGTTGTGCTTTAATGATATCCCGTCAAAAAGTTTTTGGGCAGTAGGAAGAAATCTGAATGAAAAAAAGAGTATACATTATACATGTCTGAAGAATGATCATCTTCAAAATCCCGCTCCCCTAGTTGTTACTCCCATGATCGTTGCTCCCTTGATACCTAATAGTACTACTTTAGTTCTCTGTTGAGTCGCATGCTCAAATTGTATACGAGCTTTTTGAAAGTGGATGATGATAATATCTTAGTGAATGAACACTAAAATGTACTTTTTGAAAGCGAGATGTATTTAATTTCATTTCTTTTGATGCACTCTCCTCTAATTTGAGCAATAATTTAGAAAGTACATATATGTTATGACCAAAAGAACATAATTAAATATTGACCACATTCCATATACTAGCTTCTTGTGGGCACCTACATTTCCTTCAATGAAAAGCTTCCATGAGAAACTACTTATTTTTTAAGGAATTGGTTTTGCATATTTTGTAAAACAGTCATTAACAGATTTCTTTTTGTATTACATAGCCGTTTGTGCGTCGTTACAGTTTGTAACGACGCACAAACCACCGTTTTACAGTGCGCCATTACAAAATCATCGTTACAAATTGTAACGGCGCATATTGTGCGCCGTTACTAACTCTGACGGCACCGTTTGTTTGGAATAGTAACGACAATATTTGTAACGGCGCACTTTAAAATGTGCGCCATTATAAATTATGGCGCACATTTGAAAGTGCGCCATTACAAAATTTATATATTTAAAAAAATAAAAAATGGAAAAAAAACTAAAAATTAATATTTAATTTTTCAGTTTTTTCCATTTTAAAAAAAAATTAAATAATAAAATTTAAAATTGTTTGAAAGGTCATAAATGACCAAATTACCCCTTATTCAGTCCAAATTGACCGAATTACTCTTGAGATGTCATAAATGACCAAATTACCTCTTATTCGGTCGAGATTGACCGAATTAACCTTGAGAGATCATAAATGACCAAATTACCCTAATGCTATCATGCAATTAATAATGGAATCGGGGGAATTTACCCTAATGTTATCATCATTTTTAATTATTTTCGAAAATACCCCTAAAGAGTATTTTTAATTCCAAAACTAAATTCATAAGTTTAATATGCAAATTATTGTAAATCTAAAACATATTAATATTCAACATAACAACCTAACATGCAAAGTAACAAATCAAACCAATTCATGCGGAACTAAAAATAACAAATCATGTAAATCTAATAATTTCATACAATTCCTAAACTAATATTATAAAATTTCTTAAAATTACACAAACAAATTTCCAAAAAGTTCAACAAATTTTCAAAAAGTTTGTTCAACATGCATATTCAATAAATATTCATAATATTTAACATGCAGACTACAAATTATTGTTAAATCTAACATGCAATCTAAAAATCAAACACTCAATTAAATATAAAATTAAAACCCCTAAGTACATACCTTAGCAAAATATGTAAGAATGAGAGGAAGAGAGATGGCTGCGGTGGACGGCAGAGGTGGATGGTGCAGTGGACGACGGCGCTGGCGGCAGGGAGAGGCAAAGAGAAAAGGGATGCAGAGAGGCAGAGTACTGGAAGAAGAAGAGGGTTTGGGGAAATTATATAATTGGGTTTTGTAACGACACACATTCGAATGTGCGCCGTTACAAAATAAATTTGTAACGGCGCACATAGCCTTGTGCGCCGTTACAAAAAAAGTTTGCGAGAAGTTTAATTTTCGCGAAATTTACCCGCGAAATTTGATTTTTCACAAAAAAATTCGTTTGGCGCCATTTTTGTAACTGCGCACATAGCAAAATGTGACGTTACAACCTATAAATTTAAATTATTATTTGAATATTGTCGGTCCGATTGTGAATGATTAGCGGTGTTCCCGTGGTTTGATTTTCCTAAAATTTGTTGGGGTAATGACAGTTGACTACACTCAACTATGTCACGTTTCAAATTTAATACCCCAACTTCCAAATTTTCATTTGGGATACCCAAAAATTAAATAAGCGACACTTAGCCCAACGTCTGTTAAATCTAACTGATTTGGACTGTCAAAAAGTCTAAAATGCCCTCAATGGTTTTGGTCTGTTAAACCAGTCTGATTGGTTCAATTTATATGATTATGAAATGACTATTTTACCCCTAATTGAATACTCAATTTAACTAATCAATTGAGGGCAAATTTGACTTTTCACTTACACAAATAATAATTATAATTCTTTAATAATTAAATAAATATATCATCATTAATTATATTATTATTAATCATTAATTAAATAATTGATTATATTATTATTATTAATCATTAATTAATTAAAACCCTAATTAATTAACCTGATTAATTATATTAATCAAATCCTAATTAACCTAAATCCTCCTTCGCTTGCAGAGCCTTCGCCGCCGCCGCCGGTCGTCCATGTCCTTGTACATCTTCACCGTCGCCGCCGAGTACCGATCCATCTTCCTGCACCTGACCTCCATCTCCTTGTAATTGAGGATCCAGCAGGTCGAATCGGACCCCAAGTCGGCGAAGCTCGGCGCAAGTGAGGCCGAGGAGGAGGCTCGCGGCGTGCTCTCTACATCGTCGCCACTCGTTCGAGATGGAGGTCGGACCAAATCTGGGTTTCGACTCAAAACCCAGATTTGGGTTTTGAGTCGAAACCTTTGCAGATAATTTTGAATAATTCAAAAATAATTATTAAAAATAAAAAAATGTTGTTAAAAGTTGTTTAATAATTCAAAAATAATTATTAAAAATTAAAAAACGTTGTTAAAAGTTATTTTTTATTTTAAATATTTTTTTGGAAAAATAATTTTTGAAAAAAAATAATTTTGAATTCAGTATTTCATTATTTATTTGAATAAAAATATATTTTTTCAAAAAAAGTTTCAAAAGATATTTATTTTTTATTTTTTAATATTTTTAATATAAGAGTATTATGGACTTTTTGCATCAAACTTAACTCTGTGATTGAAGGTGCAACTAAATGAAATCTTATAGTGGTGACATGCAACTAAAAAGAGTAGAGGATAGTGACATGCAAAAGTTGCATAGTACATGTTAGCGAACTGCAATTTCCCCTAGTGGAAATTCAGCAACCAACAACTATTTTAAGACCTCGTCATCAGTTATATATATGACACCTAACCTCTCATACTTTGAAATTCATTAGTAACCCTATCCTCCATTATAACTTATCACAACATATATATGCGTGCAGCGCAACGTGCCTTTAGAAAAAGTAATATGAAATTTTCTTTAGAAACTATAATAAAATAGAAAAATCTTTTTCAATTGTAGAATAAGAAAACAATAAATCTTTTGGATTTTTCAAAAAAAATCAAAACAACAAAATGACACATTCAAGTCGTGAAATCCACTTTCCACCTAAGGCCGCTAGACCTCAATTTTCCCCAACAACAGTGTCATTTACTCTAACGTGGCTATGATCTTACTTAAGAGATTCTCACCTTCCCGCGCTAACAGACAGTAACTATACCAGACATTATAAAAGGGAAGCAAACTTGTGACCTCAAATATCAATCTCACAAGAATTATAGGTCTAGACTATTGGTCGTTAGGTGTAGAGTAGATAGGATGGAGCTTAGACAAACTAGAGAAAGGGGTTTTTGCTATCAAACTAATCACAATCAATCTTTCAAACGTTAAACTAATAACTCTCATGCAACTACCACTAGTAACTCTAAGATCACCATTAAGTATCAACTATTAAACTACACATCACTTGCTCAGTCATCATCAAAATCTCCCTAACTTGGCAATCTCACCAAAATCTATCCAACAATTACCAATCTATACTAATTTAATCTCAAGTAACAATCAACTTCATCAATAAACAAATCAACAAATCAACCAAGGCCACAAGCACAATCCCATGCTTTAGCCATCATCATCATCAAATCTAACATAAATTTCGCCAATCACAAAACAATTTCACAATCAATACTCAATTCACTTGTAACACATGCAAATCAATCCAACACTCTCTAATTCCATTCATGAACACTCAAATTCTCCAATCCAATCTACAAATCTAACCAAAACTAAGGAAAAATTATCACACCCAAACTCCAATTGATTGGATTCAAGCTCTTAATGTTTACCTTGAGCTTCTAGATTTACCTCGTTACTCTTCCTTGTTTGTGAACTTCAATTTCTTCAATATCCAACCTCCTTAGCTCTCAAAATCTAGGACCCAAATCTAACCTATCTAGATTACTAATTATGGTGAACCTCTTAAAATCTTAAATCAAAGGTCTATTTACACCAACAACCGAAATAGGGGCAAAATAGACCTTTTATAGCTGAAAAAATGTAGATATGTGCACTGTAATGGAGTCATGACACCCCAAATCACAACTCTAGGTCGTGACGTCCTGTCGTGACTTTCTGCACTTCATACAAAATTTATAACGACCAGCCACTATTCTGACGCCTTTTTCACCCTTTTCTGGACCTCCGATGAGAAAACTCCGTTCATGAAAATTGTAGATCTTTTCTTGATCTTCAATTTAGGCTCAGAAAGTTTTTGATTTGGAGTTCGGATGCTACAATTATGACACTCACAAGTTAGTGTGTTGGTGCTGAAATGGAGTGTTGGGCGGGTTGCTGTGTTTAACATACTGATATCTTGCAATCTAAAACTCCGATGACTTAACTTCATTCTTCAAAGTTGTATAGCTTTCGATGTTCTTCATTTTTATGTCAAATATCTTCCCATTTGGACTCTGGATAATGACGATATTTCCCATGCAAGATGGGTCGTTAGCCATGCCCAAACCTCTCAAGTTCTCTAAGTATGACCAACGAGACTAATAGTCACGATGGGGTGTCATGACTCTGGTGTCGTGGCTTCTCTCATTTCAAGTCCAAGCTCTCATAACGTCTTGTCCTCAACTCACGACTCCACTAGTCGTGACTTGGGTGTCGTGACTTGCGCTCCTCAGCTGCTCCCGTCTCTCAGGTTTCTGATCTCACGACTAGGTTTCATGACTTATCCCTGCTACTCTCTTTGGTCTAAAATCATCACGACTTGATTGTGAGGAGATTTGGCTGGGGTGAAAGTGAAACATCCCCCTGCATCAACATGTTGACGGTTATTCTTATTATATCTCATCACCCAAACAGTTACCTTGTCTATGCTCTCTTCTTCTTCAGTTAGATATAATGTGTAGCCATGTATATTACAATGGAGTTACGATATAACCCCTCTTATTTATTATAATTATCTAATTTAATTAAATGCCTTATGTTTCATGATTATACCTGCACAAACAACGCTTGAATCTCCGCCGTCGATACTACAATTTCCAATGTTTCGTACGTTTCCAAAATAACGATTAGTTTCCTACTAATTACTCTCCCTTGTTTTATTGGAAAAGTTAGATTTCAACGAAAAACATCCATGAGTTGATTGTTTAGAATAAAATGATAATATTGTCCCTCAAAGAGAATACGATAATATCTTTCAGTACATCTATATGATAAGAGACTAAATCTTAAGGTCTTTAGCAATTAATCGATAATTAATTAAAAATTGGTCATATTTTAATAACTAATTTATTTTGAACAAATATATATATATACACATATATGACATTCAAGATTTCCTTCCCACAAGGCTTATTCTTCTCCTAACCTTTTCTCCCTCGCGAAATAAGCAAGTCCATAACAACCCACAAATCACACTCCGAAACAGGCAAACAGAAGAAGAAAGAAGAAGAAAAGGAACTAAATGAGAGTCAGCTTTGTTGAAAGCCAAAACAGAGCTCCATCAAGAAATTATCAAGATGGACGAAGCACAAGAGGAAATGGAGAGATGCAGTCGAATGAGTGCGTTCGTGAACTCAGACGAAACCATAGCCTTCTTGAGCATCATATGCATGGTGGTACTCTCCCACACCGCTCACCAGTTCTTGATGCGCCTCTCTCAGCCTCGCATCATCTCCGACATCATCGTAAGTAACTCTCCTCCTCTAGGCCCATACTGTTATTTAAGCTGCTCTCGTCTCTTCATTCACATATTTTCAACATTCTTGTTGTTGTGTATGATATTGCAGGTGGGTATATTGTTCGGGAACATAAAAGGGATTCGGAGTCTGTTCGACGAATCAGCGTTGATGACACTGAATTTTGTAATGGATTTCGTCATGATGTTGTACCTGTTCGTGTTAGGCATCAAAATGGACCCTTACCAGTTTCTCAAGAAACCCACCACAGAGGCCAGAGTGGCTTACGTAGGAACACTCTTCACATTCGCCGTGTCTTGCTCGGTGTTCATGTTCTTGGGCATGGCCAACTACAAGAGCATGCTCTTCACCCTCGCCCTGTCAGTGAATGTCTCCAGCACATCCTCCCCCGTGTTGGCCCGCGTGATCACCGACTTGAAGATAGGCAAGTCCGACATAGGGCGGCTGGTGATAGGCGCGGGGGCGCATTCTGATTTCATATCAACAGTCGTCACCTGCATCGCCTGGATCTTCGTGCAGTTCTCGAGGGAAGCCGAGGGCTATTTCAGGAGCGTGAGCGACATGTTGAAGATGCTGGCTGCGCTGCTGATACAGCTGGTGTTTGTGGCCAAGGTCTCGCCCATCTTCATGACGTGGGTGAATAAGGAGAACCCGGAGGGGAAGCCCATAAAGGGGTCGCACCTCGTGCTGTCGCTCGCCTTCATGGTGATCACGTGCAGCTGCTCGACAATGCAGGGCTATAACCCGATGCTCAGCGCCTTCCTGACCGGGGTTTTCTTGCCCAGCCACGGGAGGATGCCCAAGTGGGTCACTGGCAAAATCAACTACTTGTTAGCCCTACTTTATCCTGTCTTCTTCTTCTGGATGGGACTTCAGGCCGATCTTCGGAAATTCCAGCCTGGCGATGTATTCACTTGGGTGAGATTGGTAGTGCTTTTGGCGGTTGTCATTGGTGGGAAAGTCGTCGGAGTAGTCATTATCGGGGCTGTCTTGGGGTTCAATTGGCCGGAATCAGTGGCTATAGGACTGTTCATGGCTACCAAGGGACATTTTCATGTATACTTGACCATGGTTGCAATAAGAGTAAGTCACCTTTGCTCACAGTTGAGCCCAAATCTCAATATACAACTTGCTGATAAAAAAAGTCATTTCTTTCTTTCTGACAGACGTTTACTCTTTCGATCAAATGTTATGCAGGTTGAGATCATATCTGTTTCGACAAGCATTGACATAGTGATTGTGTGCTTTGTAACCATTGTGTATGCACCCGCAATCGTGGCTCGCATCATCCAACGTGCAAGGAAGCTATCGCCCCATTTCCAAGCAACAGTTCAATGGCATGACCCGTCACGTGAGCTCCAGATCATGTTATGCGTTCACGGGCCTCAGAACGTGCCTGCCGCAATCAATTTCATGGAGATTTCTCGAGGGACGCCAGAGCCTGGGATGGTGGTTTATGTGACAGACATGATTGAGCTGACGGAGCAGTTAGCATCGAGGATAGGGGAGTCTGAAGGAGTTGAGGCGGTGGCTGCCACAGACAAGACGGTGACGGAAATGAGAGACAAAATCATCGTTCCCATTGAAGCTTACGTTGCAGAGAACAGAGAAGGAATCACACTCAAGAGAATGTTGGCTCTCAACACCTACAGCGGGATGCCTGAAGATATCAACCAATTAGCAGAAGACTTGATGGTAGCGCTTATCATCCTTCCATTTCACAAGAACCCGCGACAAGACGGGACTTTGAATGAGGGCCATAACGGCATCAGATATGTCAATCGTAAGGTAATAATACTACAAATAAGAGATAGCTCTTTGTATAGAGAACATATCAAATTAAAATACATTTATAGACTATATTTCCTGTTTATCTAACACAGCTGCTCAAGAATGCGCCTTGCTCGGTGGGTATCTTGGTGGACCGCGGTTTTGGAATGATTGAGAAGATATCATCCCCATCGGCGGCAGTGAGCGTGGCGGTCATCTTCATGGGAGGCAAGGACGATCGGGAAGCACTGGCCTACGCTGCCTACGTGGCGATTCATCAAGGAGTGAAGCTCACAGTGATAAGATTCCTGTTGGATACAGAGGCGGAGAGCGTGAGAAGAGCGTCATACAGGATAAACAGTAAGGAACGGGACGAGGAGATGAGGCTTGACGACGAGAGCTTTGCCGAGTTCTACGAGAAGCATGTAGCAGTGGGGCGTGTTGCATACACAGAGAAGCACCTAGCAAGTTCATCGCAAACGTATACGGCGCTCAAGTCCTTGGAAGGGATGTACTCGCTGGTGATTGTGGGGAGAGGGTTGAGGGTGAATACGATATTGACGGTTGGTATGAACGATTGGCAGCAGTGTCCGGAACTGGGGCCTATAGGGGATGTTCTGTCTGGATCGGACTTCATGGCCACAACCTCTGTTTTGATCATCCACCAAGTCAATCTCAAAAGGGAACTAGACGGTCTTGACGACGACTTCTCTGTCATGTAAATATCATGTTAGTCCTAGGTTACAAGTAGTTGTCTTTGTATAATAATAGATCATACCTTGTACAAATAGAGTGACAACAACTCCACTTATTTTCTAAGATAACCAAAGCTCACAAAACTTATTCATACAATGTATATGTAGTTAGTTTAGTTGTACACACATCAACTCCTCAGTCAAGATATAAATGCAAAGAAATCAAATGAAGATGGTAAAATAAGTTCGCTACTCTGACCAACAAAGAATCCCCAATATCTCAACAACTGCTGGCGGAATGCTAGCTATCTTTTTTGGTCCTTTCTCAGCCCAAAATGAAAAGGATATTGCTGCAAATTCATTGATTCCAATAACACCCAAAACCATATTGTTCCCACCTACCTAATGTGGAAACGATCTACCTATAAATTCACCTTACCCAAATATCGGGTCAAGCCTCAAACTTTGATCTGAAGTTAGGGAGTAAGCAATGTTAACCACTAGTTCACGCTCATTTGTCGTAGTTGATATAATTTCTAAAATATTTATGACCTAAAAAATAATTGCGAAATAAAATATTCAGTGTTTGTAGAAATCACATGGCACTTGTTTGTTTGGTCAGGATTAACATGGGATGGAAGAAAAATGTGATTTAATGTGTATGTACTGGCAAACATAAATTAATATTAAAGCTATGGTTAGATTAAAAATGTTTATTAGCATAATATTTTCATGTATAATGCTTCAAACCAAATACGCAAACAACAGAAGTTAAATTTTGATATGTGCGATTAATTGTACAGGAGCCTACAATGCAGCTGCATCGTCCATGAACATACATGCAGCTGCATTGTCAAAAGTGCCTTGATACATTGTATTTGTTACAAGTGACACACGTGATTCGGTTGGTATTGTAACTGGTTAATATTCGAGTCAATTTCGCAGAGATCAAACGAGGGTCCGTATTCATATAATTTGTATTTAAATAGCGGGAATGTAAATAGAGACTAAGTCCAATTATTGTGGTGAATTGTTTGTGTGTCACTCGAAGCAAACAATAGCAATCAAATAACATGAAAATAACGGTGAAATGATGAATAAGAATCAGATAAACTAGCAACCACGGGGGCTAGACCGACGGCTCAATGTCAATTCAAGTTCATAGAGAATATTCAATTTCGACAATTACAGAAATGGTCTATGTTGTAATTATGTTAACCGTCTCTCGACATTGGTTAACACCTAATATTGGACCGATAACCCTTTCGGAATTTTAGAATCGATCCTATACAACGTTAAGATTAACAATTTTCGCACCGAGCGATCGACTCCAGGAAACCGACCCCTCAATTCTACTTATTTTGATTATCCACTATCCCTTTCAGGCTTAGCTTCAAACTAAAATCATAAATCTGACTTGGCTAATTTCACATTCATAAATAAGCTCAAAGTAGAATCAAATCTCAAAATTACTATAACTGAATATTTATGCAAACAAGTATCAAGAAAGGATTATCATAATCTAGCACTCATAATTTAGGGTTTTAGCCCCTCATCATGGTGGAAAATACAAAAGTTAATATGAAAATTGAGATGTAAGGAGAATAATTCGGGCAAACTCTAAGCACTAACGCTCGAATCAGATGCTCGATTATTTGATCTCTTCTTCCAAATCGCTACTCTTTGCTAGTCTTCAATGATTCCAAGTGACGGGTGATGGATTGGGGCTTCAAATCTGCTTTGTAACATGTGGGCAGAACCCTTCTCTCTAGGTTGAGCTTGGTTTTTATATTGATTTATGAAATTTCGATATATGTGTCAATCGACACATAGGGTGTGTCGATCGGCACTTCATCGCCACCGTGCCGACGAACTATCGACGCAAGTCTCTGGAAGTTGGGACCCGGGGTGTGTCGATCGACACACATAGTGTTGGGAGAAAAACGAATCTAATAGAATAATTAGATGCAGTGGAATTAAATAATTCTCCCCACCTGTGCAAATCTCGTAGGAATCTATCAAGCAGAGCGAATCAAGCAAGCTAATAAAATATAGCAAACAAGAACACAATAGGCACGCACAATTTTAGCGTGGAAAACCTCCTCAATGCGAGAGAAGAAAAACCACGGGACCCTCGAGGCCGCTTAATCTCCACTATCAATATAATGGGTATAACGAGTTCTCTCTAAATACAATTAGAGGATCACAATATCTCAAGATTAACCAATCTTGCCTCAAACCACAATTACAAGAAAGAGTAGAGAAACTTTACCGAATCAATGGTGCACGATCCGAAAATCGTATCAAATCACTCGGACCTCCAAACGCAAATTCCAACGGTCAAAACGTAGTACCACGTCTTCCGAACACCCTGTCCAAAAAATCAGCACGATCCAACGGTGGATCGACCTCCGATCGGTCTCGAGAACCTTGCTGGTCGGCCCAAAAAGTAGCAGAAAATTCTGCACGAATTTCACTCTATTTCTCTCTTGAATTGATCTTATTTCCTTCTCTCTATTGCCTCCTATTTATAGGCAAGCAATTAGGGTTTCCTTTTCCATGTAGGATACTAACTACATGGGTTTTGGGCATCCACTTATTTAATATAGGCCCAACAAATCTCCCCCTTATTCAACTAAGTGGAGGGCATCGCCATCCCGGCGATCTTACGACAAACATCAAGCTTCTCCCTTAGTAAGGCCTTCGTGAACATATCGGAACCATTATCATCTGTGTGGATTTTCTCAATTTCAAACAACTTGTCTTCAAGTGCATCTCTGAGCCAATGGTATCTCACATCAATATGTTTCGACTTTGCATGAAACGTAGAATTTTTACTCAAGTGAATCGCGCTTTGGTTATCACAGTAAACCACATAGCGCTGCTGCTTGAAACCGAGCTCCCCTATGAATCTCTTCATCCACAACAACTCTTTACATGCTTCAGTTGTTGCGATATATTCAGCTTCTGTAGAAGAAAGCGCAACACACTTTGTAGCCTTGACTGCCAAGAAACTGCTCCACCTGCAAATGTCATTAAATAGCCCGAGGTGGATTTTCTGCTATCAACATCTCCTGCCATATCTGAATCAGAGTAGCTAACCAACACTGGTTCTCCACTTCCAAAAGTAAGTCTGTAATTAGAGGTATCTCGGAGATATCTCATAATCCATTTGACTGCATCCCAATGCTCTCTACCCGGATTTGACAGAAAACGGCTCACAACACCAACTGCATGAGCTATGTCAGGCCTTGTACACACCATTGCGTACATCAAACTTCCTACTGCTGAGGCATACGGAACTCTATCCATGTCGTCCATCTCCTTCTCCGTAGAAGGGCTCTGTCGTGTGCTTAGCTTAAAGTGAGTAGCAAGAGGAGAGCTCACCACTTTAGCCTTGTCCATATTGAACCTTTGCAGCACCTTTTCAATATATCGCTCTTGTGACATATGCAACTTCTTCGCAACTCTATCGCGAGTAATTCGGATGCCAAGAATAGTCTTCGCAGGACCCAAGTCCTTCATTGAAAAAACCTGACTCAACTGTTTCTTCAATCTCTCAACTCTGGAGACATTCTTGCCAACAGTCAGCATATCATCAACATATAGCAATAGTATGATAAAATCATCATCAGAGAATTTCTTTCCTCTGGCTGAAACCCTTGACGACCAATCTAGCTTTGTATCGGGTACGTGAAGTATTTTCTTCTTGCTTCACTCTGTAAACCCACTTGTTCTTCAAAACTCTTTTTCCTTTTGGCAACTTCACCAACTCATAAGTATGATTCTCATGCAATGATTTCATCTCATCTTGCATGGCTTCAACCCACTCCTTCTTGTTCTCATCTTCAAGGGCTTCACTGTAACTTTCGGGTTCTCCCCCGTCATATACTAACACATACTCATCAGCTGAGTACCTTGTAGACGGTTGTCGGTCTCTAGAAGATCTCCTGAGTGGAACAACTGGTGGAACATCTGGTACTGGCAACTGCTCATGAACTTCATTATCCATCTCTACCTCTGTAGGAGCATCAACATCACCTGCACCCTGTTGGTCATCAAGAACTTCATCTTCAACTTGACTTGGAACAACTGTAGGAGGAACTATATCAAAATCAATCAAATCAGTTATAAATTGCGGAGCCCTTTCTTTAAACTTCGCAATATCTTTGATGTCATGATTCTCCATAAATACCACATCGCGGCTTCTGATAAGTTTCTTCTGCACCGGATCATAAAATCTGTACCCAAACTCATCCTCGCCATAACCGATGAATATGCACGGTCTAATCTTCATATCAAGCTTAGATCTTTCATCCTTTGGAATATGCACAAATGCCTTGCATCCAAATACCTTTAAGTGGTTGTAGGAGACATCTTTACCTGTCCAAACTCCATTTGGAACAACATCAAAATCAAGAGGCACACACGGTGTGAGATTCAACACATGAACCACTGTATTCAAAGCCTCACCCCAAAAACATCTTGGTAACCTTGCTTGTGAAAGTAAACATCTCGTCCTTTCAATAAGCGTTCTATTCATCCTCTCAGCTAACCCGTTTAGCTGAGGCGTCTTTGGAGGCGTCCTTTGATGTCGAATGCCTTGATCCTTGCAATAATCATCAAAAGAACCACAATACTCACCTCCATTATCGGTTCGCATGCACTTTAACTTCTTCCCAGTTTGTCTCTCAACTAGGGCATGAAACTGTTTGAAGACACCACACACTTGATCTTTAGTCTTCAAGATATAGGCCCACACTTTCCTTGAATGATCATCTATAAAAGTCACAAAATAGAGACCACCTCCAAGCGTCTTGGATTTCATAGGACCACAAACATCAGAGTATACTAAATCAAGCATCTCTGGCTTTCTCGAGGGAGGGGATGATTTGAAAGATACTCTAGTTTGCTTGTCAGCCAAACAATGCTCACACTTCTCTAACGGTTCACCTTTCATTCCCGGTAGGAGATTCTTCTTTCCCAAAACCATCATTCCCTTCTCGCTCATGTGACTAAATCTCTTGTGCCACAATTCAGTTGTACTCTCTTTCTCGACTGCATTAATAATGCCACCACAAACTCTAGCTTGTGTCACGTACAACGAAGCACACTTTTCACCTCTAGCCACGACCATAACACCTTTAGTGAGCTTCCATGAACCACCACCAAAGGTATGATGAAAACCTTCATCATCTAGCTTGCCTACTGATATCAAATTTAAGCGAATGTCAGGAATATGCTTAACATTTTTCAGAATAAGAGTTGTACCATTTTTCGTCTCCAATCGCACATCTCCTATGCCAATAGCTTTTGACATGCCTCGATTTCCCATCTTAACATTGTCATAATCACCAGATGTATAAGATGAAAAGAGATCCTTTCGACTTGTAGCATGAATGGAGGCACCGCTATCTACTACCCAACTGGTCTCATCACAAGTCAAGTTAACATCTTCTTCATCATACAAGAGAAGAAACTCTTCCGTAATAGTAGCAACATCATCGTCATAATTTGCCTTCTTTTCTTTCTCTTTGTCATGTTGGTTGTCTCTCTTGAGCTTTCGGCAATACTTTTTAATATGCCCATTTAGACCACAGTGATAGCACTCTGCATTGGTATACCTGTTCTTACTCTTGCTTCTGTCTCTACCCTTTGGATCTCTGCTTTTGCTCCTTCCTCTTTGTTCTGTCACTAAGACTTCTGAGTGCGAAGAGGAACCTTGTGACTTTCTCCTCATCTCTTCATTCAGAGCACTCCCCTTAGCCAAATCCATGGTGATAACACCATCTGGAGCTGAGTTAGATAAGGATGTCCTAAACGTCTCCCACGAGTCTGGTAATGTACCCAGAAGCCACAAACCCTGCACCTCATCATCGAACTTGATACCCACACCTGCAAGCTGATTAATAATTCCTTGAAAAGCATTAAGATGATCTGTCAACGGAGCCCCATCATGATACTTCAAACTCATCATCTGCTTTATCAAGAACAACTTATTATTACCAGTCTTTCGAGCATATAACTGCTCAAGTTTGCTCCATAAACTGCGTGCATGTGTCTCTCCACTGACATGATTCAAAACATTATTATCCACCCACTGTCTAATATAGCCACATACTTGACGATGTAATAAATTCCATTCACCATCAGATTTGTTTTCAGGCTTGGCTTCACTGAAAACCGGCAGATAATAATCCTTCACATAAAGAAGATCTTCCATCTTCCCTTTCCAGACATGATAATTTGAACCATTCAGACTAACCATTCTGCTTGTATTAGCTTCCATTATTTAACACAGGATACCGATTAAATAACCACCTCTGATACCACTTGTTGGGAGAAAAACGAATCTAATAGAATAATTAGATGCAGCGGAATTAAATAATTCTCCCCACCTGTGCAAATCTCGTAGGAATCTATCAAGCAGAGCGAATCAAGCAAGCTAATAAAATATAGCAAACAAGAACACAATAGGCACGCACAATTTTAGCGTGGAAAACCTCCTCAATGCGAGAGAAGAAAAACCACGGGACCCTCGAGGCCGCTTAATCTCCACTATCAATATAATGGGTATAACGAGTTCTCTCTAAATACAATTAGAGGATCACAATATCTCAAGATTAACCAATCTTGCCTCAAACCACAATTACAAGAAAGAGTAGAGAAACTTTACCGAATCGACGGTGCACGATCCGAAAATCGTATCAAATCACTCGGACCTCCAAACGCAAATTCCAACGGTCAGAACGTAGTACCACGTCTTCCGAACACCCTGTCCAAAAATCAGCACGATCCAACGGTGGATCGACCTCCGATCGAACTCGAGAACCTTGCTGGTCGGCCCAGAAAGTAGCAGAAAATTCTGCACGAATTTCACTCTATTTCTCTCTTGAATTGATCTTATTTTCTTCTCTCTATTGCCTCCTATTTATAGGCAAGCAATTAGGGTTTCCTTTTCCATGTAGGATACTAACTACATGGGTTTTGGGCCTCCACTTATTTAATATAGGCCCAACACATAGGTGTCGATCGACACCCTCCCTTCTTCTATCTGATTTGTCTTCTTGTTCCTTGATCCCGAAATCCTCTTTTTAATCGGTTTTCTACCCCTTTTCACTTGCATCCTACACAATCAAATCAAGCATACCCGAAGGCTTAAAAGTGACATAATTGAGGCTCTTAAACTTAGTACGAGGAACAATTATGTACTAAATATGGGTAATAAGGCGTAGAAATGGGCTCCGATAGGACCACGTCACCAAGCTTGAGTCAACATCAAAGAATAGCCCAAGAGACTAGCTCTCAAGCTAAAGAGAGGGATCCGATATTAAGTACGAAAATCCCAAGAAAGAAAATAAGCATCACTATGGACATTTCTCTAATGATGTACAATTTAACTGATGAATGCAAGCTCCAGTTCAAATCTATTTCTGCCAGAGCCATCAGTCCATTTCTGCAAGTGGTTAAATTAGTGCTTCCAGCCGAGATTGAAAAGCACTTGGTTTACATAAGTTCTCAAAGAAGGCTCTCTAAGATCCCAGAAGATAATTTTAGTTCCTGCAGGGTGCAAATGTTTAAATAACCATTGAACTGGTTTTGTGTTCCCACAAATGCAGCATTAATATCCTTTCTATTCCCATCAAATATGTGTCCCTAATGGAACTTTTGGACCTCTCACCCATGGTTTTCCCTACTGACAAAGGGTGAAAGCTACAAACATCAATAAAAGATGCCATGTTGATAATTTGATGTAAATGTAGATGCATTATGTTCTTTACTTTTCAAGGCTAACATAATCAATAGAAACTCAACTAGTACAATGCAGATACTGAGCATCATTTACAACCTTTGGAGGCTGAGATATTGCTGATGATACTAATTATACCTAGTATATTTTATTTGAGTATTAATACAAGGAAAAAAGACACTTTTGTGCACCTGAATATACACTTTTGACACTTTCATACCTTAATTTTTTTTCTTCTTTTTTATCCATACTTTACTTTCATTTTGGGACAACTTTCTTCAGAAATTTCAAAATACCCAAAATACCCCAGAATTGAACCAAAATTAATTCTGGTCCAATTAAAGAGTGTGAAAAGACAAAATTGCCCTCAAATATTCATCAAATTTTCAAAAGTATGCCACCCTTTCAACTATTCCTCTCCTTCTCCTCCGCCACCCCCTCCTCATCGGTGTTTCTCCAGCATCCATCGTCGGGGTTTCTCCGGCATATGTGGAGCACGGTGGACCGACGAGGCCTCCAGAACACCTCCGCCAAGGTGTCCGTCTCGACCCCATCGTCCTTGACCCCTCCTTCTCGTCTTCTCCGGTGATTTTTCGCCAGAGTCGGTCATGGTTCTTTCTCTGCAGCCTCCACAACACAAAATGGCGAGCATCGACGAAGTGGGCAGCGAGCATCGACGAGGTGGGCAATGGGCAACGACCAAAAGGGTAGAATGCGGTGCTCCGACGATCGTCTCCGGCACAAAATGGCCGGAAAAGAGATAGAGGGAGAGAGGGAACAAGAAATGAGTTCAAGAATTCAAAATTTTCACTCGCCGGAAAGTGTGCCGGAACATATTTTCCGGCACACTTTCCGGCGAGTGAAAATTTTGGCACAACTTCGGTCACCTCCACCAACTCCGGTCACCATGTACGAAGCCCAACAGGTAAGCTCCGGCGATCGACGATGCTCACGATGCTCCGGCGATCGACGAGGTGCTCACTATGCTCTGTTTTGATGAAGTAGGAGGGTCCAATGACATTCACTTGAAAATTTGATGAATAGTTGAGGGTAATTTCGTCTTTTCACACTCTTTAAAAATTGGGTCGGTTCTCTCCATTAGACCAGGGATAATTTCGGTATTTTGAAAATTTTAGGGGTAAATTGTCCAAAATGAAAGTCAGGTATAAAAAAAAGAAATTAGGGTATGAAAGTGTCAAAAGTGTATATTCAGGTACACAAAATGTCATTTTCCCTCAATTCAAAGAAAAATCTTATGGTTATATATGATAATATTTTATAAAAATAAGAATATATACAGCTAAACATTAAAAGAGGGAAGGTCCTTTTGGCTATAATACCTGACTAACCAATACCCATGTATAGCCGGTGCAGTGGCTCTATGGTCTCTATAACCCCTAAAGCTTTCCAGATTGGCTTGAAGAGGTCAAGAATTTGTTCTATTTCCTGAAAAAACGAAGATAAGACATAACTGAACCAGGTAAGAAAATTACAAATATGAAGCTATAGTGCATTCATCCTCTTTTCGGCTTAACAGAACAATTGGTTTAATCACAATTTGGCTTCAGTTAGTAAACCCAAGAAAAATATTTTTTTTAGAAAATCCTAACATGTAGCATGACCCATTCCAATAAAAGTTTGTCAATATAATAAAGATATTTCATGGACTATCAGAATGTGCTTTAACCCAATTATTAGGGTAAAAATACAAAGGGCATCTAATACTGCTAATTATTATCTGTCATCACAACCTTTGGTATAAGACTATAGAAGTAATAACCTTTGTCAGCTTTACCTCATCTAAAACATCAAAGTCACCGAGAATAAGTTTCTCATGACATTTATATGCTAGCCATCTGTGCCTGGTGACACATTTCACCAATTAAGTCACTCTGAGATTTGTCAAACATGATGTATACTGGAAATTGAATTGAAAGAAGAAAAGGCAAACAAGACAATAGGGACAAGATAAACAGATAGCTAGAGTTGCAGAAGCAGTTGTGAACATGATAGACGGGTAGAGCATGGAGTATGCATCAACGTGAGGAAGCAAATTCGGCCCGTCATCCCGATCACTCCATATTCCATTGCCGTGTTCAGTTGTAGTTGGATAATATATGCATCTCGGGATCAATAACTTGTGGTGTTCAATATCAAGTGTGTCATTCGGGAACCAACTTTGCATCTTCATCCTGAGAGCCGCTTGTAACCAGTTTATTGCGGTCGTCAGCTTTTACGGATATGAAAATAACATCATCTTAAAGAAGCAAACACAAGTTCCCTAATGATTCAACTGGTGTCCAAAACTGGGTGTCCACATCTATTTTGAAGATCTGGATGTAATAGTCAGAGTGCTTAAGGAGCATGCACAGCTCATTTCCCAACTCCAGGAGATGGTATCTCTCCCAGTGAGGGCATAGTAGTGATGGTGGTGGTGCCCAATGTAGAGAGCGAAATATAACACGTGAAAGGGGGAGTCAAAACATAGCTTAGTGAAGGCTAATCTGCCATCTTCGTATTTGATAACGACGAAGCAACTGGAATCTTTAGGGACGGCGGTGAGGAATGTTGGGAGAAAAACGAATCTAATAGAATAATTAGATGCAGCGGAATTATATAATTCTCCCCACTTATGCAAATCTTGTAGGAATCTATCAAGCACGCTAATAAAATATAGCAAACAATGATACAATAGGTACGCACAATTTTAGCGTGAAAAACCTCCTCAAGGTGAGAGAGGAAAACCATGATTTTAGCGTGAAAAACCTCCTCAAGGTGAGAGAGGAAAACCATGGGACCCTCGAGGCCGCTTAATCTCCACTAGCAATATACAACGATTCTCTCAAAATACAATTAGATGATCACAATACTTCAAGATTAAACAATCATGACTCAAACCCTAATTACAAAAAAGAGTAGAGAAACTTCACCGAATTAGTGGCACACGATCAGAAAATTGTATCAAATCACTGGATCTTCAAATGCAAATTCCAACGGTCAAAACGTAGTACCACGCCCTCCGAACATCCTGTCAAAAAATCAGCACGATTCGACGGTGGATCGACCGCCGATTGGACTCATGAACCTTGTTGGCCAGAACCGAAAACAGCAGAAATTTCTGCACGAATTTCTCTCTATTCCTCTCTTGAATTGGCATCTTTTCTTTCTCTCTATTGTCTCCTATTTATAGGGAAATAATTAGGGTTCCATCTCCATGTGAGATATTAACCACGTGGACTTTGTGCCTCCACTTATTTAATAAAGGCCCAACAAATATCTCCCTTATTCAACAATCAAGATTTTCGTTTGATAATACCTTTCTGAACATATCAGAATCATTATCATCTGTGCGGATTTTCTCAATCTCAAACAAATTGTCTTCAAGTGCATCTCTAACCCAATGGTATCTCACACCAATATGTTTCGATTTTACATGAAAAGTAAAATTCTTACTCAAGTGAATTGCGCTTTGGTTATCACAATAAACCACATAACGCTGATGCTTGAAACCGAGCTCCCCTATGAATCTCTTCATCCACAACAACTGCTTACATGCTTCATGTTAGAGTTGTGCCTTAGTCCAATATAAAAGTGATATACAGTTGTAATGTTTTATCATTTTTCTGAATAAATAAATCAGCATTAAATTATTAATGTGTT
This sequence comes from Geranium rotundifolium, assembly GCA_963920655.1. NCBI lineage: Eukaryota > Viridiplantae > Streptophyta > Magnoliopsida > Geraniales > Geraniaceae > Geranium > Geranium rotundifolium. The sequence continues at coordinate 9,570,576 of OY987314.1, forward strand.
GTAGTAGTTTATTAGATGTAATTTGATATGTATCATTATATGTGTCATCACTAAAAGTAGAACTACAAATCGAAAAAAATTACATCTAATGTGTCCTTGGTCAGTTTAAGCTTCATAAGAAGCGAACAGTATGAGGCTAACTCTTTATGATCACGCTCTACTGATCATGGCAAGCGACTGCTGGAGTTAGATCATAGATATCATTAGGGGAATGATATTGGACGACCCGATGGTGAGTATGCAGCATAGATGCTGTCATGAGCATACTCACATATCGTAGCTTGTCATTGTATCCTTAGACCGAAGAGTCTTTGTGATCACTATATGATAAGTATCTGAGTTTGACCTAGTCTAACGTTACCTGTAAAAGGGTAGCTATAAGGGCTTGGATTGGTTTAGTTATAAGTTACATGAGTGAACTCGAAAAACGACTAAGGGATTTATCCTTCATACTCCGGTACGGGAATGATATCTGTTTAGGCCATTTAATGAGTATGACTGAAAGAAATTGCATGGCAATGCGGAAGATACTTAATATCAGTTTTCAGTCATCTCAGATATTGAGAAACAATGATTGATTAAATAATGATGACGACTTTATGCCTTATGATCAATCTGGATATCGGGCGATAAAAGAATAGTGACATGGATGATAAGAGGTTAAATTGAATCATTGATAATCATGGACGTTGTGTAATCATAATGTCTTGCTAGAGGCCTCTTATGATGAAAAAGGCCAAATAATTATTTTGTCAGTCTGCCAACGGCTCGTGAGCCTAGAGGGTCACACACTTTAAGTAAGGTATAGAAAAAAGGGACTTAGATAAGTCAGTATATGAGAAGTATGAGGATCGGGAAAAATTCGCTTTTCGGTTTAGTTAAATCAGACCGAATTAGTTTAAACTGAAAATCGGTTTAACGGAATTGAATTGGTCTAGCTAAACCGTTTAATTAGAACCCAATCTAAATGGGTTTAATTAAAGTTTAGTTAAATGAGCTTTTAAGCTCATTCTTAAATAGTTATGATATAATTATAATTAAGAAATTATGAGATTTAATAAAGAAATTAATTTGAAAATCAAATAAAATTGATTTTCAACTTAATTCCCATATTTTTCTCACATTTTTGGCTGATTCTTCTCCATGCTTGCTTTCCCACTCTCCTTTTCTTCTTCATCATTTTGTTTTGTTAATTAACTCCATGGAAACCCTTCACTTCAGTTGTTGCAATATATTCAGCTTCTATAGTAGAAAATGCAACACACTTTTATAACTTTAATTGCCAAGAAACTGCTCCACCTGCAAATGTCATCAAATAACCTGAGGTGGATTTTCTGCTATCAATATCTATTGTCATATCTGAATCAGAGTAGCTAACCAGCACTGGTTCTCCACTTTCAAAAGTGAGTCTGTAAATAGAGGTACCTCGAAGATATCTCATAATTAATTTGACTGCATCCCAATGCTCTCTACTCGAATTTGACAGAAAACGGCTCACAATACCAACTGCGTGAGCTATGTCATGCCTTGTACACACCATTGCGTATATCAAACTTCCTACTGCTGGGGCATACAGAACTCTATACATGTCGTCAATCTCCTTCTCCGTAGAAGAGCTCTATCGCGTGCTTAGCTTAAAGTGAGTAGCAAGAGAAGAGCTCACCACTTTAGCTTTGTCCAAATTAAACATTTTCAACACCTTTTCAATATATCGCTCTTGTGACATATGCAACTTCTTCGCAACTCTATTGCGAGTAATTCTGATGCCAATAATAGTCTTTGCATGACCCAAGCTTTTCATTGAAAAAACCTGACTCAACTGTTTCTTCAATCTCTCAACTCTTTAGACATTCTTGCCAACAATCAGTATATCATCAACATATAGCAATAGTATGATAAAAATCATCATCAGAGAAATTGTGCACAAAAACACAGTGGTCAAATTTCGTCTTCTGGTAGTGTTTTTTTGTTCAACGAAGAAAGAGATTTTATTGATAAAAACTTACAAAAGCTTTCAAGAGAGAAGCAAAAGAAAGTTATAAACACCAACAAAGAGAAAAGAAAAGAGTTAAAGATGAGAAAAAAGAGATACACATGAGAAAGAAAGCGAGAAAAAGAAGAGAAAATACCAATGCAGGCTCATAAAGCCCTACTTTTGGCCTCTATATCTTCGAGAACGGTAAGCACATGGGCTTCAGGTATGCTTCAAGTGACTCTCAAGAATTTGCAAATATCCAAGGTTCGAAAAGCACGAGCTCGATTACCGGTGAGATCTTGAAGGTCCGGAATCGGGTCTTCTGGTAGCCTTGCTCACCCATAACTGACTCAAACTTCTTGTACCACCGCCTTGATACTTGCTTCAAACCATATATGCTTTTCTGAAGCTTGCACACATAGTACTCTTTTCTCTTCACTTCAAAACCCTCTGACTGCTCCACATAAATCTTTTTATCCAAGTCACCATGGAAAAATGCAGTTTTCACATCCATCCCTCTGACTATCTAAGTCACCATAGAGAAATGGTTACAAGTTCTTTACTATAAACTTGCTTTAGGTATACATCATGATTTCATTAACAACGAAAGTTGTTGCTGCTGTACCTGAAAAAGGTAACTGGACAAATGCCCATTTCTCTCCAACAAGATTCTCCGGAAGTTCCATTGGGAAAGGATTATCCAAGGCCAAGAGTGGCTTAGCTCCCTTCTGAAAACCAGGATGCGTGTATATACAGTCTCGTATCGTTCTTGTAACCATAGAAGTAGTGATAGACACTGATATTAACAAAGAATGCAACAAACATAAGAATTTTAGAACACTGGTAAAAGATAACTAAAGGAATTATTTAGTGTAAAGCAACTATAAGAAATATTAGCTGGCAAAAAAGTCCACCTTTGTGTTTGGATACCTGTCCTTTTGATGGAATGCAAATCTAGAATGTCGGGTTGTGTGCAGAAGTAAAGCTCTTGGCTTGTGACTTGAAGTCATAAATTTAAGTAACAAAAACAATCTCTCAACAGAGTAAGGCTGTGTGCACAAATGAGCATTCCCAGATTCAAAATGATGGAAGCCTTGCACATTAGGCCGCCTTTTATAGGATATAATTCTAGGATCTCAATTCAAAGTTAACTTATTATTTCCTTTGCCTCAGTAGTAAGTATGAACATATCCTATAAGTTTTGGACATGCAAGATGCATCAACAAGTTTGTCCACTAAGGAGATTGGAGAGGTAAAACTTCAGTTGGAGATTAATATAGCTTTAAAATGAGACATTAAGCGACTACAAATGAATGACCGGTTGATTTGCAGATGATTCAAAATGTTACTATGAAGATACTTGAAGGGATGGCAATTTTGATACTACTTAGGTTGGCACTAAGGTGGTAACGTTCAGCTTCTAATGGCAGGTTATGTATTTTATATTACTGGCGTTTAGAAATCATTTCTTATAGAACCACTTATACGATAAAAAATGTTATAAGTTCATGACCACCAACAAACTTGAGTTGTGTGTTCTGAAAGCTATCAGCTAAGTACTCAAACTCAAAACCCATCTCAGTTCTCTTACCATTAAGTTTTCCAGCTTTGTAAATGGAACTAATTCTATCTCCTTCACCTACTCCCTAAAGTTAGCTGCTAACAAAAAGTTATCTCAACATGTGCACCAACAATGCACTAAACTGGGTTAAGCAATTCCATTTGTAGAACAAATATTGAAAAGACAAAGTGATGAGGAAATTATAAGCACCCGTTTACTAGCAATAGGTTTAACACCAAGTTCCTTGAAGGCCTTGGATATAATTGTCTGCATCTGTGACCTGCAAATGCAAATAGACATTCTATAATCAGCACAGACGACAAATGATATAGGCAATTGGGGTTCAATACAGTCACTTCAAAAATGACCTGAGAAACTGATTTTCTGGGGTAGAGGAACATCAAGTTTATCGCAAATGTACACAATAGCGTCCTTGAGAGTAAAATACTTATCATCACAAGCCACCAACTCTCACACCATATTCCCTCTGATGTCGAGAATGGGTCTGGAGCAAAAATCCAACCACCACTCAGTGATGCTCTATGGATCAGTTTCCGGGTCAAGTTAGCTCACTTATAGTTTGATTTTTATAACAATCTAATAATTATTCTAACAGATCGATTGGCTTCAACAAATTTATGTAGTTAAGCCCAACTTTACCTTGAAATATACTCAAGTTCATGTTGAAATAATCAAACTCAAATTTAATTCGATTTGATTTGCTTAACTTTCACTAAAATATTTATTGAAATTATATTTTAGAGATGATTTCACTCAAGTCACCATAAAAGTTTGGAGTCTCACTTAAGTCACCAAAATTCTAATTTAATTTATGAGGTCACAAAAAAAAACTTTTGTCTCACTGTTATTAAACTCTGTCTATTTTATTTTGAAAATACCAAATTACCCTTCATTTGTTTTGAATTTTCAACATATATCATTTCCCTTATTTGTTCTGTGTGTCCCTCCTCATCACCCTCCTCCTCCTCCTCGTCTTCTTCTTCACCTTCCAATCCCCTCCCCCTCCCCGACCACCACCGTAACTTCCACTTCACCGCCCACAACTTTCTCTCCTCCACCTTCTACAGCTCCGTCGCCTCCTCCTGAAAGAAGCTGGTCTGCCACTCCGCCGCCCCCAAGCGCCCCAACGGCTTCACAATTCTCGTCACCGGTGCCGTCGACTTCGTCGGCAGCCACTGCTCCCTCGCCCTCAAGAATCGAGCAAAGACGTCGTCGGCCTCGACAACTTCAACAACTACTACGACCCCAACCTCAAGAACACCCGCCTCCAAGATTCATATCTTCATCGCCGAGGGCGACCTCAACGACCGCCCTCTCCTCCGCCGCATCTACGATGTCGTTCCCTTCACCAACTTTGGTGACTTCATAAATTAAAAATTCATTTTGGTGACTTCAGAAATTAAATTAGAATTTTGGTCACTTAAGTGAGACTACAAACTTTTGACCTAATAAATTAAATTAGAATTTTGATGACCTAGGTGAAATTATCCCTATATTTTAATTATATTAAATAAATATACATGATTAAACGATAATGAACGAGTTGGCTCGATATTCTTTCAAATTTTAAACAATTAAGTTAAAATTCAAATGTTTATTAACCGAACTCTACTTTGTGCTCGAAATCGACTCAACTCGACTATAATGTTCATATTAATTATTTAATAAATCAAGATTGAGAACGTTGTCAAAAACTAAACTTAGCTACCAATCTTATCATATCTAATTAAAGAAATCGTAAATTTAATCTTATATATAATACAAAAAAAAAAATTTCTGATACAAAATTTATGGAAATAAATATAAATATATAAAATAAATTTATTGATTTTATAATAATTTTAATATATATCTTTTTATTCTTTATATATATATATATAAATCGTCTGCTTCTTCAGGTCTCTCTCCAAATTTGTCATCAGCCATCCAAAGCCACAAAAAAAATAATAATAAGAATAAAATATAATTTTCTTGTGGCTATAATATTTTTAATTTAATATTTAACATGATTATAGCTATGCAAAAAAAATTTGTGCATCTCATAAAAATCGAACATAAAGAAATTATGTGTTTGTGGAATGAACCTATGATAAAAATCAAACACAAGGGAATTATCAAATGAGATGCATTCTCCTACAAACCCTATTTCAAATACAAACCTACAAACCATCGATTAACCTTTATTTTACCCATATTTTATTATACAAATAATTTAATCCAATCTACAAAGAGAAAATTAGTCAATAAATTGGATGATTTCAACTAAAATAATTGATTTTAATTTATTGAAACACATTTTTATACTTTTGAAACATTTTTCATTTTTTCAACATTATAAGGAGATGCTAAACCCGTTATAGCGAGGGAGAGGTGTAATGAAAATTCCGGGTTCTATACTACAGCTAATGTGTGAACACTTTTAGGAGAGAGGTGTAATGAAGGTCTTCTACCTAAATGCCCTATCGTATAATTCAAAATTAGTTTATAGATTTGTATTTGAACCATATGTTTGTAATTGATTAGAGTCTCAAATTTTATTTACAATTTACAAATGAATAACTAAACTGAAAAGTGGCCCAAGCTCAGCCTAGCCAAATAATTTGATACGGAAAAAATCAAGACGCAACACAACCCTTACAAATTGGATTTATCGCGGATAAAGTCAAGTGTATAAAAAAGGAAGAAACCCCAACTTGTTCTCAAACTCTGCGAAATCACGCCACAGTTGTCGTCACCAATCTCTACTCCATCCATATAATCAATTCACTTTCTTGCTCTTCTATGTTAGTATGCGTTTTGATGCTCACAACCTGTTTCGATTAAATGTCTCATCGATCTGTTGTATACGACTGTGAATCCCTCGTACCAAGGGCGTCCCTACCATTAAGTGAGTGAAGTCAATGCTTAAGGCCCCTAACCAAAAAAGCTCCAAAATTATACGAGAATATAATAAGAGGATTTTTTGGTATATTAAAATTTTAGAAAAAAACTGGTTGATTTAAAAAAAAAACAATTGGATGACGTTAAGAAAAAACCTAGATCACAACGAAGAATAATTTTATATTGTAATATATGAGATTATACATAGTTTATCGTTATAGATTTATCTATTTTTACTTACTTAATAAAAAATATGAATATCACTTAAGACCCCAAAAATTCTAGGGCAACCCCTGGTCAGTAACTTGGTCGTCGTCGTTGATGATAGCTACCACCTCTATGTTGGCGAAGTCTCCTTCTCCAGGAGATTGAAGCTGCGTCGTGGATCCTTGGGCCTCAATAGCTCCGACCACCAAAGTGATCTCATCTCCTTAAAGCACCTCCGGTAGCCGGAGCTACTAAGGCCCAAGGATCCATGACACAGCTTCAATCTCTTGGCGGAGGAGACCTCGCCGCCGTGGAGGTGGCACCTCCAATTCGAGGCCAGTTCTAGTGACGAGTATGCGATGTCGCAGACTCATCCCTGGAACTGGCCTCGACGCCACTCTTTCTCTCACTACTAAACTTTTTTCCTATTTCGCTCTTCTCTCTTGTTGATTTGACACACTAAAATGAAATGTGAGTGATGGACATGAAACCTTAGCTAGCTACTAGCTATTACTTATATAAAAAACAAATATAATAGGACAAACAATTATCCTCATCTTTTCTCCTTTACTCCTTTTGCCTTATATATATAGAGAGAGTAATGAAAATAAAATGTTTATATTCATTTTATAGTAACGACTTCGGTCTGGCCATCTGTATGTTGGTGACAAGCACTGCTAAAATTGAGTACGTGGCTAAAATTGACATTTTTCTCACATAACTACACATAATATATTTTTTCTTCTGAAAACCACGTTGACTTTGGATATTCTCACTCAACTACCATTCGTTAAGTTTTTAGTTAATTTTTCGTGTAAAATGACCAAACTTGATGCAACGTACGTGGCTAGGAAGAGTTCTTTATCAAAGCTCGTTGATTCTTGTAAATACCGAAAAAGATAGATTTGAGGGAAAACTCGATTTTTTTATTAACTTCAAAAATTAAATAACATAAATGTAATAGAATGCTTAAATAGCCAAAACCTAATTGCATAAACGGAAATTCTAAACTTATTGGAAAAAAGGAAACAAATTATTAAAATTGCCAAAAGTGTCCGAAATTTAAAAAACTGTAATTTTGACCCCTAAGATGACCTCGGATGGCCAAAATCTATCGTACTTCATAACAAAGCAATAAGTTTTGTTCAGAAGGCCGATTCTGCCCGGAAAACACTAGTCTTTTGTCGTGATCTGGCACTTTCCTGATTTGCACTGCATCATTCCCCTTGAATAGAGAGGATTTGACCTCGAATCCGAAACCGCATCATCTTTGTCGGAAGAAGAGTCACATGTGAAAGGAATAAAATGCTTCACATTGAAGACATCAGAGGTGCGAACATGACTGGGAAGTCGCAGACGATAGGCATTTTGGTTGATCTTTTCCACAATCTCGACATGACCAATCTTCTTAGCAGCAAGCTTGTTGTATTCATGAGCAGAGACGCGATCCTTAGTAAGTATAGCCCAAACAAAGTCACCAAGCTCGAAATCAATAACACGTCGCTACTGATAAGCTTTTTCCTTGTATTTGGCAGTAGAAGCAACAAAATGGTCATGAGTGGCCTGATGAACTTGAGTCAACTGTCCAACAAACTCCTCGACAATAGCATGGGGGCACATCTTGCTGGGAAAAGCTAGCAAATCAAGAGGTCCTCGCGGAGATAACCCGTAAACCACCTGAAAATGACTGAACCCAGTAGAACGATTAACAACATGGTTATGTGCAAACTCAGCCTGAGACAGTTTGAGATCCCACGCCTTGGGATGGTCCCCAACCAAACTTCGCAAAAGATTTTCCAACGAATGATTAATGACCTCGGTTTGACCATCTGTATGTTGGTGATAAGCACTGCTAAAATTGAGTACGTGGCTAAAATTGACACCATTCTCACATAACTACACATAATATATCTGAAAATCACGTTGACTTTGGATAGTCTCACTCAACTACAATCCGTTAAGTTTTCAGTTAATTTTTCGTGTAAAATGACCAAACTACCCCTACATATCATTTAGATTTTCAAACACATGCCATTAGCCCTCTCTCCCCTCCCGCCGACCACCCCTAACCTCATCTTTAGAAAAGTTTTGTTCGTTTTTCTTTGTTTTTCTACTTGATCATTGATGTATTGAGCAACCCAATAATGGGTTCTTCTCTAATTACCCATTGTGTGCTTATTCTGGTTCTGTTCATTGTCGCGATTCATATCGCCGATAACCGGAGCTATAAAAAGAGCTCTTGAGCTCGGCCCAGCAAGACAAGGATTGACTGATCTCTAAAAGAAGGCAAATTCACAAAAACCCAAAACTTCGATTCGAAGAGCACAACACTAGCACTCTCATTCGCAACGTTGTGGACATGATGCCCACACTACTATACTTTGTGGTGCTGCCAAATTGCTTCATCATTGCAAATATAAGCTTAAGGTTACAACTTACAACCACTAACATATAAGAATTATTGGTTCCATATGCAATTTAGGGTTTGGTGAGAGTGAGTATGGTTTGATTTGGGTTTGAAGGGAGCGGTGAGGCTTCTCTTCCAGCCTGCTGAAGAAGGAGGTGCTGGTGCATCCGTCATGATGATCTAAGGTTCTCTTGGCGATGCGCTGGCCGGCGGGAGGGGAGAGAGGGCCAATGACATGTGTTTGAAAATTTAAATGATATGTATGAATAGTTTAGTCATTTTACATAAAAAACATATATGTTAAGTATAGTTACGTGAGATTTGTGTCAAACTAATTTAGGTGAGATTATCACTAATTATTAATATATATTTTAGGGAAAGAGGCCCAAAATCTTTAAACCCTAAACATCCTCTTCCTGCCCACGCGAATCCTCTTCCCCAACTACCATTTTATTTTATTTTTACTTTTTCCTTTCACGTATTTTTGGTTCTCATAAAATTTATCGGTTCTCACTATCCCCGAGGAGACCCATCGACTTCGACCCATCAATTTCTATAAATTCAACAATTCGGTAGGTACTACTTTCAGATTGGTTGGCTTATCGGGATATATTCTATGAATTTTTTTTATTTCTACCATCTTTTTGCTGGAGGTTTTTTGAGTTTTAGAGTGGTTGCCGGAGGGTTAGTTTTTATTTTGTGGGATAGTTCAATGTGAATATGCAAATTGGTTTGCCTGAATTTTGTGACTTCATGGTTTTGGTGTCCGTGTTTTTTAGAATATTTAATGTTTTCTGTTTATTATGTAATGTACTCGTTAAATATAAATGCTGATAAATTTGTTATGTGAATGAATGTATTCGATCAATTCAAGCAAAGAACATCTATATATGTGGGAGAGATTTGTCTAAGAATTCCTAACTTTGAGGATATTTCTGTAGATGGGTTAAGCTTACAATGTGTGTTACTTGGATTAAATCGGTGAAGTTTATTATTGTCCTATTTTTAATACTATTGTTTAATTAATTAATAAAAATTGATGGAGTATGGTATTATTTTTCTATACAAAACAAAAGGCCCAATTTGTAATTTCTGCTTTAGGCCCCAATAATTGTTGAGCCGGCCCTGCCTCATACATGTATGATTCAACTTGTAGCCTAATTATGACTGCAAAAACACAAAATAAATACTACACTTGTTTTCTCTTAACCCCTTTAGTTTATTTGCAATTTGTGAAAGTGGGTAGGAGAAAAAAAACTTTTTTCTAAAGCCATTTGGTTTTGTGGGCATGCTAATAGCTGCATAATAAGAAGGATGTCAGAGCTGAAGGAAAGATATAATGAATGTGGATTATTTTTTTTATAGGAGTGGCTTGATATGGTTGAAAGCAAATATGGGGGCCGCAAGTCCTAAGTTGCATTAATCACATCACGTAACAATGGAACCATCAGAACAGTTTTTCCAGTAATAGGAGGGATTAGGTTGCAGCAATTAGCTGTGATTGGGATTTAAGAGCTTTTGTCATCTCCTATTGAACCTAGAAGGATGGGATTATGAAAAGTTATTTGATTTTTACCCTAAGCTTGAACATGTATAGCTTGTTGCATTATATGCTTTGCTATTATTGATTTTATCTTGTTTTTTGAAATGCCAAGGCCAAGGGCGAGATGCTCCTAAGTATAACATAGATTAGAATAATTTGTCTCTTACCATGACTGTTTAACTATGACGTTTATGTGACTGAATTTCTATGGCGCATTGGCAGTTGATTATCCTTTAATTCAACTTTGTTAAATCATTTCATCAAATGAGATAAATAAATCTATTCACATTAATAGCTTCATTTACCCCTATTAATTCTACTATCCTAAAGAAAATCATAAATTTCTGTCTAAATTATATATTATTGGAGTTCAACTGAGTCCAGAAAATTATTTGCTTGTCCTCAGAAACATCAACTGAATACAGAGTGCGATGGTTGTTGAGCGCTATCTTCCTCCTTGGTTTAGGTGAGGAATTATTCATTTCAAGTTATCTTATTTCTATTATAATTTTAGTTTCTTCTATGAACCTAGATGATTTTTGTTGTTCAATTTTAGTATTGCACCCATGATGGAGTTGACAGACAACCACTATAGGACCCTAGCTCGGCTCTTAACAAAACATGCATGGCTTTACACAGAGATGCTTGCTGCAGAAACTATTGTTTATCAAAAGGACAATTTGGTAAGTTACTATGAGTTTATGTTTCAAAAGATTCGTAATGAAGAATAGTAGTCTGAAAAATCTTGTTAATTGAAGAACTAGATCCACGGGCTATAACGATTACGAATAAAAGATTGTATGATGACTTCGCCACAAAGATTATAATACAGCCATCAATTGTATTGTATATTAATAATACCTTTATACAAACTGTTGATTCGATTCTTCACTGAGAGACCTCGTGAATTGGTGTCTTGGGAAAGTAGAGGAAGATGTGCACTTCTCAATGGTTGGAATGCATTATGATTTATGTGCACTATCTTTGCTTGTTCCCTGCTGATGACGTGTCATTGATAAATTATAGACATTTTTGTTAGTTTTGATTATTTTGAATAATGTAGCAGCTTGGATTATGTCTTCGTAAGTGAAGTATATCAGATGACTAAAGCATATGGAAATTGTACTAGAAATCGTAAAGTGTTTCACAAATTTAAGGGAGACCTAGTGATCATTAATGGGCCAGATCTTGTGTAAAAACTGCCATAATATTCCTTGCTTTTGCAGAAATTGTTTTGTTATTAATAAGCAAACAATATTGAAAAATGTGCATATTGAGAAATAAAGAAAGTATATTGATCTGAAGAAATGGTAAAAGAGAACTTGTATATGTATTCAACATTCATAACTCTTGATCTATGCCAATATTGTTCAGCCTAAAAAAATCTTTGTTTTGCATGCTTGTTTTTCAGCAAGTCCAAGTAGCCAAGTCCATCAGCTCTACTCTTATTGTCTTTGGTAGTATTACAATCAATGACATAATTTTGAAAAGTTTCTATTTTTTCCATTGAACATTTTCGTTTTTTTGGCTGGATATCTTTTTTTAGTTTTTGCTTTCTGTAATATAATTATGAAAAAATGACTGTTTGGTTAACAGAACAAACTTAGATTCATAAATATGCAAATTTTGTCACCTTACCAAAGGCCTTTCTGTTTTTTTGTATAAAATAATAGATGATAGTTTGGTATTAGCTGATCCTGTGCATGTGTGGGGGTTTCAGGATAGGTTCTTGGAGTTTGGTCCAGAACAACATCCTATCGTCCTTCAAATTGGTGGGAATAATTTGGAAAACATAGCAAAAGCTATTCAACTTGCTCGCCCCTATGGTTATGATGAGATCAATTTTAAGTCTGTATAACACTTCTCACCCCATTCTAATTTTCCCTTACATCTATCTGTACTAAACTCAACTTTTTGCTTCCTTTTCAGTTGCGGATGTCCTAGTGCAAAAGTAGCTGGACACGGGTGCTTTGGTGTAAGGCTTATGCTTGATCCAAAGGTTTGAGAACTATGCTCATCAAACTGTTGATCTGAACTGTTATAGGCAGGGGTGTTTTGGTTGTGAAAATGAGATCTTGATTCCGATGATCTACTAGAGCTGTAATTTTCCTGCATTTAGTTATGAATAGACATCCTACAATCCAAGGAAACCACCTCCAGTGTCACGTTCCATAGCTCTTATTATTAGCCTCCATCTTTCCAACTCATGGAGTAGTGCTGCAACCTCGGGAAACTAATATTTCTCCTGAGACTTGTAAGCTTCAACGATGGCACATGCTAGAGAAACATCCATCATAACAGCATTTAGGGCATGTGAAGTACAAAATAGACCAACTTTTGTTTTGTTCCCATGTGAATGCACCACTCTGACATTGTTCTCATTGCTATCCCATTCAAATGGGCCATGAGGGCAACTTTTTTCTTCAGCATGTCTAATGTGACCTTATTATGCCCGATTCTCACTCATTATCTCAAAATTAATAGTTGAGATTATTGTTTTCTAGCTATTGCACACAGTACACCTCCCATGTAATCATCCTTCTAAAAGTGTATTACTGTCGGTAATGCTGCATTTTTAGAGCATTCGAGAGAGTAAAATCTATTGATAAGTTTCATGAAGATGCACAACACTGAGATTGATCATCTTGGTAATATACCCACATATATTGTCAACTAGAGACAGCTTGCAATCTTGATTTGAATGACTGAAATCTTGATTCCACCTTGTCTGCCTCAACTAACTATAGAAAGCTTGCTAGTTTGATTTGGATGATTGAAATCTTGATCTTTTTTGCAAACAAAACAGCCCCTTTCATTATCTTCCTTCTCATTTTGATCTGATTTAGACATCTGGTGTTTACAAGGAAAGTTTGTAGCTGAAGCTATGTCAGTCATTGCTGCTAATTCAGATGTTCCAGTTACTGTCAAATGCCGAATTGGTCTTGATGATCATGATTCATATAATGAGCTGTGTAAGTTTTTTAAAACATTCATTTCTGTTATGCTTAAAGCTGCAAACTTATAGAAGTTCCATTTATGAAGTTTATTGTTATTATCATTCATATTTCACTGAGCAAGTGATGATACAATGAAAATGTCTGGTTCATTCTTTTCACACTCATAAGGTAATTGATATGTCATTAAACTGGTATATAATATACTCCTTTCTTTTTTCCCTTTTAATTGAGTATTCAAGAAAAATTTGCCTTCGATACTGAAATAGTAACAGAGATGGGAGCCTCGTGCATGATGATAATAAAAATTAAGTCATTTTTGAGCGCTGATAAATGTTATATTTGAAGATGACTAGTTTCAAATGCTGCAGTAAACTTATTTCCAATTCCAAGATGACATGTACTTTGAATTTCATTAACCTCCTAAAGGATCCAAATACCTGTGTTAGCTTGTGCTGCAGTATGCAAGTAGTTGAGTGTAGTGTTTGTTCCAAGTTCCAACCAAAATATATGGACCCAAATTTGTAATACTGTTACTTTTAAAATACCTTTGCCTCTAAAAGGCTCATTGAGAAAATACAGATCAAATGGAAGGAAAAAAAGTCTTATGTGGTGTCATCTTCTAGCTTATCTGACCTGGAAATGGATCGAACTTTTGCTTATTGGTCTAGTGTCTTGTTTTTGTATTTCCCATGGAAAAATTACAGGTACCATCTAACCCTTCTGTCCATGTTTCTTTTTTCAGGTGATTTTATTTATAAGGTTTCTTCACTGTCACCAACAAAACATTTCATTATTCATTCACGGAAGGCGTTGCTTAATGGCATAAGCCCAGCCGAAAACCGATCAATTCCTCCACTGAAGTAAAGACTTAAAAAATTTACTTGCTTTAATTCATATTGATCTGTTGCTGTTGAGAAAAGGCTTCTTAGGTCTTATTATTGCTAAAAGTTGTAAATAATGTTTTTTTGCTGTTATTCGTAATTTTCTAAGCGATGACCTTCCATAGTTGTTAAATGCAGATATGAGTACTTCTATGCTCTATTGCGTGATTTTCCTGACTTAACATTTACAATAAATGGAGGTATCAAGAATGTTGACGAGGTAAACTATATTTTTTGGTCTGTCATGTCTGAATAGAGACTGAGCAAGGGGATTGAGGCCAATATCACCCATGGATCACTGAGCCATATCTGTTTGCATGAATTATTACAGGAAGTTTAAACATTTTGATTTGACACGAGGATCTTATACTGATTGTAGTTTACATATGCATCTAGTCTGTAAGTTAACATCGAGTTTATGCAAGGTAAAAGAAAGAGAAAATTCTTAGTTCTTCTACGAAAATTTGTAGGATGTAAGATTGCAGACATGCCAGTTCTCAACTACACAACATGGTGTTTTGTCATCTTCGTAGTTCGTACACTAGGTCTTCTTTTCTTATACCACACAGTTTGATGGGTTCAAAATAAAATTTTGAAATGTGTAAAATTTTCTTTTAGTGGACTGAAAAGGCTCTTGATTTTCTTCTTCGTATTGTAACCTGATTTCTGTGGACGTGTAAAACTGAAGGTTAATGCAGGCCTAAGACATGGAGCTCATGGTGTAATGGTTGGACGCGCTGCCTTCAACAAGTAAGAAAGTTCTCTATTTGCTAATTGTGGTTCACTGGAAATTTTAACAGACTATTTTATGAACTAGTTTTGCTGCGTGAAAAAATGGACACTGAAAGAGGAATAATGTTTTCCGGATTAATTAGTAAATAAAGTTGTAGCTATCCTTTGTAAAGATAAGTTTGGGTATTTTTATGAATTTATATGATCTCTTTTCAGTTATTAACACCAACATCTGAAAAATGGTTGATTTCACGAAAGGGAAATGGAAACAGGAACAAGGGTAAGACAACCTTAGAATTTAGAAGACCCAGTGTGATAGGGATTACATTAGAAGAAAATGAGCCAAACATATGGAATTCTTGTCAAGAAAGCTGGTAACTTGAAAGTACTTGAAATATGCTATACCATTGCAATCATTAATGATATGCAATAGTAATTAACTGTATACAAATTGCTTGTAGATTCATTGAGTATTTAAAAAAAGCATTCAAAAGCAGTCATATTCTCTAAACCCTAATGAGGAGCTCCCGTGTGTCCCTCTTCCCCGACCACCGCCCCCATAGCCCCCAATCTTCCACCCATCACTTTCGCCCCTCCCAACTCTCACGCCATACCAAACCACCGTCCCGTAGCTCCCGTCGTCCCCAATCTCCATCTCCGACCCAACATTTCAGCAAGCCTCTCCGTTCGACTTTCTCTCCCACTGTTTTCGTCTGCAACATACCATCTACTTTCTCGGTCACCAAACTAAATTCTCTTTTCTCCAATTTGACAAGCCTCTAGGTGTTGATATAGCTAGATCCACAACAACAAGAGGGAAAAGGTTTGGCTTCGTTCACTACAAACGGGAGTCCGAAGCTAATAACGTAATCTTGGCTTTCAATGGCAGATCCTTCGCCGGAGAATGCCTCTTTGTCACCCTGGCCAGATCCCCAACACCCTCGTCGCCTCCATTGAAGCCTTCTCTCCAAAATCCTAAGGTCGGCACAACCTCAACTACAAAAACCAAAATAACCAACCCTTATGTGCACTCGTGCTCATCCTTCAGAACATGCTCAGTTTAACTCAACGGATTCTTCAATGCAAGCATCAAGAAGACACTTATTGGACCCAGAAACAATCCGATCCCAGTTTCACTTGCAAGAGATTGCAGACATCTCGATCTCTGCAATCGATGTTCGAATATTCATTCTCTCCTTCCTTGACGAGGATCTCATGGTCTCTATGCGAGGCACTGGTTGGAGTTGGCTACGCAATTGATTCTTTGGCTCCTCTGAGTTAGGCACCTTGATCACTGCCGAAGGCAGATTCGTCTGGGTGAGCATCACGGGACTTCCCATCTTGTATTGGACCCCGTAATCGCTTTCACATTGCTGGTACAATTGGTACACCGGTCGTGGTACACCCATAATCAAAGAAATGAGTAGGGATTGGACAAGGTCTGGTCTTAATTCACACGAGTGACCTTCGATCCAAAGCATGGGACGTCAATATCCGGCACAAAAGAAACACCTCTTTAGTTCGTGTGACTCTGGTTGACCCCAAGACTGTACCGCGAGAGAAGGAAGAGTTGGAACCCTCTACATCAGACGATGAAGGTGATGAATCAGATAAGGGAGAGTCCGAGAATGCTTCTGGCGATGAATCAGATAATGACGAGACCGAGAAAACTTCTGGTGATGAATCAGATAATGACTCAAATTCAGGGGACGATTTAATTTCTGATGATTCAGACCCGCATGAGGAGTCAGAATTCCTCCCTAACCCAAGTGAGTCGCCGAAGTTACAAGATGAGACATCAAGACAGATCGAAAACCACCCCGACACTAATCTATGCCTAAATCCACCCGGACCAGGCCACTCAAGCCTTAAGCTTAAATGGGTGGAATCTCAAAGCACCACACTCAATTAAGCACAAAGGGTCATCTAAATCCTCTTCCGCAGCCTCAAATACTATGATTTCAAGTAAGCTCAACCCCCAACAAACCATAACCCTATGCCCTCCTCTCGGACCATCAGGCGAGTAGCTCCGGAGTAAGTCCAAAAAACGCAGCTCCAACTCATCCATAAAAGAATCCAAATTGTTACCGCAACAAACTTGGGCCTATTGTAAGTCACTTGGTTTCAAAGCTAAAGATACCGATGAAGAAGTTATCTCTCACCTTGAGCAAATAAACATCGATTTGAGAATAGCGGAAGAAACAAGTGACCGGAGACTTGATCCTCCTAACGAGGATCATCTCATGGAATGCTAGAGGCCTCACAACAACCCAGAAGCACCTAAGCCGTTGCCAGCCTTTTATCCCGACACCAACCAACCTTAATCCTAATCCAAGAATCTAAATGCGGAGTTATTTTTTCGTGATTGGGACCTCTTCTTTTCCTTTTCAATCCGGAATTTTGGTAGTTTTTCGATAGCTAGACATAAACCAACCTTCTCTTTGACCAACACTGCAACTATGCGTTCTACGGGCTGACCTTTTGCAAATGCTAGCATGTCTTGGCCGAGAGTACTCCTACCATATGACAATCACAATTTGCGACTCGATAGAGCGATCCGGGCCTTCACAATCAAATTCATATATCTATTCTTTCAACAATTTCATAAACTCTGCAAATATGCTCAACCTACCCTTTACATGCGGCGCTACACCTGATATAGATTGAGCTCAAGATCAGGCCGATTAGACTGGGTTCTATTTTAGGCCTCTTTGTTGAAACTTTTCAACAATCCAACTCAGTTGACACTGGTTGGGTAGCATTACGTTCTATTTATTGTTAGCCGACTCTAACGTAAGTTTATGGGGTTTATCTAGGTCTAGGTTAGGCCTTTCTTTTTTCTCTTTTATTGTAATTCTCTTTTTTTTATGCAATAAAATCCTAAACTTATAAAAAAAAGAGGGCAGTATTAAGGTTAATGAGAGAATAATCTAGAGCAGGTTAATATGGAGTATGTACGTTTCCTTAGTAATCAAGTGGATTCATTAGACTTTTGGCTAACTTAGCTCAGAATGGATTTCTCGCCAACTATTTGGAAACAACTGCATGTTTTATTGATTTCTTTACCTAACCAAAGCATGATGTGTATTAATAGATAATGTCTTAATTTTATGCTGAAAGATATTAGTAGGGTCTGTAGTTACTAACATATAAGCAGTGTTGAAGTCTTTTTCATCGAAACGCTTTCAGATAAGGTGACAGTTTCACCAAGTATTGAAGTTTAACATTTTTGTAGGTTTTTCTCATTTGTTTTATTTATTTATTTATTTATTAATTTTGCATGTGTATTTCAACCATCATTGATTGACTGAAAATTGTTGAATTTCTAACAGCCCCTGGCATACATTGGGACATGTTGATAATGCAGTTTATGGTGCTCCTAGCAGTGGCATTACACGCCGTCAGGTTCATTTGTAGACTTACTCTGATTCTTCATCTGCTTAATTTCTGTCTACTTTTTATGAGTTTCTCATTGTGTTCATAATTTTCCAGCTTCTTGAGAAGTATCAAGTTTATGGGGATTCTGTTCTGGGAAAATATGGATGTGGTAGACCTAATGTTCGAGATGTGGTAAAGGTATGCTCAAAACATGCACATATCATAGTGTGTTTATACTCCATCCTACAGAAAGACGGGCAACTAGAATACAAGTATATTTAATTACAAAGTTCCTGTTCTCAATTGAATGAGTCAATTTCCAAAACATAATATATTTGAGGGGAAAAGGCAGTTTGTTATAGTTTAGTACAGTGAATGCAATTACTGCACGAGGCTTCCTCACTTGTGGGGTCTAAGGGTCCATATTCCTGATGGACAAAACTTTAGAGAATAATTTGAACATTAACCGACTGCTAGATGGTTTAAGTACTTTGAACATAAAAACAACTGTAAGTATGGTGCAAGTATAAGCCCTTTTTTTACTTTCATTTAGAATGTAGGCATCCATTGAGGTATTGGATTAATGTTCTTCAGATGTAGCTTCTTTTTCCTGTTCTCGTGATGTTGTTGCATGACGTTTATCTTAATATTATCTAGCCTCTGCTTGCACTTTTTTATGGAGAGCCTGGGAACAATATGTGGAAACGCAAAGCTGATATTGCTTTCCGGGAATGCACGGTATGTTAATTTCTGCTATCAGGCCGCCGTATCTTTAAGATGGCATTTTTATTCTTTATACTTTCAGCCCATGCCATTTTGTGTATTCTTTCTTATTTCTGACAGTATCAGTAAGAATGCCGGTATGTTAAATTTTATGAACCGAAATGCCTAGACAAATAATGTTGTGGCGATGGCATATGTATTTGAAGTACATGTCATCACTGTTTTGGTGACAATAGCATGATCCTGAAGTGAAACCTGTCAACCCCTACTTCTATAATACCCGATTAGGATGGAAAACTAAAAGTTAAATGTATTGTAATCAACTGGTATGTACTATTATGTGCATGAAATCAACTGGTATGTGAAGCGATACTCTGACAGTCCCAAAATAAATGTCAATTTTAGTGTTTCACTTGCCGCTTTTTATCCCCATGTGTTATGGAGTGATATTATTTATAACTCATGCCTGATTAGAATAGAATATCAAACTCTCATTTTGGGTGGAGGGAGTATTAAACACTCCTCACGGATAGTCCATGGGTACTTCAAAACCACGGACTGATTCTCTGTCTACACTTGTTTTATTGTGTAAAAAGTAGTTTAGATTCTCACATAGTTGTTGAAACGTGCAGTCAATAAAGTCATTTTTGGAGGAAACCCTTGTAACCATCCCAGACTTCGTCTTGGATGCACCGATTGTGGAGGTGCCGCCTATATGTCAAGATCCTTTTGCAAACGTACATAGCTTGCTGCCGCGCCCGTATGAAGAAAGAGAAGAGGGCCCACTATGCTTGTAAGCTCCTCATATTCATTGCAATTCTTTGGACGAAGATGTGATCGATCCATGTAACATTGTGTATTGAAATTTGAAGACAGATTGGATAGTCATAAAAAAGGAATCGTTATTAACACTACACATTATTTAGCTTCCGGATTCACTTCCTTTTCTATGTTGTCCAAATGTAAACATTTCTATGTATCGCGTAGCTATTTTATGATAAATTGATAATGAATTGTAAAATTTTAGACTGATAAAATATAATTATTTTATTTAGGGAACATCATGTACACTTCTTCAAATTCTATAAGACTGAAAAAGTAATAACAAAAGTTCCCATTGAAATTTATTTTTCTATTTGAAAATTATGTAATTGAAAAGAATCTCCGCAAGTAAATATTAGGGGTAATTTCATGATAGTAACCCATTTTTGTCTCATTTCCAAATAGTGATAGCAAAATAATATGTACCCGCGGCGCCCCGGCTTATTTGGGTTTGGGGCGGGCAACAATTTTGGGGAACGGGGTAACAAATTGGGGATTTGATCGGGTCGGGGATGGGGTAAACAGTCCCCGGCCCGGCCCGGCCCGGCCCGATCCTATCCGACCCGATATGTATTTAAAAATATTAAATATTGTTATAAAAATATTATATTAAAATACATTATAGAAAATATAAACCATGTATGCTTGTTTGTTGGAATTTTTTTTATTAACTTGTTTGTCGGATTTGTTTTCAATCATGAATATTAACACCTTATTGGTTTCAGTTGTTTTCACATATTTTTCATGATTATTAATCCTTAACATTTTGTCATTTTTAGCGGCTCTACTTTCTTTTGTCTATAAGATTTTGCAATCATCGTTTATATTGTTTTGATTTGGATTTATTTTTCTATAAGTATTTTTTTACAATTTTGAGTCATGCTCTCATGCTAAAAATTACAATTGATTCGGGGAAATTTTGAGAATTGCGGATTCCCCGTCCCCGTCAGGGCAGGTTTCGGGGCGGGGGAAATGGGTAAAAATCGGCGAGTAGGGCGGGGATGAGGCAAGATGCTTGAAATCGGGACGGGGATGGAATCATGAAATCCGCCTCGAATCCGCCTCATTGCCATCCCTATTTTCAAATCAGTACCTAAAATTTGAAATTTTTTTATCGGTATCTCAAGTTCAATCATGTTGCAGATAAAGTACTCGTACGTTAAATCTAACGGAATTGGTATGCAGAAAGACCAAAATGCCCTTCGCTTTATAATTTTCAAAATTAGGATAATTATGAAACTTCCATTTTACCCTTAATTGACTAACTAATTGCACGAATGAAAAGAGAACAATTTTGTCTTTTCAAGTTAAAGAAATAAGGGATAATGACACTTTGATACACCTAACTATAGCGAAATGACACTTTCATACCATAACTATTTTTTTTCTTTTTTAGTACCCTAACAATTTTTTTGTGACAACCTACCTCTAAAATGTCTAAAATACCTAAACTACCCTTGGTGTAAGAAATTATAAATTGAATTGGTTCAATTTTTTTTTTATCTCTGATTCAATTTGATTTGTACTTAAGATGCAAATGCACTTGTGCCCGAAAATGTAAAATTAAATTTGAACAATTTCAAATATGGTTTGATAAATAATATTGGACTAGTTTTATTTTAATTTCTTAAATCAGGGGTATTTTAATCATTTTAGCATAGTTTGTCACAAAAAGTTTGTTAGGGTACTAAAAAAGAAACAAAAATAGTTAAGGTATGAAAGTGTCATGTCGTTATAGTTAAGTGTAATAAAGTGTCATCATCCCAAAAAATAATATAATTAAAAAAAATTATAACTATGAAATTCCCTTACTACCCTCTTCTTCAACCCTAACATCATCTCTTTAACCTACCCCTCTCTCTCACCACAACCCATTTCTCTCCTCTCTCAGTGTTGCCGTCGTGGAAGGGGAGCTCTATCCGGTCGCCGGACAGCGCAGCAGGACGACGCTGCCGAAGAACACGACGGCGATGAGCTCAAGCCCAAGAAGCTCCACCTCTCGTTAATGGCTGTCAGAGACGCTCATTACCTCAGCCGATTGAAGAATCACTACATCTGCGTCGTCGTCTCCCTCAAAATCATCGTCTCCGTCTCCTCCATCGCATGTCGATCTCGTCAGCTCGTCTGCAAATCCTCCTACAACCCCGTCTCTAGGGTTGGCCTCATCGGGTTTGATGGGCTCGAGTTCGATTTTGGATACCTCGGCGTGCCTTGGTTTAAAAGTTTGATGAATAGTTAAGGGTATTTTAATCATTTCACAAGCTTTTTTCATTTTTATTTAATTTATTACTTGAAAAGATTACTATACCCTTGGAGCATAAAGTTAGTTTATCATTAAAGTGAGGGTAAAATAGTATTTTCACATTTATCAATGATTATACTTTTGAAATTTATACTGCGAGGGCCATTTTGGCCATTTTGCATATCAATTTTGTTAGATTTAAGATACAGATATCTATTCTGCAACGTAATTGAACCTGAAGTATCAACAAATTTTTTTTCCAAATAAGACAAAATTAAGGTACTGACATAAAATTAACTCTAAATATTATACAACCTCTTCTACTGGATATACCTATACCATTTTTAAACTAAAGTTTCCATGAAGTAAACTAAAGTTTCCATGAAGTATTCAATTTTTGTTTAATGACTAGTAAAATATTATTAATATCTGACATGAGTTGTGTATAACAACGTTTGTAACCAGAACATGAGAGAGTATGAAAGTAATTAGTGAAAACGTGAGTTCGGAATTAAACCCGAACGCTGAAAAAATTACGTTAAATCACAATAAATAGAAAAATGGTATCATCATGATTAATTATATTGTCTTCTCGTTAAATCATGGTGAACAAAAAATGATAATAATCACGAAAGTCATTTTATTTTTTGTATCACTGTTATAAAAGAAAATTTAAAGTTAAAAGTCAAACTCAACCTTATAAAATAAAATGATATCCTCGTAAAAATACACTTGATTATTTTAATTTCTCATGTAACTACACATAATTTTAAAATGGTGTAAGAGATCGGTTGAGTTTGTTTTAAACTCACTTCTCTCATTTTTGTTACCCCTTCAGCCGTTAAATCCCATGTACCCAGTGGGGAATAAGGGGGGCACCCCTTGGTCTTGGAATTTCAAAAAAAATTTATATAATTTTTTTTTCGAAATTTGGATATGCCCCCCTTAAATTTTGATATGTATACATAAACTATACAACAAAATAATAGAAGTTATTCGACTTACTGGTAAATGTTTAGTGATTTATCCATGAGATCCTAGTTCCAAACCTTGGAATTACCACTATATTTAATAATTGTGTGCTTTTTAATGATCTTTGGGTATAATTTACTTCAATAATTGAACTTTGAAAATGGAGCATCTTTTATTCTCTCTTTACTTTTTTTAAAACCCTCTTTTTTTATTCATAAGTATAATTATTATTTTTTACTAATTATTACATTAGTTAAATTGTTTTTTCATTTTTCATTAAACTTTTTGTTTTGTCGATTATATTATATTAATTAAATTATTTGTTAATTATTGTAAATTTGTGAATTTTTTAAGAAAATTTATGCAGAGATTAAGCCCAATGGTGGGTCGTTTAATAAACGAATCAAACTCGAGCTCAAACTATTAGAGTTTGTAAGGCTCGCAAACCGATTCACTTTGTATTTATATATACATGAAAGTTAAATTCAAACTCAAATAAATAATAAATAATTAAGCTTAAATAAAATTTTGATATATACATTTAGTAATTATTTTATTAATAAAATTATTAGTTTTAATTAATTAATTAATATTTTAGTATAAAATTTTGCACCCCTTATGAAATTTTCTGGATCCGCCACTGCATGTACCTGTCACGCGGGCATATATTTATTTGGTATTGCAGAAATGTCCCTTACGTGAGCTACGTTAGGTTACTTCAACTAGGTTGCACTAGGCGCGAGAAGCTGGAGGTTGATAGAAGGAAGCCATGATCGACGCAGATGATGGATCCAGATAGTGTGATGGATTACATTATGATTGCCATTTTAAATATTGATTGCATGAGTGTCTGCAACTTAGATTGGGAAGGATTGAAGGGGATTGCGACTATTTAGCAAGGAAATCGTGAATTAAAGGTATAGGGAATCGAATTAGAGAGTTTAAGTGGATAACTTAATGCTAATTTTCTCGTGTAATCTTGAATTATATCTAATCTAGATAGAGAGTCTATAGGCAATCGATCTAAGCTGATTAGACCATCTAAGGGTCGGGTTTACACTAAGATCACTTAGTGGGCACAATTTATAGCTATAGGGTGTCATCTCAAAGGCTTGGGATTCCCGTTCGATATTTAAGAAGCGATCATCGAAGTTGACGTAGTTGTGGCCTAATTAAGTTCAAATAGATGATAGCACCTTTTGTTGTCGTGTTTGTGAACATTAGGGTGGGTTTGGAAGACTGATACTCTAAGATGCTCTGGGTAATCTTGCCTTTGATAAATGAATGACATGCTAAATAGGAAGCAATTCCCGAATATCCGCAATCCCCACCCAATTAACTTTCGAGATTGTTGCATAAAGGGAGACTTTTTACAATTTTCTCTAATACTTTTCTTGAGATTGGATAATTGTGATTTGATAGTTGTTTTATTCAGTTTTGAAAAGTACATCATCAACCTACCACTCGTTTTTCCATCTAAACCCAATTTGACACCGCACGACTTTAGCGACCACACTTTACACCAACGTCTCCATTTGAGATCGATAATTCAGGGTCGTAATCATATTTTTCCATATTACTTGACGATCAATACACTTGTAGTGCCACGCAAGAGTGAGAATTCTCGAGAGAGAATTCACGTGTCAAGTTTTTTGCCTTGTTGTCGGGGATTTGTAAGGTTTAGTGGCCCTAAGGTAGCGGTCAATTGTTTAGCTTTGAACAACTTTCTTTGTTTTTTCCAAAATTTTATAAAATTAAAAAAAATATTTTCCTTTTGCTTATTTTCTAAAAAATCTAAAAAGATTTTGTCTGTTGCAATTCTACACTTGTGCAATATCGTTTGTGGGTACATTTTGCACTTATTTGGATTATATACATCTTTGATTTCTCACCTTGGTCTTGGAGGTTATTATTTGTGATATATGTGAGCTTTGATTCACAAGAGAGAGGAGCAAAGTATCTCGGGTCATGAAGGAGATAGAACCTACTTTAATGGAAACAGTGAGTTTCAAGAGAGGAATTATTTATATGAGGCAGATCTAATAAGAATTATGGGGTTCCTAAACTGTTATAGTTTCTGAGAGACATAATTGGTAATGTTAATAATATATAGATTGATTCGGTTCAATTTAAAACTCTAAAGTTAATGTTCTAGCAACGGAGAATTAAAATATGTCGAAATTCGATATTAAAAATATGTGAATAATTGTTAATTTGCTATTTGGACAATTTAAATCTAACACCAATAATAATAACTATATATTAACCAAATTTAAACTTTACACCAATAATAGTGGTAACAACTATCAACCAAATTTAAACCTAACACACCAATAATACTAAACTATATTAACCAATATTGTAAGTAAACTTTTGTTCATATCCACATATATATGTGCACAAATATTGCTCTTTCCTCAAAGGCATCCTGGAGACATCCTTCCTCTCCTCTCCAATTTAACATTGGAGCACAAAGCTTGAGCTCTTCCATGTTTCTTGTTTTGGAGCCTCAAGTTTATATCTTCAACCACTATTTTGCGACATGGAAATCGATTGCTGCAATCGAACTTGACCGCTATTTTTGAAGAGCTTGTTCCCCTTATGTTCCTGTACTCAATATTGCTCACTTGAACCGCCGACTTCTGTTCATGACATGGCTCATAAGGCTCGTTCTGATCGCAATAGTGTTGATCGATGACTATTGGATTATGCACATTATTCATCTTAATATCTTCAAACACGACGTTTTTAACATATCCATGCCCTCCCTATATACACACAAAGTAAATTCATTAGCACAACATTAATATCAAACAAAGTTATTGTAATAATATATATATGGAAACCAAAATCATACCTGCCAAGTCTTAATTCTTACTCCATTGGTGCTGCCTGAAAACTTAGCTCTGTTCACGTACACGTCCGAGACATAACCTTCTGAATTTCCAGCTCCCAAGCTACCAATACTGCAAATAAACATCAACATATAATCAAAATTGAACGAATAGAAAAATGTATTGACGAATTAAGTTGAGTTTTGACATAAATAAAGTACCTGATTCCATGACCTGGGCCACATATAATATCTGTAGCTCTGACATTTTTAGTTCCAGTGACAATGGAAATACAATCGTCGCCCGTCTTGATGACACATCTCTCGATCGTGATGTTGTGAGTTCCGGTGATGTGAAGCCCATCGGTATTGGGGCTCTTCTCTGGCGAAACTATCTTCAAATCCATCACCTCCACATTCTTGCATTTTTCGATCACAACGTGTATCTGTTGTGCGTTCCTTATCATCATGCCTGATAATTTCAAATCCTTACACTCGTAAAACATCAATGCCTGTAAAAATAAATAATTTCATAAGAAATAGTATCAGTCACATGAAAGTAAGTAATGAATAGGTAATGGAATGATACATACAGTTGGGGCTGCATGGCATGGGTGATGCTTATCTTTTTTGCAAGGTTTGTTCCACCAAACTTGTCCGTTGCCGTTGATGACGCCTCCTCCCTCTAGGGTCAATCTGTGTACGTTCTGGAAGAGTAGCCAATGCCTGGGGTCCTTGTGGTAGGCGGATTTGGAAGTAGAGGCTCTGATGGTTCCATAAACCTTGATGGTGGTGGTGGATTTGCAGGGTCCTTTGAAAGTGATTGGCTTCACATGATACACTTTGTCCGATGGCACAATCATAACCCCATTCTTGCTACCACATGCCGCTTTCCAAGCCCTCTTGAATGCCTATTATTATTATATAGTTGATCAAATTACACAACAATATTATTATTTAATGATGATGATGATGATGATGATGATGATGTACCTCAGTGTCGTCTCCTCCTTTAGCTTGAGCTCCGTAGGCATCAACTGTGTATACAAATCTTGATGGGACAGAAACACCCAATACTCTTTCTCTGCTATGGAACAACTTATCATCAGTATTGTTGGAAAGTGGGTCCTCATGGGAGCTGCAAGAACACATGGTCACCATCAAGAACATCACAATGATCATGATGGTGCGTTGCTTCATCATCGTCATCATGTCAATAGTTGAAAGAGAGAGTTATGAGAATATATAATATTGTGGTGTGATTGTGATTGTCATGTATATATAGTAATTTGAGAGAAATTTGACCAAATTGAGTTAGGAATATTATTATTATACATAGATCAGCATTGTCATTGTCATAGTCGGAACATAATTTGTATATTGATTCTACACAACATTAATTAATTACTCGTTGGTATATACGTTAGTGAGGTGGTGTGGTTGTGTACGACTCAATTTTATTCGTCCGTACGGATTCATGTTGAGTAGGTCCTTAAATTAAGGCACATGATCAGATCTGCGTCCACTATACGAATAAAAATGGTAGAAATTAAAGTATTTTATTATATATTTCCTTCAGGGATTAGAATTTCACAATAATAGCTGGATTCACTAATTACCCACAGCTAGGGTAGGGATGAATTTTATGCATTGATCTACTCATTTTGATATTGGATAAAATTTTCAAATTGGGAATCACTTTTTGGATGACCTAGTTTCATTCGATTTGTAACGGGGATTGAGATTTTAACTGACTGAAAAACTGGATGAATCAGAAGATGTTTTACTGTAAAATTTTAAATGAGATTTTATATTAATAATGACGTGTGTAGAAAATGAAACAAAATATATGAAATCTCAATAATAAATTTAAATTTTCACAAATACAAGTCACTAATACTATTGATGGAAATCACTCCAAATTTCCTCAATTACTTTTATTTTCGTCAACAAGTTTGAGCATGATTGTTAATGTTCAACTTGCGAAGAGTATTGTTAAAGTATCGACATGTTGTGGATGATGGCAAAAACATCAACTCGTTTTGGGTAGGCTGTGCAAATGACAACTCGTCTGTGGGCCGATATGGTGCGAATGACAATTCATCTCGAGGCTGATGGTGCTAATAGCAACTCGTCTTGCAGCGAACAGTGCAAATGGTAACTTGATGTGTATAGGAAATGAAACAAAATATATTAAATACATATAATAAATTAGGATATTCACAAATATAAGTGAGTGATACTATTGACAAAAACCACACCAAATTTTCGTCAAATACATGTTTTCCACCACATTATTCTGATAACTCTCTCTGAAGTTGGAGCATGAATACTGACAATGTCCAACTTGCAAACAAAATCATGAAGCGGCAACATCTCGGGGCGGACAAAACATTAATGAAAAGGAACAAAAAGGCAACTCATCATATGCTCTTAATGGCACAAATATTACATGTTCTCGACGGTGCAAACGACAATTATGTCACATGATCTCGATGGTGCTAACAGAAACTATGTCGCATGTTTTTTACTGTGCAAACTGCAACTATGCCACATGTTTTCGACGTTCAAAACGACAACTTTTCCATATGCCTTTGACAGGGTGACCGATACTGGGAACATCAACTTTAATAAGATGATAAAAAACAAAATTATCTTTCCCCTCCACTCATTAGAGCTATGAGGTATCGCGGGAAGAACTATAGGCACTGCAAAAACTTAACATGATCAAAACCGCTCTAATACAATGTAAAACATGAAATGTTTTATTCTATAACCTTAAATGGAATTTCATACTAAAATTGACATGTATAGGAAAGGGAACATAATATATGAAATTTCTCTAATAAATTATAATATTTGTAAATAGAAACAAGTGATACTATCGACAAAAATCATTAAAAAGAATTTGTAAATAAAAATCACTCCAAATTATTTTATCTTATTTTTTTGTTCAAAAACTAAAATACATAGCCTTACATACATAAAGCATGATTGAAGTAACAAATTAAACGATTTTCTCTTTTAAAATTATGAACCAGATCGTCACTCATGACTTGAAACACATGAATTAAAATTAAATATACTGCTGAAATAGGTTTGTGGTTTAAATTTACTTACATTCTTATCCTCATGTTTGAAAGTATTGTCGTAGCATCTACCAAATTCTCTTATTTTAGCATTGTTCTCATTTAGTATATACATATTATTATTGAACTATTGAACCGTCATTCAACTACGAAGAAAAAATATGTTAGTGCTACCTTTTCGTGTTTTGACAAGCAATTGGTTTAGAAGCTAAAAAAGAAACCCATCATTAATTAATTAATGTTTTCACATTAGGCATATACATAAAATAGCTACCTAAATTCTTGAAATTAACAACTTAATACCCACCAGGCTTTAAATCCTAAAAATGTATGAAAATATGTACTCTTAAAAGAAAAGAAAATCATTCATCTATAACCAAAATAGCAATATTGAGAAAAGTCAGATGGTTTTGCTTTTGAAGATGATGAAACAAATTAAACAAAAAAAGAATGGGATTTGCGTATGCTTGTGGATATGCATGTGAAAGAGATGGGCATTGATTGATTCACATAAAATACTTGGCGTGGATGTGTAAGGAGATATGGGTTTTGGAGTGAAACTCTTGAATATTCAATCTACCTTCACATGCATTTTCCAATTGCTTTTACGGTACAATTTTGTTTTATATTACTACGTAACAGTTGAAATTACTTTTAAAACCATGATGCAATCGAATGTTAATT
Organism: Geranium rotundifolium; assembly: GCA_963920655.1. NCBI lineage: Eukaryota > Viridiplantae > Streptophyta > Magnoliopsida > Geraniales > Geraniaceae > Geranium > Geranium rotundifolium. Next base: position 9,600,483 of record OY987314.1, read on the forward strand.
AATTCTTCATTATTCTTTGATGCTTAACAATAATACTCGATATAGGATGAGCAAATGCAGGAGCTGTAATTTTTAATTTGTTTTGAGGAAAGAAGTGTACAAGAGAAACAATAAAAGTAAATTCAAATAATTAGGGTAATTGCTAGGGGTGGGCACTTTGGACCCGGAACCGGAGACCGAATCGGAACCAAAACCAAAGGACCGGAAACCGTAGGTAACGATTCCGGTTCTTAAAATTAAGGAACCATAAATTTTCGGTTTGGTTCCAGTTCTTAAAAATATAGAACCGGCGGATACCCGGAACCGGACCGGTTCGCTAAATAATCATCCAACCGGCATCAATTTACATGAATAATAGAGATAGAGTACGTGAAATCAAGAATAAATCGAGAAAAATATATTACTTATATTTTATTATTATTATTATTATTTTATCATCAAATTTTATAATTCAATTAAATTTAATAATTACGTCTTAATTTGTTTTCTGTTATAATTTTTAATTTTGTGTTTTGCCTTAAAAATCAGGTCAGAATCGTTTAATTTGTATCTTAAACCGAACCATAAAAACGGTAAAAAGGGGGACCGACCCATTGTTTAATGGTTCAGTTATGGGGAACCGAACTGTAAAAACGAGTCTAGAACCAGAACCGGCCCATTATATAATGGTTCAGTTCCGATTCTTAATTTTTGAGAATCGAGTACTCCAGTCCAATTCTTGACCGGTTCGGTCCAGCTCTGGACCCATGCCCAACCCTAGTAATTGCACATAACACCCGCAAATAAATACCTACCTTCAGTTTCAACGTGTGACTGACTACAATTATGCTTCTCCCATTGTAACTATGTTAAATTTTAAGTGAAGTAGCCATTTTTCCCTCATTATAATGTCAAATTTTCAATTAATGCCATCTCCCTTTTACCTTCATTCACCCCTAATATTGATGCATATTTACCCCTCTCATCTCCAGATCCAATCTCCCTTCATTTTTTCTCCGCAACTTATTTTTTATTAGATCAACAAAAGTTACCGATAAAAAATTGGGGTTTGAAGTATGTTCAAAAACCAAAACCTCTTTTGATAGAGATGAAAAACTATATTCAAGAGAAAATGGATCATAATGAACATGAGTTAACTTAAAAATTAAAACAAACAACAATATAGATTTTTTGTGTGGGGGAATTGAGTAGAATTTATACATTTAATATGTGTTCTGTCTTACTTATTCAAATACTTCGTTATTTTATTCATAAATTTATCTTTGACGTGTATACTTTGGGCAAAAATGGGTTACGCGGGAAAAACCATTGAATTGAAGAATATAAAAATACATTCTTATAAAAGTCTGAAAACAATATACAATATAAGGAATACGCATGGGTTTTGATTTTTTGCTTCCACCCAAGAAAATACAATTAAAGTTACACGTCACCATCTGAACGATGAGTGAAATCGTGCCACAATGGCAGCCACGAATCTACCAGCATTGGTGGTCAGGGAGCTCAGAGCATTTGGGTTGTGAATCAAAACCGCCACTGATTTATTTGATTGTGTAGGTGAGAGGTGACAGAGGTTGTTTATGCTCGCTCCATGGGGTGTGCGGCGATTCAGAGTAAGTAGACTAGGTTTGAATCTTACCAAATTGGAACTAAGCCATTCACTGAAACAAAAAGGCCCAATCAGCACAAAAGATAAGTCTCATTCCGAGCTTTAGTATTTACACATTTTTTCAGAGAAGACTATCAGCTTTCATGAACTGTATACAACCTGACTTTTTATCTACAAATGTGTAAATGCTAATGATATACAGTTTATTTTCTGGTGACAATACCTTGGAGTAGGAGTAGAGGTTGCTGGCTGGTTGCTACACATGCACGCTTCTCCTGCATTGGCTTCTAGTACCTTCCAATCTTACACATTTCAAACTGATTAACAAACCAAATAGTTTAACACAAATGTTTGATTAAACATATATTTTCTGCATATACTTGATACAAGTCAATACGGGTAAGCTCCCAATTATACCATGGCTTGCTTCTTAAGATTATTCTTCCTAATCCCAATTGGATGCTGAAAACAGAATCTCACATAAAACACACCAGGGGTTGACTCAAAAGCCAATTAATAGAAAATTCAGTCGCCAATATCTTCAATCTCATCAACAACAAAAAACAAAAACGACTCATACCGCCCATATTACAACTCAACACTAAATATGAAGTCAGATATGGCAGAAGCATAATAATACTACTTCAGTGGCTTCAATGTCACAAGAGATGCAAATGAAATGCAATACAATAGACAGAAATTGTGAATCATTGCTGAAAAAAGTGTAAACATTTAGAATTGATGATAAACAAAGAAAGATCCCTCAGAAGGCCTGGTATCAACCTGCCAAGTAAATATGGTTCCTCGACCTCCTCAAAAGGGAGGGAGCACCATTTTCAAATGCACAAGTTCAGATTACTAAATGTCTCGTCATTGGGTATATGCAAAAGAAATTAACTGAAAATGAATACTTGGAATAATAAGAAGGAGATTCAAACTTGAGGAGTTCACAGCCATCCACGACTAGAGGCGTTGTGTTGTGTATGTGCGAGAGAGGAGAGCCAAGAGACGAAATGCTAGGGTTTCATAACTGCTTTGCTCTCACTTCCTTTGGGCTACTATTATTTTAGATGGGCCCATGGCCCAACCCGCATTTATTTTTGAACAACAGAATAATTGCAAAATCTAATGCTCAAAATTAGATTTGTTTTGCAGATCAAAAAATTTACATAACCACATATACAAATTGTCTCAAATACGCATTCTCTAGTGTACAAGTTTTTTTTATCCTATTTGCCATCGAACAATTTATTAATAAAGAGTATATAACAATGGCGATGAATTTTGGAAATAGTTCACTATGGTTTTCAAAAATATAGCTAAATAGAAAATGGAGTATAATTGAAAATAGCTACCTTATTCTTAAGGTGTTAATTCATGTTCGGTCAATACAGATATGACAAAATAGAAGTCCCTGTAAGAAAGAGGTTTGGTATGCATTCCACAGCAAATACCTAATAACAAAAGTTACGGTAGCCGCAAAGGACTCAAGAAGTAGAAATTGCACGAGAAGATAGGGTTGTTTGTGATTCTCTAATGCCACAATGATCTTGTAACACTTTTCTTGTGCAAAATTACAAAATCAAAGGTCACGTTAATCCCCGCATACAATTAAATTTAGCATCTAATTTGTTGTAAGGGTGTTATTATTTTAAACATGAGGGAGATGAAAACTTTACAGGAGAAAAGAACAAGCATTACAAAATTCCAATTTTCAGCATTTACCAACAACGACAACATCAAAGTTCTCGCAGTTATTCAACAATGTCAAGGAAACATTCCCTCAAGAAACTCATCGAAGTTCTCGTCGTCATCATCCTTATGATCAGCAGTCGGCATTGATGTCTTTTTTCCTGCAAAAATGCAAGGATCTCAGCACCAATCAAGTATATAAATGCAGAACACATCCACACTGACATCTCTCTTGAGCAGCAGGGTTTGAGTACTAGTGGGTCACTTACATGGGTTAAATCTCTGGTTAACTTAGGTTAGGGTTAGATTAGCACGACATATACAGTCCAACATTATTGTCTAGTCTGCTACAAGAAAATTTGAGATCCATCTTTAGACTTCGAAAGACAATATAAGCAGTCACCACTAACAATGGGAAAGGTTACTTTTGGATGTTGTGTCAGACTATGGACCATACAAGTTGTGAATGGGAATGAATTAACTGAGGCATTTAGTACTCCAAACATGCAATTTCAATGGCACGTCTCATGTAGTTTATTCATGTAGAAAAAAATAGTTGATAGAACAATTGCTTATCAATAGCCAAACTAAAACAAACGAAGAAAGATGCATCACACCAAAAACCCCAACCTCCAGGCTTTATCGGGATAGTTATTTATACTTTCCTGGGCATATTTGACTATGGTTTTTAATTACTAAATCCAGAGACACAAGGGAGATAAATACAGAACAAGCTCAATGCAACGACTAGTAGTATGTCTAAAAGGGGCCTTTGGTACATGAAAAGCCACTCGCCACTAAAAAAAAGGAATATTGATACACAGATCTATAGTTGCATTCAGCTTACATGCCAATGTCAATAGATGTTAGTTACAATATGTTGGATGTTACCATTGGAAACCTTGTCGCCAAGAGCCTTCACCATCTATGGATAAGAATTTTTTAGTGTTGCACCCATGCAAGTCAATACATTGGGACCTTTAAAAAATAATATAGCTGTGTCCTCGAACAAGTGTCTTATTATCTAAAAGTAGATGTCCCAACATAAGAATACCATTTCTTTTTGGGAAGTTACGTATGTGTGAACTAACCAATATTATCCTAGATTATTATTGGTTACGCAACCTTTTAGTAGGGTGTCACATAGAGATAAAGAGGGCATCTAGTGGAGAGAGAAACATTAGCTCCCTGATCATTAATAATTGCTAAAAAAATTAGGGCACTTATTTTGGTAGCAGTGATATAGAACTAAAGGCCCAAAAAAATCATTATCATGGTTGACCAACCAATTATAAATTCAGCTGTTCCTTAGCAATTCTATAATATGATAAGCATGAAGCTACCATTTATCCATGGAGGTAGCCAGCTGTCGAATAATACCAAACTTCAATTAGAAACGCATTTTAAACTAAAATATTTGACCAAATATTGTCAATTGCATTACTAGTCTTAGTAGCCATAACTGCCAAGGAGCAAAAGATAGAAAGGATTCACTCGCTCACTGTAAAGTGTAAAACATGCAAACTTAATCTATTCTCATTAAAAACCCAAATATAAAGGGTAAAGTTGTCCCATTAGAGACCACAAAGGTTTGGATACCTAATCTTAGTAGGGTGCAAACAATCCCCCACCATTGAATTGAACTTCATGCCAAATCGTGCAAGCTTCCAACATCATACACATGAAAGCAAAGATTCACTATGCTATGACTATTTTAACATCTTGGATATAGTCTTCAAAACCATTTGATGGTTGTTAAATTTCTAAAATAGAATTCTATTATTGAGAATAACTTGATTATGAATTACAATAGAAGGTTCCTTTATATAGGGAACAATAGGAAATAAACCAAACTAGTAAACATAACACAAATAGGAAACCCTAATTAATTAACTATTCTAACACCCCCCCTTCACGTGCAAGCCGTAAAACACGAGTCTTGCACGTGAAGCAAGGAATAATAGGGAAGTAAACATAACCGTGCAACCATCTCGAACAACGACGGTGCAAAACTTTCTTCAATCATACCGATGATACGGACATGAGAACAAGTGATTTTTATAAAGAATCACTAAAACTTTTCAAGCAACTATGTCACATAATGATGGTGCGACAACTCGTTGCATAGCAACGGTGCAAGGTGATTTTAAGATTAAACACCAAATTTTTCAGGCAACTACGCCGCATAACGACGGTGCAAAAGTGATTTTTAAGAAGAATCACTAAACTTCTCAAGCAACTACGTCGGTGCGAAACAATTTCAAGCAACTACGACGGTGCAAACTCAGCAAAATCAGCGGAACAGAAAACTTGGCAAACGAGCATCAAAGGCGTGCGGCGACGCGTGTGAAGGAAGTAGTCGAAACATATTGGAAGGAACTTGTTGGAGGCCTCTGAGCCTAACCGGAGTGGAGGTGACGACAAACGATCGCCGAAGGATGTTAGAACGAGAAACAAATCTGGAAAAACCGGGATGAATAGTTCCGTGAACAGTGAATTCTCGTGAATAGTACCGATGAACAGTAATTTGTGTCCATGAACAGTAACTCGGAATTTTTTTTGTGTGTGGAAGAAACGGAACAATAATGCCCCGCCCACCCGCTAAAACACAATTAGCGAGTGGGCAAAGTCACGCGACTAGGATCGAATCTAACCTGCCTCTGATACCATGTTAAATTTCTAAAATAGAATTCTATTATTGAGAATAACTTGATTATGAATTACAATAGAAGGTTCCTTTATATAGGGAACAATAGGAAATAAACCAAACTAGTAAACATAACACAAATAGGAAACCCTAATTAATTAACTATTCTAACAATGGTGACACTGTTTACCAAACTGGAGCGGCATAGAAGTATAAACTTTAGAAACATGTAAATTACCAAAAAGAAAGAAAGAAACTAGAAGCAAATAAAACACAAACACATCGACAATACATTATTATGCAAATAAATATCAGAACATTGTCAAACCTTTGGTCCTTCTCTCTTTGCTTGCCTCAGACTCATCATCTGTATCTTCATCGCTTCTTCCCTGATCCCTGAAAAAGGCAACAAGTTTGCTTTTATAAAGAGCAGAAAAATTTACTTGACTTAACAAGAGATATGGCCACAATGTAAAGTAGGCACCTCTTTCTTTTGAACTCTTTCTTCTCACTTTTTAATAATTTCTCCCTCTCTTTCTGTCTTTTATAATTAAGCTTCTCTGCACACCTGTAAATAGAAAATATGTATGACTGTCAAGTTCATTTACTGGCCACCCTAATGAAACTATATAGAAAATCTCATATTTAAAAGTCACAGTTAACGGTTTATGTATATCAAGATCAGGACTTCTGATGCAACATTATTATATGCTTGCAATTCAAAGATATAACAAGGGACATATATAAGTAGAATGTGCACGTGCACGACTGTTACAAGGGTATTAGAAAAAAATTGAAATGAAAACAGCAAGGACGAGTGAACTGTGCTGTGAGGGTACAGAACTATGGAATCATTATAAAGAATACGAGCACCCTCCTTTTTCTTGGTTATCCCTTTTTTCCCTTTCTTCAAGGATATGTTAGTCGTCTTTTGTTTGCAACTTTCTACAAAATTAGCTCTTAAAAGATAAGTTTTAATCTCTTTGATAGAGGCAAACCTTCTTCAACCATTGGTCATGGCCAAATAGAAGTATAAGTTTGATATGTTTCTCAGTTAGGTCAAATATATATAAGATAAATTGAAGGGTCAGAGGCCTCTCTGGACATCCTATATATTTAAGCTACTATTCTTAATACACCATGTTATTGCATGATTGATGTCAGTAGTGAAGCTACCCCCACCGGGCGTGTAGAGAAAAATTTGTATATCAATAGCAAACGGCAACATTATAGCTTCAACAGGATTGATGTGTTGAAAGGATACTGCACTGAATGTTAAAAGTTACCACAGCTCTTATTCATTTGCACATACCTCTCACAAGTAACTAGTTTCACCAGGGCTTGTTTCTGTTCTTCTGCTTCAGTGTAACAGAAATTGACCTGCAGTTACAGTACAGATACAATGAGCAATTATTGCAAGCATATTCAGGGCATACTAACTTCAGCTAGGGTTTGTTTGAAGTACAGGTGTAGAACAAGGTAGCTTGGCACAATAAATAACCAATCCTTCAGTAGATGCATTGAGTAATGCCAATGAATAAAGTTTCTTTCACTGTTAACTCAAGCAGGAAAGGATTACATGACTGAAGATAGAACACTTTTTTCAGGAATAATTTATATATCAGCAAGGTTCTGAACTAATATAAAGTGCATTGGGTAACATAAATGAAAATACCAGCATCGTGTATGTCAGTTAAGACCTCACGATGTAACTCAGTTCTTGTCTTGCATAAATTAGTTTTGTGTTGTTTCAAAACATAAGGATGGTCCAAATTGAGCAGCCTGTACATAGCTATCTCTTAATCTTGTAACATAAAATTTCGAGCAACTTTGAAGTTTAATTGGTTCAAATGATATAAACTTGCCTCGTAGCTTACTAGGCCAGCTCTTTCATCACAGTGTTTGTTACCGCATATGAACTGCCCTGACAGAAAGGGAAAGCAAGTCAATAACCTTTCAACTCTATCTCCTAGCACCACTTCCTACTAAAAGGCATTCTTTGGAATAATTGAAAGAGAATAATATAAAGGAGCCAAATCAACATATCGTTCAGCTTATAAGGTGCAATTAGGAATCTTTAGGTGCTATGTAACCTAATTGTGACTTCCAGAGACAAAAAAACAAATATTACCTTTTCCAGATACGACTTCCTTCTCAACTCTCCACCTTAATCCAATCTATAAAGAAAGTTTTATAAGTTAATAAACCAGGCATAAGGAATTTCCATATCGGAAACAAACAGGTGATAGATCCGAGCCTTTTTGCAATTTTTTTTTGAAACAGCAACTCATTTTCATTCAAACAAATGTTAAGAAATAATGACATGTGAAAAATAATCAAATGTTTTGTATTTAGTATATCTAAGCACAATAAGACCCATGTACATATATGGTATGCATGCAAGAACTGAATAGTAATTAAGTAGAATTATTATTCATATTTAAATAATAATAACTAGTTTCCAATAATTGGGATGGCAAGTACAGACATTCAACAATAATATAGGATAATTAAATAGGGGATCTAAAATCCTAATAATAGCATCATGAAATATACTACTTATGGGACCAATACTTGCATCCGGCTGTCTTATAATCATTACAAGAAAAGCAGTTCGATGAGGCTTATGATTATATATGCAGTTATGTACCAGTACCACAGTCTAAATGTAAATGGTACAACCTGTATGAAAAGTGGATGAAGCTTTTCCAAAAGCTGCATTGTCTCAACAGGTAAGAATTATATCTATACATGAACTGCTTACCTTGCCACTCTTGTAGTGTGACATATCGGCTATGCAGTATCTTCAATGAGGTTAAGTAATAACCAAGTGGAATGGAAGAACAAACTATGACTGCTTTACACCAGAAAACAATCACAAGGTGCATTGCATTGCATATGTTATGAACACAAATTAGGAGATATTATTAATGAAAAAAAATATAAATCTAAAGAGCTACTAATTCATGCAAATAGGAAAAATAATCTCTGCCCTGCACATCTCTTCCATCAGCTAATCCCTCCAGAAAGTAAAATTAAATATACTAATTGACCAGTCAGAAATCTCAAATTAGACAACCCAACGGACGATATATTCCATTTCAAAAAGGATACTCTTTGAAGAGCTTACTGTAATATCTCTTCACCAGCCTTTGCTCCCAAGATGGGTCCAGATCATCCTCCTCAGAACGTATGAACCTAAGAATAATTTAAAAAGGATAGTATTTTAAAAAAGGCCCAGAGAGTAAAACAGAAGTTGATAAAAAACTCATGTGTGGAATGTGTACGAAAGAACAAAGTAAGGCTTTAATGGTGAAAATATGCATGTCTGAGCGAGTTATGATGAGGAGAACTAGAAGGAGATGATAATATTTACATATATCACAAATGACATGAATGACTGATGACAAGCCATATCCTACCAAAAATATCCAAACAGCCTCACATGAAAACATACCGGTAACCTTCTCTAAGGGTGTCCTGGTCAGTTTTAATAGGCAGCTTTAGCGATGCAGAGTTGCCTTTCCCATAGAAGTTAACTGTCAAACAACTTAAGAATTGTCAAATAACTAGTGCATATCAACCACCTCTCATATTCAAAGGTTATACAGGCCAACTTTATTAGTTAATTTCCCATAGGTTTCAGTTGTTTTCACTAGTTTCAGTCTCCGTTGCTACTGCCGTGAGCTTTTTGGCACTTTCTGGGTTGGACAATGGTTGAGTTTATTAAGTTATGCAAGCAACATCATGAGTCGTAATTGATGAGAGTTTATAATTACCTTCCATGTTTATTGTTTGAATCATTAGATGTCAGAATGCTTTACCTTAGTTCTTAGAATTGTACTATATAAGGTTTCCCCAGAACTTACCCCTACCATCAACGCACCATTGATGGCTATGCATCAAGAAGGATCAGCTATCAGATAGTTAAGAAGAAACTAAAGCTTAACAGTTAACACATAAATGCCTCCATTGTAAACTTTAAAAGGTTGACGATTTGCATATAATGAGATATAGACAAATATCATTTGTACATGCACAAAACTTAGTCTACACACATAGATCCCATGAGTTTTAAGGTATACTGCAATATTCAGTCAATATTCATATCACTATTATATTGGAAAATGAACAGTTTAAAGCCAGCATATAAGAACACTGAACAGTCAACTGCGAAGAATATTATCCTTAATAATGAAAAAAACACACTTGGACACGTGCATATATATAAGGGTGACTGTAGCCCCCTTCTTTCTTCAATGAAGGAGATTGTTCGCCATCCTTTTGCTTTAGGACATCATAATGTTGCAAATAAAGATCTCGCTATTTGCATTCTTTAAGTCCATTCGTATAAGTTAGTAAAAAGGTTTGATAAAATGGTAAGCATGTCTGAATATGCTGGAATACGTGAAGATTATTAATGGCAAAATATACTTAGAAGAATGAAAATGATCCCTTTTCTTCTTCAATAGACGAGATTGTTCACATCATCCATTTGCTTTAGGACATCAAAATCTATTAATAAAAAGTTTGCTATTGCCTCCTTTCTCTGTGTTCATTCCTCAGCTAATAATGCAATGACCGTATTTAATTGTTTTTCATCAGCAGATCTAAGTTTATTCAAAGGAAGGAAGTGCTTCCCAACCAGGGAAAAACCAACCCCAAACCGCAAAAAAGACTTTACAGAAAACAAGAATTCGGCAATTTCAATCCTTGATGTTTTAAATTCCTTTAGCAGCACATCAAAATTCAAATATCTAGACATTATATAACTTATGTCATTGTAATAAATGTAAGAACATAAAGTTGTGTGAAAATATTATTATAACTTTTCAAGAACGCCAAAATAAAAAATTTCTACAATCATGCCCATGCCCATGCCCAACAATTATGCAAGTTACTTTTTGGTAAGAACATTTGTGAGCAAATGATTTTCGATAAAAGTAGAAGGTTCATGAATGGTACTCAAAGTATTCAATTTGTTCAAAATTAATACCCAAAACATTTTTAGTTAAGAATGGTGCAAAAAAATTCAACTTGTTAGATATATAGTCACTTCTATAACCAAATCATTAAGGTTGCTGGCTAACATGGGATTTCTTTTTTTATATAAAATAATAAATCAAATACTTTGATGGAATGGCACTAACATGTTATTTAAAAAAATAATTTTGTACCAAATATATTTAATATTTGTATATTTTTCGTAGGTACCAAACATTAACAAAATATCTAAAGTTAATTCCGTGTCAAAAAACAAAATTATATATTTGGGTACAAAACCGAACTAATGGATACTTTAGGTAATATTTGTGAGAGAAACATTTTTTATACTATTTATGAACAAAATCGATACTTTGGATACTACTTTTTTGAACATTCTTCTCAACAAAATAAGTTTGCATTTGATTTGCAGAAAATATACATATACAGATGACTGTAGACCTCTTTCCTTCCTTATAGGAGAGGATTATTCATCATCCATTTGATTTAGGACACCTGAACCTATCAAATACTGAACTTATTTATTTGCATACATTTTTCTCTGGTGTTCATTTCCAATTAATTATGAACAAAATTGTATACTTTTGTACAAAACATGAACAAATGTCTAAAGTTAATTCCACGTCTGAACCAAACTATATACTTAGGGTACAAAACTGAACAAATGAATACGTTAGGTATTATTTGTGAGAGAGAAAAAATCACTTTTGATACCATTTCTGAACAAAACGAACATTTTGAATATCATTTCTCAATATTCCCCAAAAGAAAATAAGTTTGGATTTGGTTTGCAGAAAATAAACATATACAGATGACTGTAGCCCCCTTCCTTGTTCATAGGAGAGGATTGTTCGCCATCCATTTGATTTAGGACGCGCGAACCTAGCAAATAAAGAGCTTAATTATTTGCATACTTTTCCTCTAGTGTCCATTTCCAAAAAATCACGCAATAATGAAACACCCATGAAATGATGATAAAGTAAATTTTTATTTCAATCACCGAGTGGAGTTCATAGAATCAGAGCAGTAGACAAAGAGAAATCTGCTTTGACTTGCAATCAACTTTAGACATTCAGATAACCCAACTTTAAATTGATTAATAAAGTGTGTGCAGATTGAAACCGCTATACATTTATTTCGTACCGTAATCGTCCAAGAACTTCTTGTGCCGATCGTAAGCATTAAGGCCTATAATGTGAGCTTGATATTGCCTGAAAACGTAAGAGAATCAAACATTTGAAGCGGGGGTTTAAATCAAGACGGGTGTGGTGTGGGAGAGGTGGCTATGAGCTATGGACGTACTGTTTCTTCTCTTCTCTATTGAAGACTGCAGATTTGATAGATGCAAAAGACGCCATGGTTGTTCTTCTCAAATATGAAACCCTAATCGCTCTTCAAGGGTTTCTGCTTCTTGCCCCAATCAATTAGGTACGTTAAAGCAATGGATAGTTTACTGCTGAAATACAAAACTTTCCTTTATATTAAAGTTGGGAAGTAAATTGCCAACAAGGTCGTTGTAGTATAGTGGTAAGTATTCCCGCCTGTCACGCGGGTGACCCGGGTTCGATCCCCGGCAACGGCGCTTTTTTGTTTATGTGTTTTCTTGCTGGGCCTCCAAACGATTCAGTTCAGTGGTGCCACTAGGCCCGTTTGACACATCATTGACTTCCACTCAAATTATGCTCACACAAAATACAAAATTAGTAACATTTGATTCGGTTTACTGCTTATATTATAAAGTTTTTATATAATTGAACTCTCAACTTTTCCATGTTTAACTTCATAGACTTACTATATATCACGTATAAGTTTCACACAAAAATTAGACCTTCTTGTGTACAAAATGAGTTTTCTAATCAATATAGTGTATACAAATATGAAGAGACTTCCCTCATGGATTATTTTGAAATATGATTACTTATTTTTTCCAACCAAGTTTATATTAAAAACATGAAGTTAAATATTTTTACTGTTTACTTTTAAAAAAATATGCAACATGAATAAATTTGGGGACTAAAATTTTAGAGGCCTAAAACATTTATTTTGTTACTTGCTTTACTCTATCGTACCTGTTGATGTCCGCCTACCTCCCCGCCCGCTCGCACCAATATCACCACCGTCCGAGCCAACCTCGCCCTCGTCCGCGCTGCTAAAGCCTTCTCCCGAAGCCTTCTCCCGCTCTATAGTAGACATGGAGGTGATGACCACTGTTAAAGGTGACCCTCTCCCGCTCCCCGTTCCAATCCATCCACTCAGACATCTCGGGTGCAACAAATAACCGCTACAAACGCGAAGTCAATGAAAAATACCACAGTGTCTTCTTTATCACCCGTGCACTTCCAACATTTTCCGTACCGACACTCTCCACATACATAACACTTTGTGTCATCAATGTGCTCTTTTTAGTACAACATGCAATCGGGAAACATGCATCATATTTCACCAACGGCAGTTCTATTCACTTCATTTTCTGCTTCGTCGCTGAGTAGGTAGCCACATGTGCATAATATACACTGCTACCTAGTCCAATGTCGTGTCTGTCATCCCCGTCTTCTGTTTAATAGACAACAGCTTCAACAGTGATGACAACGTTGTATCATCGCTACGAACATACAATGGTTTCTCCAGCTCCGCCGCCAACCGCTGGTACTTGTTCGTAGTTGCTCTAGCAATATCAACATTTACTGCACTCAACATAGCACCTACTCTATGGCGAGCTGGGTCAACATCATCCACGAATTGATGTACATGATCTACTATTAGACTATATATAGGAAAATACTCTACAATAGGCTCTGCACGAACACCTTGGGTACTACTCTCCCCCACTTTTTCGACTTCAACATGTTCGGTCCACACTATATAGCAGCTCAAGAACCCTTAAGTAAATGCACAACAATGATGTACATCTCTTGGACACGAATATTACAACATTTTATGTTGTGGCACTTGAATCAATCTAGGCCGTATCGTCTACCATTTTTTTCTCGCAAATCTCACAAAACTAGGTACACCAGTCTTGAAAGCATTTGATGACTTGTCTATTCCCAAGCGATCCATTTATTATCTACGTTTTTAACAACAATGAATTACTAAATAACAAAACTAACTATATTTTTCACGAACTCTACTAGCCTATCATACACAAACACATAAATTCTATTTTTATATAGATAACTTATGTACATGACTTATAATCAATTGATATACTCTTTTTTCGGTATTTGGCTCGACTTCTCCGATGGTTAATGATTTTTTCGGTGCTTGCTCACTTCTCAATTCTCCACACAAAATCACTCAAATTTTACTTCTCAATGTCCAGCAACAACTGCCTCTGTTTTATTTATAGAAACATGAAGGACGACACATCCATTTAGATGCGCAGGCACAAAGGTCAACAACGGCGCATTTTCACAACATACGTCGTTCTCACCTAACGGTCGGCAACGGTAGCAAATAACGACCATTGCTCAACAGCCGTCAATGTTAGTCAACGTCTATTAATTACCGCGCACCGAGTTCCTGCGTCGTCCTTAAGACCCACAACGCATGCGCATGTTACGAAACAGCGCCGACCTTAAGAGTGAACTGTGTTGTTTTGGATGCGCCGTTACTATTGGAGCTAAGGACAACGCTTGAACACCATGCGTCGTCCTTATCATATGTGAGGACGGCGCACGACCCCTAAATGAGCAGTTGTTGTGCCAATATGGTGTTGTGACAACGTACAAAAATGTTGTTGCCGTTTTCTTTTCTTGCAGGCCTGGCTTGACCATAAAGCAAAGAAGGCAAATGCTTTAGGTCTATTTAAAATTAGGCCCGTCTATATGTAAAAAAGGCCCAAAATTCATCAGATTCTCAATTCACTCTAACCTAAAAATTTATGATTAATTGTGCGCCTCATCATTTGCACGTCTAAGTCCTTTCCACGCCTCAGCTATTCCCAATTCCATTCGGTTCCCAATTTATTGATTTTCTGAAAATCTTGAAGATCAATCGTTTAAGAAGACGCCTCGATATTTCTATCCGAACATTCAAAATAATTTTGCATCGAGCTGATAGATCTATAAATTGAACAACCCGAATTGAAGAAACTTAACAATCCAAACCCGTTCATCTATTTTAGTGTAATTTCTATTTTTTTGAATTGAATCCGCGGCTATGAATTAACTCTATTCGATTTTGAGGTAAAATATGTACTCTATGTCATATTATAATTATGTTTGATAGTTAAAGTTAGGTTTGATCAAGAATTGTGTAATATAGAATTATAATTATGAATTGAGAATTATTTAATATAGAATTGCTTTCAATTTGGTTTGGTGGAGAATTATAATTTGGTTATTGGCTTGTTTCAACTGGGATTCACATTTCAATAATGGGCAGAATTACTTCTTGAATTATTTGTAGGTTAAAAATTCTGCTAGTTATGTCATTTAGTTAATGGGTTGAGTAGTTTATTACCATTCTCATTTATCATTTTATTTGTTTAGTTTATTTTCTGGATATTCTTTTTATACAAACAAGTAATTTCCATCATCACTATAAGATTTTTCTATAGTAACGGCGTATACATAATGCATACGCCGTTACAAATATATTAGTAACGGCGTACGCAATAGTATACGTCGTTACTAATTGTAACATCGTATAATATTGTTTACGCCGTTACTCTTTCTAATTTGTAACGGCGTATGTAGGTAAATACGCCGTTACAAAATCTTCCCGTTATGTTACCGTTATATTACCGTTCTGTCGTTGTGTTACCGTTAATTAGTAACGGCGTATTTACCTGAATACGCCGTTACAAAATCAATGTATAAATCTTCACAGAACCTTCTCCCATTCTCCCCACATTTTTCTCCCAATTCTCTCCTACTTTATATTTCCCGACAAGGGCATTTTCGTAATATCATCTCCATTTTTCGACAACTCTCTCTCAAAATACTACGGTTCATATCATCATTCTCCATATTAGCAGGTACGTACATTTTTTTTTATTAATAATGCATTATGTAATGTATTTTATTAATTTAGGTTAAATGCACGTAGATTATTCCATTAATTTTGTTGTTATAATGATAATAATTAAATAATTTAATTGTTGTTATAGTTGATAAATATAGTCAATTCTAATTGATTATTAACCGTGGTTATTTGTATAATATATAGAATGGATCGTGGGTGGATAACATCCCGTAAGATGAGTGAGGAGTGGATGAACGGATTAAGCAGTTTCGTCAAATTTGCGAGACGAAACGCGCAAACAGATGGCGTGGGACGTTTCAAGTGTCCGTGCACTAGATGTTGTAATTATTCTTGGCACGATATGGACACCATTTGCGATCATTTATTGAAGAAAAGTTTCCTTACATCGTACAATGTGTGGATCCATCACGGCGAAGCTAGAGGGCCTAGTTCGAGCCGAAATATAGATATGAGTTTCCCTTCAAGTTCGCATAATCCCCCTTGTTTGATGTCGGCGCACACTCCAGAGTACGTCGATCTGGTGCATCAGTTCGTGAATGATGTAGATCCATCTAGAGATGTAAGGATTGGCGAAGATGAAGGCGAGAACGACGAGGATGAGTACGAGGACGAGGACGAGGACGAGGGCCCACAATTGGAGATAAGTTCGGTGACCGAAGTCGAGGCCAGACTTGCTAAAGCGAAGATGACGGCGTACAATCGGTTGGTGACGGAGTCACAACAGCCGTTGTACAAAACCACAAGCGCTGTCACTAGTGAGGATACTTCTTTGGAAGCGATGTTAAGGATGTTGTGTATCAAACAGAGCACTGGGATGTCAGACGCGGCTTTTACCCAGGTCGCGAAAGAGCAATGTCGTATGTTACCACAACCTAATTCGTTTTCATCCAGCTATGTAGCTGCGAAAAAGATAATGAAGGCCATCGAAATGCCACACGTGAAATACGACGCATGTTTGTACGAATGCACTTTGTATTACAAAGAGTTCTCCACTCTGGAAAATTGTGGAGTTTGTAAAGAACCACGGTTTACTATTGAAGGGAAAAAATTAGTTCCGAAGAAGACGTTGTGGTACTTCCCATTGACTCATCGACTTCAACGGTTATATCTTGCGGAAGAGACGGCTGAGTGGATGCGATGGCACGGTGAGCGGGAGAAGGAGGACGATGATGTATTAGTACATCCATCGGACGGTGCTGATTGGATTCAGTTTGACAAGAAATATCCTCAATTTTCGGAAGAAGTCCGAAACGTGCGGCTGGCCTTGTCATCCGACGTGTTTTCTCCATTTGGGCCTAATGCTGCGAGTTATAGTTTGTGGCCTGTAGTTGCTGTCCCGTTGAATTTTCCGCCCTCGATAGCTATGCGGAAGGAGTATAACATCCTCACCATGTTGGTATCAGGTCCAAAATCACCTGGTAAATGTTTGAATAACTTTATGCGTCCATTGATTGATGAGTTGAAACAATTGTGGACGAACGGAGTTGTCACGTGGGATGCTTCCAAGAAAGAGCCGTTCCTAATGCGGGCTGCTGTGATGTGGACAATCAGTGACTTTCCGGGTATGGGAATGTTGGGTGGCATGACCACTAAAGGCTATAAGGCATGTCCCTAATGTTTGGACAACATCGAATCTTCACGCAGTAACTCAAGAATATCTTACCAAGGTGCGCGTAGGTGGTTACCTCCGAAGCACTCATTGCGCTTTGTCCCGGAGGCATTTAACGGGCAGATCGAGACTCGTAGAAGGCCTAAGCGATATTCAGGGACTGCCATACTGAAGGCTATTAGGCGTCATACTTACCTTGAGCCTAGTCTACACCCGAAGCACAATAAACGAACAGGTTTAGCTATCTGTTGGTCTCATGAAAGCATTTTCTGGCAGCTGCCCTATTGGAAAACTCACAAAGTGAGACATGCGTTGGATTTAATGCATATAGAAAAGAATGTGTGCGACAACGTCATAGGTACAGTTCTCGGACTAGCGGGGAAGACTAAAGATGACGAGAAAGCGAGGAGAACGTACGAGGAACAGAATGTGCGCCAAGACCAATGGGTGGGCCAGGACGGGGAGCTCCCTGATGCGCCTTATGGGGTCAAGGGTGTACACCGGAAGGCCGTACTTGAGCATATCCGAGCAGTGAAGTTCACCTCCGGATATCGGAAAGTTTGAAGATCAAGGTCAATCCTGATGAGAAAAAGTTTCTCAGACTTAAGACCCACGATTGTCACGTGCTTATCCAACGCATCTTCCCCCTTATCATTCGGAAGTACGTTCCGACTCATGTGGCAGAAGCATTAGCAGACCTCGGCAGGGTGTTCCAAGTGTTGTGCACGAGGGAGCCGACGAAGAAAACACTAAAAAAATTGCACGAAGATATGGTGGTTTTAGTCTGTAAGTTGGAAAGTATCTTGCCTCCATCATTCTGTACCATTATGGTTCACCTGCTACTACACCTACCGGATCAAGTTATGCGGACCGGCCCAGTTCATTTCACTTGGATGTTTCCAATTGAACGGTATGATCCTTCTTTTCGGTAATTTCATTTCCAATTACCGTTGAAATGTATAATCGAATATCACATTAACATTCATATTTTGAATGTAGGCAACTTGGCGTGTACAAGAAAAGTGTGCGAAACCCTCGATATCCAGAAGGTTGTATAGCCCAACAATACTTGATGCACGAGTCTGTCACCTTCACTCAGATGTACCTAAACCGCGTCACTTCAGCCAGGGAAATATTTGTTAGTCCAGCTCTAGATTTCCACTTATCAGTTGTTTCCCCACATGTACAAGTAAAAAGCGTGGTGCGAAACGAGAAATAGAGCGCATCCGAGATGTTCTGGGCGAATTGGACTGTTGTTGAGAATTGTGACGAAGCAGATAAGTACGTAGAATCACATCGAGTAGGATTCGTTCAAAGATTCCCTGGAAAATCTCTAAAGGACCGAGTTATGTCATTCATGTTTGAGTGGGGAAAAGTTGTAAGTACAATTATCTCTTATGTTACAATTCATACAACTTAATTACTGCAACTAATATTAGAATTTAATATGCAGATTGCCGGTCGAGGGGAACAACGAGAGTTGATACTACTATCTGCAGGTCCTCGTTCTTCGGCGATTTATTCACAGTGTACTGTGAATGGTGTGAAGTTCTTAACATTGCGAATCGACCAAGGCCGGAGAAATCAAAATTCAGGGGTCATGATTGAAGCAAACGGAATATGTTACTACGGTGTTCTTATGGACGTCGTTGTCCTAACCTATTCCGAAAGCATGCCAGTCGTTTTGTTCAAGTGTCGGTGGTACGACGAACGAACCGTGAGGAAGGACGACAATGACTTCATTTCCGTAAACACTTCCACGGATTGTCATAAACAAAACCCGTTTTGCCTTGCTATACAGGCGAAACAGATGTACTACATCAATGACCCGGATGTGGTGAATTTTGCGACTTCGTGGAAGGTTGTCAACGTTGTCTCTCATAGAGGTCACTACAAACCGAGCAGTTTAGCTCGTGCAGGTGATGAAGAGCCGGAGTTCGAAGTAGATGAACCGTACCAAGAAGATCAAATTGACATGGTGCAACTAGGTGGTGTAAGGATCGACTTGAGTTACTTACACCAAAATCCACGGCCTGTCTCTACAGCTGATTCAGAGGACGGAGACAACGAGGACGAAGATAATATGGAAGGGCATGAAGATTATGATTCGGCCAACTCAGATAGTTAGACAAATATGTATTTATGTTTGCAACCGACTATCAATAAATTAGTTCATTTCCGTAAACACTTCCACGCATTCATCATTTTTCATAAGTAAATAACTTGTCAATTCGGTTTTAGGAAGAACAAAGTTTAGGAGAAAAAACCTAAAAAACAAGCCTGCACCAAGAAAACAACCCTCTGGCAAAACATTTTCAAGTCTGAAGATTAGTAACGGCGTATTCTTCTAGATACGCTGTTACTAATGGTCAACAATATTGACCATGGAAATAATTAAGATTGTTGACTTTAATGCTTGACTTCGGTATTGACTTCCCGTTTCATATACTAAATGACTACCGAATCGGGAATAATCATTGTACACTACCTAAATTTCATATACGTTACCTAAAATTGAAAACCTCGTAACGAAATTCATGAAGGAAATGACATTAACGGAGGTTTGACCATTACTTACGGAGGTGTTTACGGGTGATCGGTTTAGATCGAGGTTTATACGTGCCAAATTTTTACTAGAAATTTGGCATATGAGCGACAACAGTATTACGCTTCAATCTGTACGGTTGGATTAAAACATGATTTTAGACACTAATCACTTTTGGTGAAAGCGTGAGTTTAGGGTATAGATTGGGAAACCCTAAACTATACCCTAAACGCTAACTCCATTGAACGTTTAGTTCAATTCAATGTTTGTATAATAATCCAAACCGTTAAACATGTTGGAAATGTCATTGAAGTGATATAGTTCAAATTTCAGAAAAATCAAACCACGGGAACACTCCCGATCAATCACGATTGTTCGAACCGAATAAAATATTAATTTAGGGTTTGGAGTAGTAACGGCGTATTCATGAGATACGCCGTTACAAATTGAGCGGGAATTGAAATTTTGGCGAAAATTTCAATCCCGCGCCAAATTTTTCATTCCCCGGGCAAAATATTTGTAACGGCGTATTGGGAAGATACACCGTTACTAATTTTGTTTGTAACGGCGTATCTTCCACATACGCCGTTACAAATATTTATCCGTTGGGTAACGGTCAAAATTTTGCCCGTTGAGATTTTTGCCCGTTGGGGATTTTGTAACGGCGTATTCATGGTAGATACGCCGTTACAAATTTGGGGTATATATTGACCCACCCCTCTTCTTCTTCCGTGTCTGCTCTCTGCCTCTCTTCTTCTTCCTGATCTCCTCTGCCCCTCTTCAATTTTTCACTACCTCTCTTCTCTTCCTCTCTGCCTCTCTACCTTCAAGTTTTCCGGCCAGCCACCTCAGTCTCCGTCGCCGTTTCCTCTTCCAGATCAGGTAAGTATTTTATCTCTCTCATTTATTTAGGGTTAAAATTTTTGAAAAATAATTGTATGTTAATTACAAATATGTTAATTGTATGTTAAATTTGTTAAATATGATAAATTTTGTAATATGATAAATTTTGTAATATGTTAAATTTGTTAAATATGTTAAATTTGTTAAATTTTATAAATATGTTAAATTTTGTATGTTAAATTTTTGGATAAATATGTTAATTACAAATATGTTTATTCATGTTAAATATGTTAGATTTGTAGGATTTGTTAAATTAAAT
This sequence comes from Geranium rotundifolium, assembly GCA_963920655.1. Taxonomy (NCBI): domain Eukaryota; kingdom Viridiplantae; phylum Streptophyta; class Magnoliopsida; order Geraniales; family Geraniaceae; genus Geranium; species Geranium rotundifolium. Next base: position 9,621,740 of record OY987314.1, read on the forward strand.
TTGAAATTGAAAATTGAAATTTATTTAAAATTGAATATGTTAGATTGAATTTGAATATGTTAGATTATTTAATGTGTTAGATTGCATTTTGGTAATTTGTACGGAAATGCCCTTAGGGGCATTTCCGTAATTTTGAAGGAAATGCCCCTAAGGGCATTTTGGTAATTTTTACCGAAAACGCCCCTAGGGCCGTTTTCGGTAATTTTTTTAAAAATGCCCATAAAGGGCATTTTCGGTAATTTTTTAAAAAATGCCCCTAAGGGAATTTCCGTAATTTTGAAGGAAATGCCCCTTACGGGCATTTTTGGTAATTTGTAGAATTCAAAATTCTTTTTTTGACGATTAATAAATTTTAAATCGTCTTTAGATATAATGTCCTCCTCGTCAAGCGATTCAAACCAACGACAGAAGAAGCCTAATGCTCGGGCACCGAGGCATGAGTTAATGGACCCGAAGTTCTTCTTGGCTTACGAGCAATCGGCGCTCGACACACCGCCTCCGTCGCCGTCTGTTGGTGGGGAGTCCTCTGATAATGGGGATTGCTACACTTCCTTACCTCCACAGCCGACTCAGCCGACCCCCGATTTCGGTTGGGGCTACCAGGTTGTGCCGCCTACATTCACGGGTTGCGAACCCTCGAATGTTGGAGCATCCTCTACGCCTAGTCCGCCGTTGAACGAATACGGTTTTGTTTCCCTAGAGTGGGACGAAACGCTAGATAAGGAGCTGTATTTCGACTTCAAGCTGCAGCCGAATTGCTTGAATACCAAGAGCTGGATGGCCAGGAAGGACGTCGATCCAAAACAAGACGTGTGCCTCGACTTGGAAGAAAAGACAATATCCAAGAACGGGGGACCTTTGGGATTGTTTTGGGACGCGGAGTTACATCGTCCGTGGAGTATTTTCCTCCCCGGAATCAACGAGGCCTGGACTATTTTGAAGATTAAACACATGGTAGGTAAGTTTGCACGCGAGTGCGACGCTTCCTACCAGCTGTTTTGCGATCTTCCTATGTTCGAGTACCGTAGATTTTGGAGAAAAATTCGGGTAATTTCAAAACTTTCTAAATTTATCGCCCGGATTTAAATAACTTGGATATTTACAAATATGTATTTATTTATGACAGCGGTACTATGAATTGCCCGCGGATTCAGATCCACTCAAAAAGTGGATTCGTGAGACGGCGTGGTCCGCTTATTAAGAGCGGAAATCAAATATGAAGGCATGGTACAAACTCTACGTCTCGCCTGACTATCTGAACTGCAATGGCATTCCCAACATATTTAGAGGGAAAAAAGCATAATGGCGGTGGCTCGTCAAACACTTTGACGATAACGAGGTATTTTCTTACTTTCATACACTTTGTATGAAACATTTATCTAATTCTAATTCTGTGCTCATTTCAATGTGTAGGGTGTAGGTAGTATTGGACAACATATGAGTGAAATACACTTGAGCGGCAACAAGATTAACCATCGATCCGGCTGAAAATCATATCGGATTCTTTGGACGGAGAGAGAAGAGTCAGGAAATACAAATATCTCCGCCAAGATTGAGACTTGGCTTTTGGTTAATCGGGAACCGGAACAGGATGCTTCTGAGGCGGAACTGTTACAGGAGGAGGACAACAAGCCGAAACGCGTAAGTTATATTAATATTTTATTTTTTTATTTTTTTTCTACTTTATTAATTTTTCATTAATTTCATATTTTATTTTGATACAGATATACCTTAAGAGGGCGTTGCTGGATTGTAGGCAGGACCCGGCCAATACAGACCAGCACGAAAACTTAAGAAGGATGACCGAAGCGGAGAAGACTGAAGTGATGATGCTAGCGAATCAGCATTATCACGACCTGAAGCTTGCCGCGGGACGATTAGATGCCCAATTCCCCCGAGGACGCAAAATTCGGGGATTTGGAGATGATTACCAGGTACAAGTCAGACCTAGAAAACGTGGTCAGTCCTCCAGCGCTGTGTCTCCAGAGGAGTTCGAAGATATGCAAACTAGACTCAGCCAGGCGACGGAGCAGATTGCCGCGCAGAATGAGAGGTTCGAAACTCAAGAAAGAAACATGGAAGCTCAACGAAGAAGCTTTCAATGGATGTACGAGCAGATGCGAGCAGTCAATCCTTCTATGCCCCCTACGACCCGAACATGTTCTCCAACTTTGGTCCTCCACCGTCGTAGTTTAATTCATGTCATTTTTATTTAAACAATTGTAATTTTTATTTATTTGGATTTGAATTTTAATTTGAATTTGAACTTGAATTTTAATTTTAATCTGCAAAAATATTTAATATATAATTTTTATTCGGTTTTTATTTTTTAATAAATAAAAAATTGTAACGGCGTATTATATAGAGTACGTCGTTACAAAGTGGTTTTAAAAATATTGTTTTAAAACTTTGTAACGGCGTATTATTTGACAAAATACGCCGTTACTAACTTGACGGTGTCAAGTCGTGTAAACGGCACCGTCTAATTAGTAACGGCGTATGTTGTCAAATAATACGCCGTTACAAATTTAACGGCGTCAACGACGGTTACGCCGTTAACGGCTCGCCAAAACGACGTCGTGTTGGTGTAGCGGCGTCCTGTGTACGCCGTTACAATTTGTAACGGCGTATCGTCTAACGACAATTTGTACACCGTTACAATTTGTAACGGCGTATATTTGGTCTGTAACGGTGTATTTGCATACACCGTTACTAATAAAAAAAATGGCAGTGAATTGAGGACGGCGCACGACCCCTAAGAGTGTAGCGAAAACTTAATTTGATTAGAAGGATTTAAATTAGACACGGATACCAGATTAACTGTGTGTCCAATTTTGTGGTTGCAGCTCTTTCAATTTTACCTGTATCAAACACGTACATGTAGCCTATTTAAATAAAAATTTCAAGTAAAAAGTTATTTAAGATCTTATTTTATTTTTTCAGGTTTTATTGATGGTGTACCAAGTTAATGGCAGTGTACAAGCAAATATTGGACATAAACAAATGAAGAGTTCATGTTAGTTATGTAGTTTATATAATATAGGTGATTGCATTTTTCAATATATGTAATGTGTATTATGTGATTTGATTAAATGTGTAGAGTTTATTATATCGAATTCTTAAATATTCGATTTTTACATATTAAAATCATGTGTGATTATCGCGGGTTGGAGTACTACATGGCCCGAGATTAGGATCAGATTCAGAGTTCCAATTTACAAACATACACAGCAGTAGTAAGATATTCATATTTTGGAAAAACTGGGTATAACTAAAGTAAGACAGTGAGTGGAAATGGATAGCTACAAAAACCACGTTAGCTATTATATGAAACACGCGTACAATCCTAAACCTCTCTGCCTCTGCAATGCATTATAGACGCGTCTAATCGCATCGTGTACCACGTGTACAAAATGGCGGTGGCGCTTTCTTCTATTGGTGACACGTGCCCCACTCTTTGTCACTGTTCGCACCTGCCAAAAACTACTTATCCTGTTGGGGTTGGGGACCAAATCATACATATCATCAAATATCTTCTTCGACTTCGATCGAGTAGCATATTATTTTGTGGCAAGGAGAAATAGCAAGTGTTGATGACAATGGGCGTTGCTGAAGAACCGATTCTCTCAAGACTTGATCGCTTGGACAACATGGTGAGGGAACATATATTTTGTCACCAATATTAATATATACGATTATTGATGTCCTCCATATTCTTTGTCGGAATATTACAATGTGTGATCCTTTAACACATTGATTCGAACATCTTTTATCATATAATTAAGGGATTGGATGCCTTAATTGTCATATATTCATTTTACTCTTAGTTTGAAGTTTTTGATAAAATAGACTCGAATTAAGAATTTTATACCATGATGTTGAAGTTAAACATGAGTATATCGTTATCTAAAAATAAAGCTAAATTTATTTTCGGTATATGTACGTGGGTGTTCTTTTCCTCTTGAACATATATATGATTATGATGTTGTCTACTACTACTGATCACGCATGTTGACAGCTGAGGCAGCTGGAGGAGATTAAGGGTGGCAATAGATCACCGAAGAGCTGGTGGTCGTCGTCGCCATCAAGCGGGACCCTAACGAGTGAAGGATGCCGATCATCAGTAGAGATTTCATCTAAAAGCTTAGAGAAGCATTGTCGTCCGATTGACTTTGTGATCATGGAGACTGAATCCAAGGGTTCCCTTGTTGAGAGGCTCGACCATGTTGAGGACCGAATGTTCAAGGTATATATATATATATAATTAGTTGGAAACAAATTGCTATATATTAAATTGATTATTATATGAACCTAATGAATTAACTAATAGGGAGTGTGTATACATATATCAGTTGTGTTTACAGCTGGAGGAGGAATTGGAGGCAGAGAAGAAGAGATCAGAAGAGTTAAGCCCTCACAAGCACAAAAAGGGATTGAAGCAATTTGTGAAGCAGTGTGTCAAGGGAAAGGGAAATGGTAACAAACACAAACCAAAATAAGCATAATAAGTACCTATATATATAGTGCATTTTGCGTGTACAAATGAATAATGTTTGTTTCAAGTTTTCGTTTGTTAACATCTTAATTGTGTATGCGGAACCTTAACAAGTTATGGACTTTTACAATGGTATGGATAGATTTAAATATGATTTGGTTCTGTTAGATTTTAGAAATTAATTAAAACGAACTTTGAGAAGTTCACTATGTAAATTTGGGGTGAATTTCATGATTATGTTCTTGTCAGATTCTATCCTCGCCCAGTTTATGAAACTGGGTGTTCGTCTCTAACAGGGTGAGGATTTTTTATGGATTTCTTTTTATTATTTTCAACTTAAAATAGTAAAAGTAAAATTTTAATAATTTTTTATATTAAAAATATTAAATATGTATTTAAATGTCATTTAATTAAAAATACATTTTTAATAGGAGCAGGAGGAGGTATCTTATCTCGTTTGCCTCGTCTTTACCCGAACATCTGCCTCGTCTTTACCCAAATATGATTATGGAGAATCACTGATTTCGCCAACGTGTTTTGATTTATTAAAATTAAGAGCAAGTGTATATAATATTATTATTTTCTCTTCCTGCAAATTATTGTTATTTTCTCGTCATTAATATTAGTATCTTAATAAATGTAATTACATTCTTTAATTTATTAAATTAATTAAAATATCTTCACTTATTTTTTAATTTTCAAAACTTGTCTTTCTCCATGAGAATGGACAGAAAGAAAAGAGATCAGGAAAAAGAAACTGTCTTAAAATAGAAACTCATCTTAAATACCACAAGTCATGGGCAATCATCGTTACTTGTAAGTGCAATTATAGCTAACTTGTATCGTGTTGGGCTTGTGAACAGTGTTTCACGAGTGTCATCTGTATGCGACTGTCATAATTAATAGGAATAATTTCAGGTGGCTATATTTAGATATTGCTTTTTTCATGTGGGGCAGTTAGAATATTTTTTTTTTACCTGACTACACTTAAAATGTGCAAAATTTTCAAACGTTTCTTTCACGTGAAATGACTAAAATACCCTTAAGGTTAAATGAGTTATTATAATTGAATTGAAAAGATTAAATGCCCACACCTATTCATCTAATTTTCAAATATATGCCACTCCATCTTCTCTCTTTTGTCTCTATCACTCCCTCACCGGCTACACTCGCGCAACCTTCGGAGGAGGGGAGGTCGGAGGAAGCTGGGCGGAGGTCGGAGGGAGGGCCGAGGTGGTCGGATGAGCTGGGTCGAGGTTAAGGTGGTCGGAGAAATTGAGGGGAGGTCGGAGGGAGGGTCGAGGTGGTCGGAGGAGCTGGGAAGAGGTCGAGGTGGGTGGTGGTCGGAGGAGCTGTGCAGAGGTCGAGGTCGAGGTGGTCGAAGGAGCTGGGCGGAGGTCGAGGTGGTCGGAGATCGAGGTCGAGGTGGGCGGTGGTCGAAGGAGCTAGGTGGAGGTCGAGGTGGTCGGAGGAGCTGGGCGGAGGTCGAGGTCGAGGCAGTCGTCGTCCCTCCTCCATCTCTGACAATTACTCTACTGCGAACTCCGCAATCCTCCGACCTACGCCCAGCTCCCTCCGACCTCTGCCCAGCTCCCTCCGACCTCCCCTCCTCCGACGGTTGTGCGAGTGTGGCCGGTGAGGGAGTGACAGAGACAAAAGAGAGCAGATGGAGTGACATATATTTGAAAATTAGATGAATAGGCGAGGGCATTTTAGTTTTTTCAATTCAATTATAATAACTCATTTAACTTTAATGGCATTTTAGTTATTTCACATGAAAAAACGTTAAAAACTAACAGATTTGGACGGAAAATGCAAAGTGGAAATTTTACACATTTTAGATGTAGTCAGATGAAAAATAATTCTATGTGCACCCACCTAAAAAACAACAATATCTAAGTGTAGCCACCTGAAATTATCTCTAATTAATAAGACCGGTCTAACTAAATAGAAATAGAGTCAACTCAGTATTAGTGATATATGCGTACTTGGTCTAAATAATGTAATTAAAAATGCATAATTTGTGTAAGTGTGTTATAATGCAAGTGTGAAATGTAAATAGTAATGGACACAAGTATTCATATTCACAACTTTACATTAAATCTCATTTCTATAACTTTCTCCAATAGATAAAAAAAGGTGACAAACTTTAATTACATTAGTGTTGACTCCCTATCGTGTTCATTTAGTCTAGTAAGACATTAGGTATGCTTACGTTTAAGAGTCTTGATCAATAGTTTGTAGTCTTTATTTTCGTTGTTATCATTCTCACTTTACACTATTTTAAATGGTGTGTGGAGTGAAGTATCTTTCCTTCATCTTCTCCATTCTCTACGATGGTTGTCATTGAAAAGTATTCTTCTGTTGTTGATTCATGATCTCAAACGCAGACAAGGAAACACATATGCCATCTTACAAAGTGCATTTTTCAGCGAGTCATTGCATGACTCGCTCAATCCATTATTCATCGTCGACATATTAGATTTTACAAGTGACATATTGAGTTTTACTAGTGCCATAGTAATTCCCTCACATCCTATCAAATGCAGACTGAAGAGTGCTTCAAAATGAAACAAAAATAAAATTCTTACTTTAAGGAGAGAACATGAGTATTCAAGTTACTCAAATTAATACTAATAATAATAAAAAAAATAGTGGTCTTAGTATAAAAACTAAAACTTATATAGAACCTATTATCCAAAACTAACTATAACTAGTAAATCTAAAACTAATCAATCAAAACTACTGATAATTAGGTCCTTAATTTATTAGAGAAATCTAAAATTGTCCAAATACCATTTAATTGAGTGTCTTAATTTGGTACCGTCCTACATCACTGCCTACTCAGCTAGGTGGCCAAGAGCAAGAAAAACAACGGTGAATATAGATTTCCCACCTCTCTTACTAGCATGTCTTATAACACCCCACATAGTAGACAACTGACATGTCCGCTATATGTTCTGGCATAGACGTCTTTATCACATGCTCAATCGTTATAGTTTCATGTATAGATAGAGGCCTTACATTAATAAAACCAACCAAGTCACAAAAAGAATGAATTGTTGTTATGTTCAGTATTGACAGATTTTTTAGCACAAGGTAAAGATATCAGTCAACATATCGCAACATGTGTAGTATGACATTATGCGCGCAAAATTAGTCGAATACCGCAGCGTTCCTGTTTTAGATTGTGAACATCAGCGCGCGTGATTTTTAGACAACAACTAAATCAGGCAATCTCCAGCTAGAAACAAGACACGTCAGCAAGGCCTATAGGCGGCAAACGCCAACTTGCCAAGGACGGCAAGGGTTTGAATTTCCTAATCGGAATAGGAATCCAACTAGGCAATGTGAGTTGTTATAAAAGCAGGCGCTACCCCCTAAGCAACTTAGTCGTTTTCTCTGAGCTAAATTGACTAAACTCTTAACCGTCTAAGACGAGCGGATTGAGAGGTTGATCTATTTAGGGGTAATTCCATGTCAGTACCATAACTTTGCTTCATTTCGAAATCAGTACCCTAAGTTTAAAACTTTTTTTGCCGGTACCCAAAGTTTATTTACGTTGCAGTTAAGGTAACGGCTGTTAAATATAACAGAATTTGTGTGCAAAATGTCTAAAATGCCCTCAATAATTTTAGCCTGTTAAACTGGTCTGATTGGTTCAATTGATATGATTATGAAATTACTATTTTACCCCTAATTGAATACCAATTTAACTCATGGGCAAGGGCAAATTTGACTTTTCAAATCAAATTATTATTATAATCATTATAATTCTTTAATAATTAAATAAATAATTTATTATTATTAATTAATTATATTATTATTATTATTAATTATATCATTAATCATTAATTAATAATTAACCTTTCGTCTTCTTCTCAACCTCCCTCGCTGGAGACGGCCATGGCCGCGGAGGCTGAGCGCGGCGGCGTCCTGGGCGGAGGAGGAGAACTGGTCGCGGTGGCGTCCTGGGCGGAGGAAGAGTGGGCTGGGCTGGAGGAGGGGAGAGAGGTGGGGGTCGGGGCTGGTCGGGGAGGAAGCGAAGGCGGAGGGGAGAGAGGTGGGGGTTGGGGCTGGTCAGGGACACGCCACAAGAGGCGCTTCGTCGTGCCCATCAAGAGTCCCCCACAAAGCTCAAGAAGGTATTGGTTTGTAATTGTACACACTGTCGATCTTTTCGATCACTGCTGGTTTTGGGTTCTGTTTGGTGGCTGGGAAAGTCGAGGAATTTGGAAAGGAATTCGAAAAATTAGATCTGGAATTGATTGATTTACTAAATCCTAACCCTAATTTCCGAAGATTTGTTCTCCTGGTTGGGTTCTTGTGAAGACCTTTAATTCGTTGTTGGTTTCAGGAAACGCAGAGCTCAGAGAAGGAGTTTAGTTCTAGCTCCAGTCATTGCTCTTGACCTTGATGAAGAAGAAACTGTGAATAGGTATTGAGTTTTTTTTTTACCCATTTCACAGATTTGGGGGAACTGAATCATAACAAGGATTTATTATCTTTATTCTCTGATGTTTTTTGGATAATATTATTCTGAAGCAACAATATGGGAAGAAAAGAAGACAGAATTGAAGAAAGCCTCCATTGAAGAGACTAAGGAGGTTGGATTGGGTGATCAAACTCAGTTCTTCCTTGCATGGACAAACTCAAGGATGAGCTCTCCTCCGCCGCCTTCGCTTCCTCCCCGACCAGCCCCGACCCCCACCTCTCTCCCCTCCTCCAGCCCAGCCCAGTCTTCCTCCGCCCAGGACGCCACCGCGACCAGCCCTCCTCCTCCGCCCAGGACGCCGCCGCGCTCAGCCTCTGCGGCCATGGCCGTCTCCGGCGAGGGAGGTTGAGAAGAAGACGAAAGGTTAATTATTAATTAATGATTAATGATATAATTAACAATAATAATAATAATAATATAATTAATTATTAATTATTAATAATAAATTAATTATTTAATTATTAAAGAATTATAATGATTATAATAATAATTTGATTTGAAAAGTCAAATTTGCCCTTGACCCATGAGTTAAATTGGTATTCAATTAGGGGTAAAATAGTAATTTCATAATCATATCAATTGAACCAATCAGACCAGTTTAACAGGTTAAAATTATTGAGGGCATTTTAGACATTTTGCACACAAATTCTGTTATATTTAACAGCCGTTACCATAACTGCAACGTAAATAAACTTCGGGTACCGGCAAAAAAAGTTTTAAACTTAGGGTACTGATTTCGAAATGAAGCAAAATTAGGGTACTGACATGGCATTACCCCATCTATTTATAAAGGACACTTTTGATTACATACATCAAGTCGAGGAGATTTGAGTGTTTGTAGTCTATAGGGTTTTGTTCGTGATTGAAGACTCACGAAGAAGATTGTCGAAGATAACGCAACCGAGCATAGGCTTGCTCGAAGGGTGGAATTGAGATGTTCTCAAAGACAGGGGAGAGGCCCTTGGTCGAGGTTGTTCACGGTGAGATCTCTAGTAGTTTAGGACAATAGATTGTGTGATAGCTAGTTGATACTTGAAGTTGTACTATTGACTACCTAATAGTGAAAACCTTTCCACAGGCAGAGTGCCCCCAGACGTAGGTGCGGAGTCACCGAGCTGGGTAAAAATACTGTGTCTTCTGTTTACTACTTTACTATTTATTATTCACAAACAATGCGTGAGCAAGTTGTCAAACCAAACGTTACAATATTATGTTCGACATCTTGTCCCTCCCTGCTACTTAACAGATTTCATGAATGACTGGTGGTTCCTAATTGGTATTGTGAGACCAACTAGATCATTCGCCTTTGCGGGAGCTTATTCAATATTATAGCATTGTATTTAGCATTCAACTCATTTAGCTCCACCTATGTACATTTCTACAATCTCGACGTGTATCTCCTTGAAAAACTTGTGATATTTCGACATTTCATCCAATGCTTCCACCACAAGGATATATATAGTTACCTTCTTAGACTGAGGATTGATATTGTCGTTGGATAACCTCAACCCCTTAAATACACATTTATCGAATCGATGGTAAAATGGACAAATTACATGAAAAATCAACTATGCAACGTGTCAACGACACATTATGTCGTCGGATGTCACCAATTTGTTGGGTTGAATTTGACCTCCATGAATCTCGGAGCTAACTGGCGCAATGACATGGACGTGTCTTGAAAATTCTGTGCATGTTGTTGGTTGTTGTCATTAGAAGTCTTAACACTATTTGCTGGCTCCAAATCTCCTTGACTCGATCCTTTTTGCTCCATTTCACTTTAAAAGAGACATGTTTTTTTTTGAAATAAGCTCGACACCCCTAACGTACGCATGGTATAATAATAGGCCAAAAATAATTGTAGGTAGAACGAAATAAATTTAAAAGTGAGAAGATTTGACTCGAGAGGGTTGAAAGATTCCACTCGCATCACAACCATTCGTGAGCTCCACCACCTCATTAAATTTCTACGTTAGGTTAATGACATCATTATCATTAATATGCCACCTGACGGAATGGTGCTCGTCTTATCTTGTGCCACTATAAATTATTGTTGGTACACATTTCAATATGGTCATAGGCTTCTTCCGAGTCCTTAGTCATCAAAGAACCTCCTCCCGCTGCATCAATAACTAGATGTGAGCTTGACTAAGCCCATTATAAAACAACTCATTATGTGTATAAGCATTGATCATGTGGTTAAGGAACTTACGCATTAATGGCTTGTACCTCTGTCAAGCTTCATGCAAATTCACTAGAATGAACATGTCTCATTCTTTAACTTTGTAGTCTTTATAGGCAGGAACTGCTGGCCAAGACAGTGCCTCTAGAGGGTCGCCCAGTCTTTGGTGTCCTCTTGCCTTAGGGATATATTCCATTCACTCTCAGCGCCGACCAACGAGAATGAGAAAAATTTGTAACTCAACAAGTCTCCAAACATGCCTGTCCCCGATGCATTGGATATTCCTGCATCCCATGGAATTGGGATATCACTTGAAGCAAACTCATGTGGTCTACCTTCAACTCAAAGAAATTTGGGTTTTACCCAAATCCACCATAATGTCCATGTCCTTGAAAAAAACATTAAGTTATTGTTATCTTGGGTTTAGGGTAGGAGGAATCCAGCAAGAGGAACATGCGAGTTTGTGAAATTATCCTCTTCCAATTACTGTTTCTAACTTCACATTCCCATTCACCCCGCCTTACAAATTTATACTCTTACTTTTGTACGACGCTTTGATTTCTGGATTTAATTCAAGCTCGTGTGGACTTGAGAAACGACTTATATACGTTCACACACCTTCAAAATATATTCCAAAAAATTTAAAGTTCAATAAAAGAATAAGGAATATCATTGCAAAAATCAAATTGAATTTAATCGTTGGTCACTGAAAACGGTGCCAAAAACTTTCTGTACTCGTGTACGATGTTTGAAGAGTGGCCGAAATTATCTGAAATCATAATTACGGATGCAAGACCACCTTATTTCTACAATTAAAGAATGCATGATAAACTAGCATGAATTCATCTACTATCATGTGCCAAGACAAATACTGACTCAACTTCTCAGCATTGGAGTCATTCTACGCTTGAAATGCTTATTATTTCTCTCGAACTAGAGCACATACCAAGTGTATAGGGAACGAAAATTATGGACAAGGTCTTGAAAAGTTGAACCCCCTGAAATGCGATATGTCGATCACCCTCCAGTCCCTTCAAGATGAAATCAAGACTCTGATGACAGACCACTCAACACTCGTTAGTATCAAACAATCAAATAGAAGCTACATTTCAACTAACAACATGCAATAGAATTAACTGAAATTCAATAAAACATACCACCAAAGTATTTGACCTAAAATTTATGATTATTTAGAATTAGCCCATAATCATAATGGTCATCTAGTCGTGTACAAATGCCTAATTCGCCTACAAATGTACGAATAAGGCATGTCTATGCGATCAACTGATCCATGGGTGCGGTTAATCGCTAATTTTTGTGGCACAATTGGTAAATATTAATACAATAGCGCCCAAAAGCGTGTGATATGAAGGTTGTTGAGGGAAAATTGGTATTTTTGTTTTATGAGGAAATCAAAGTGACATTCAAGTTGCTTGATTCTCGGCTAAAACACTCTTTCCTGTTCCCGAATTATCAAACCTTAGCCTTCCCTCTCTCCCACATTCAACTTGATTTGGTTAACACAATCACGCCGGCGCGGTTTACCTCACTCCCCTGGCAGAGTCGACAACTCGATTCACCTTACCAGCGTCTGAGAGCGTCGACAATGAGCCCATTGAAGCGCAAATCGCAGAGGATTTTAAACCTCCCCAAGAATAAGAAGCAAGGTAAGTTAATCAATCATGTGTTGGGTAAATTGCATGTTTGGATTCAGGTTTGTTTAATCGTTTTGTATTGGTTTATCGCTGAATTCATTGCATGTTTTCTCACATTTTACATAGATCTACTGAACAATATATTGCATGTTCCTCTCCATGTCTGATCAAGTTTTGTACATATTTTTTTTAAATTTCTTTGACCAAGCTTACTTCCAATCTCAAGCTACATGTGGGCGTGGAGAGGATTCAACCTTTGTAGTCCACATGTTTTGTTATTTGTTGTGTGTTTCTCCAATTTGTGGCTTATAATATCCAATTGTTAGTTCAATTCTAGATTTGTTTGTGTATTTCGGTATGGTAGGATCTACTTCTCTATTGGTTTAAAGCTACCATCAATTCTAGTGCACTTGTCCTTCATGTGATGCATTTTGTCTTTGCAAGAGATGATCATGATAACCCATGTGCAGTTCTACGTTTGAAGTAGCATATGCACATTCCCCCATCACTACATTTCAAAGAAAATTTCCATGATTCCACTATTGCTAATTTTTCTATCTTTCCATCATTGCATCATTCTATTGTCTTCCCTCTTTTGTTTGTTACACGATTTCATAACCTTAGATGTTGTGACTGGTTACATGATTCCTTTTTGTACATCATTCAACTATTAATTTTCCACCACAATATTATTTCAGATGTAGTTTGTAACTGATGCATCGACTATTTGAGCATGAAATTATTACATGATTCTATAATTTCATATGACATGCATATAATATATTTCTATAGTTCCTTCATTCCATGATGTCAAAATTCATTTTTCAATACATGAACATATTACTTGAACATTACACGATTCCATGATTATGTGATTTCATGATTATGTGATTCCATGTTATCAGACTAAGTCTTACATGTGATGAATTCATAATTCCATGACTCCATGGTCCCATGATTTCGTGACTGTGACTTTCATGACATGAATAAATAATTCTATGCTCCCATGATGCCATGATTCCATGATTTCATATTTGACTATGTGTCCTCCAAGAAGTCATTCAATGCGAGATACGACAGGCATCCTATTGAAATAGTGAGTTCAATGTTTTTTATTCTTGTCAACGTAACTACCTATTTTATTTGATCTATTACTCTTCTACATCACAAAGACTCTTTGTTCTTTAATCTTGGAGACTAATCAGGATTTGACAAGAAAGTTTAATGCGGCTGACATAAAGTCGGTCAAAGTTCCATGGTCAAGCTCCAACAACGGCGAGAATAGAGGTCTGGTTGCAATGTGGCATTCTGAGAATTACATAGGAAACCAGTACTAGAAAGCCGTATTACGATGAAACGATGTAGGTCACCTAATTATATTGAATTCTACCAATCGCACTTTTTTACATATCTTTTTCTCACAATCAACCTTTTAAACATTCCCGACATCTTTACAAATTGCGCGTCCATATGATGTTCAACCTGCTGATATAGAAAAGTAACGCTTGTGGCCGACTTTGTACTCGGAGATTATTGATTATTATGATGACCTTGGACTAAGCTTCCAAGTCAAGAATGACCAGAGGACCTAAACATCGTACTTTTGTTTGAATTCCCATAGGAGTAGTTCTACTTTTTCTTTGTTTTTAGATTCAACTTTGTGGTGCAACAAACTTTTTGAAGTATTTACAGTTATCTTGGGACATAAATTTCTTATTATGCGTGTTAATAATGTCCGGAAGCATGTTTGTTTTGGTTGGGATGTTTTTTTGGCCTTCTTTTGGTTTCCAGAGTTTCATTTAGTGTGTGCTTGGCCTTTCCATTAATATACTCGGAAACAATATTATTAAATCAAGGTTGCACATTCATACCCAGCGTTACCTATCCCCTAGATGCCCAATTTTGGTAGCAATTGTGATCTAATGATACATATGCGTTGCACTAGTTCTGAAAAGATGCAAATCTCGTCTCCATATTTTGTAGAAGTTACTCACAATATCAAGTTATACCCCATTATCTTCACATTTACAAAACTCATACAAACTGTCCAATTCGATTTGGAATGGTCTACTATACATTGTTTGGTCACTAAACGAAATTGTCAAATACGCTAATTACGCCATCAATTAACTCTCATTGTCTCGTACGTGCATAACATCAACATTCCAATTTTACAACAAAATTCTATTTTTCTTGACTCATAACACACTCCGATCTGGAACTACGAATCTCCAAAACATGCTTAATAGTAAACACATTTTCTTTATAGTCAAAAAAATCAAATACATGAACCAAATCCTAGTGACTTCTAATTTATTCCAAATGTAAAAAATTTATTCATGATGGTGGTTCCAAATTCAAGCAAATGACACTATGTAATGAATAACCAAAAAAACAACTCCCCTAAGCGGGTTCAACTATAGATCGATTCTTGTTAGCCTCATCGCGTTTTTTGAACTCACATGTCCTTGAATTATACCCCTCAATGAAGCAGTATGTACACTTACGTTAAGGACTCGTGCCACTTTACTCCATTCCTTCTCCCGCTCACTCTGCATTCGACCCTCAAACCCCTTGTTTTTGCCAACATTTGAAATGTCAACTGTGACTACCGGTGGCTTTGGTATCCCAAACACTGTTTCAATAGATAGCGGGGTACTCCCCGATGAACCTTCTCCAGTATTCAAGTTATCCAATGGGTATTGTTTCAGAATACTCAACAATCCTCAATCGTGAAAAAGGGTGATTGGGTGGTTCAGTAAACTTGGAAACAACATACCCGTTTCCATCGTCAAGTTTGAATGAGATCAATGCTTTGCAGCCAGTCCGTGTAGTCACACATCGCCGCTTGTTAATCTGTTTGAACTCACCGTCTTCATTCATATCTCTCACATATTTGTCGCCCTCCTTAGCGCAAACGACATATTTCATATCAACTACACTCGTACAGAGATTCCGTTGGGTTCCCAGTCGGGGAACAAATCCACACGGCCTGCTATACTCTCGATATTGCCAGATACCTTCATCAAGCGTTTTGAACCTCATACCAACAACCAACTTCAGCCTATTAGAACACCGTGGTATGTAACCACCAAAATCATCTCTATCCCAGCCCTCAACTACTAGCTCCACACACTCTGCAGAAATTTAACTACAAAAATTATTTGGCATTATAGACAACCTCCCAATTATAGAACAATAGACATGATACAACTAGGATCATGGAACAATGACATTGATAAAACACATTCCAGTAATGGAACAGTGGAAGTATAAAATTTCAAATGGAAGCATGTACTTCCTATCATTGTTTTCCCATAATAGCTCCACCTGCACTCGTAGTGGCATGATGGAATTACAACAACATGATATGGAATCATGTCATTATTTTACATACCATCCATATCTTCTTCTGAAAGACCCACTGACCCACAGTTTCCGTCTCCTTCTTTGTCATTGTTGTACTAATTAGTCTATTTCAATCCTACTTATACTCAGAAACATGTTCCACCAAAAAAAAATGCAACATTGCTGACAATGGAGCGGGATAAAACCAAATTACATTAGATCCACGCAAAACTGTTATGGAATCATTCTTACCGACGTCTTTCACGATCAGGTTCAGCAGTTCATTTGGAGAAGCTACCATTCTCGTTGACCACGCAGAGAGACTAGTGCAGATCCAATTTCAATTTGAGAGAATGACAATGACATTTTCCAAAACGTATTGACTCATAAGCCCTTATAACGCCAATTTCCTTTTCTATCGCTAGAAATTGATTGCCACAATCGCCGACTCTGACAATATTACCCTTTTGCGTAGATTCTTTCAACTTCAGTGTGAATATATAACAATTAATCACAACCATTTATTAGTTACATCAAATGGATGTTATTTATTCTTATATTTGTATCTAAGAATGTATTTGTCAAGGAGTGCATCCCATCATGATGCTAGAGTTTATAAGTATCAAGTTCAAGGTATGATTGATAGGAGAAAAGAAGAAATATGATACACTAACTTAAAAATTGTTCTACTAAAACTTGTCAGAGCCTCCATAAAATGGGTGTAATGGGCGGACACCCAGGTTATGACATGCCTTTACTCTCGGGTTGCCGATTGCACTAGGTTGTCACGGGCGTGAAAAACTTGCATGTGACATGTGTTTTGTCTTCGTCGATGGAAGGGCGTGTCACGACCATTATTTCCAGCTTGTGTCATAACTATCTCTAGAAGTGTCATGATCGTGACATACATGAACTTCTTCTCAAGTTCTTATTATTAGATGGAGGTGGTTGTCACGAGTTTCTTCCTCCTTCCTATGTTACGACTTTGACATTTGGGTCATGACATGCATCTCAACGCTGCCCGTTGTTCAACTCCTAACAGTATGTCCCGATTTGACATGTTCCCACAAGACATGCACTCAAAAACTCGTGAAGGCATATAGGTATACAATGATGGATAATTGTACAAAATTGAGAGCAAGGATAACATGAACGTATACTCTGATGTGGCTGCAACACACCGATACTGACTCTAATTTTTTTTTGTATAAACATTAGAGAACTACTGTAAATCTTTCAACATCAAATAAAAAATCTTGATTCTAGAATCCAATAACTATAGATTTCTTCAAATTACCATTACGAGAAAATATTATGAACAAAAAATAAGATTCTAATTTTTTTTCCTAGATTTAGAAATGAAACTTAATGGATCCTGCCGAGGAGGAAATTTTCGGCCAGCCAATTAGATCCTCTAGATTTCAAATCTTGTTTCTTCACTCTCGTTTTCAACTTCTGTGTCAAACTCTGACTGTATTTTCGTTGAATAGGTTGCATGAATCAGTCTCGCTCTTTCTGTTCTGGACAATCTTGTCGAGTTGGAGTTGTTGCAGAGGCTTGGAGCAGTCTAGATGTTTGTACTTGTGATTTTCCATTGAATGAAATTGAATTATATGAAAAGGATATAGAGCAAGAAAATGAAAAAAAAATGAAAGCTTAAGGTAAATCAAATCGGATTTGCTCTGAATCTCATCTACTGATTTAGGTTAGAGTTGGAAGGTTTGGGTTAAATTTGCAAATTTGAAAGATATGTGATTATTTCAATCATTGCAAAATAAATATTTTATTAAAGAAACTAAAACTGTTTTAGTTGACATCTCGAAGAATTTTTAAAATTAGCCGTATAAAGTGAGAGTATTGAACAATTAATTGTTCTAAATTGAAATTACTTTAAAAATTAATAAATGGTTGAAATTAAAAGTATTACCGTACCATTATTTAATTAATGAATTAGTGATGAGAGTATATTAAATCCACAAAAAATTGTAAGAATATACAAGGGTTTTTTAGTCTCGCTCTCTTTGTGGCGTGCGTCTCATCATTTTGACGGTTGTAGTATGATAGCAGCGGTTCCTTGATCAAATGTGAGATTGTACGGTGATATTTCGAATAGGAAATTTTCAGTTTAGTGTAGAGACATGCATCAATAGAGTAGAGGCATTTGTATTGATTTCAAAACAGTTATTTGGTCGATCGGTTAATCGAAAATCGGATATTGGGCAGTACTTTGCGATGGCTGGTAAGTGCAAGCCTTGATGGGATTCACGGGCAGTGGCGGAACATCTCCATTTCTGTGTTAGTGATGTCAATTTTTGATCTCTATTTTGGAAGAAATTTCATCTAGTCCTTCAATATTAGCAAGTATCGCGAGTAGAAAATTTATGTGGGGTGGTTTTGGGCGACCCATTCGAAGGAGACAAGTCTGCAATTGCGTATGTCGGTCTAGAGAGGATGTTGGTTCGATACTGGGAGGGATAATGTGTACTTTGGCGTCACTGGGAAGATTTATGTAATAAGCACATCACATTATGGGGTCTCGGTTTCCTTAAGCTCTGATTCAAAACTCTTGTTTTGGTAAGACAAAAGTGGAGGTTCAACTTGTTTCACCAGAACATAAAGAGTGTTTTGGCAGGTGCTTGCTGTAAGTGGTTCACATGATTTCTCCAACCAACTGAGATCGATGTCGTGGGGCTTGCAGAAACATTATAGTGTTGCGTGTGGAATGGTTTTCGGGGTGGTTCCTGTAAGGGATTCGCAGGGAATCTCAACCCTTTCAAGGTGCAGGTCATGAGTTAGCAAGAAGCCATTGTTTGCATATTAGGTTTGGATAGAATCATAACTGAGACACATTAACAAAGTGTTGTGCATGTGATTCAATTTCGAGCAGCAAAGTAGGAAGAGTTATGTTTGATTGCACTGATCATATGTTTTATTTATTTCATTTTGGTTCGGTCAATTTTACTTATAGAGTAGCTAGTTTTGCTCTCTTTTTTCTTTTATATAAGAGTATGATGCGAGTATTGTGCCATAAATTCTTAATGTTGTTCTTTTGGTTGTTTGCCCCCAAATTTTAATAAAGTTTGGGTTTTCAAATTTCTTTTTAAAGAATGTACAATCATTTGTTCAAAGCAAACCAGTAATTGTACTGCATTATAGTTTTACCACAAGGGTCAATGACATAAAATAAGAAAATGTGTGATAAAGGGTAGTTCATAGTTGGGTTTTGATCCATCATTTCTATTTATTTAACACAATTGTTTTCTATCCAAAGGCAGAAGAGTTTATTTTCCTTGAGAGTGAGGACCATTCGGATCCGCAACTGGATGTCCTAATCATTCTGACAGATGCAATCCCTTATCCACGTACTCAAATTGCCAATGCTATTTAATAAGAAAAGATAATATAATATTATGCCAACCCATTTATTATTATTACAAACATAAATATTCCAACCCTTTATCCTCGTCAACGGCTGCATGAAACAAACACTCGTGGGAATCATCATCATCTTTTTTCTTTTCTTTTCTATAATTTTATTTTGTAAGGCAGTGAAAAGCGGGCCCCACTCTAATTAAGTAGCTAGTAATCATCGTCGTCCTCGAGAGCCTCTTCGACGGCATCGTCAACTTTGTCGTCAAAGGCGTCCTCCACCAAATCCGCACCCTCCATCAGCGCCACCGCACCCACCGCCCCTCCCACCGCTCCTATCGCCAGTCCCGCCCCCATCCCCATCCCGCTCTTCTTCTGCACCCCCTCCTGATCTCCGTATTGGTACCCCGGCGCCCCGTAGTACGGCCCCGTCTGCGGCGGCGCTCCGTACGCGTAACCACCGTACTGCTGCGGCGGCGGAGGAGGCATGGCGTAGGTGTCAGCTGGAGTGCGGTATCCCGGCTCCCTGACGGCGACCTCGAGCTCGATCTTGCCGTGGGGGCGGCCGGAGGGGCGCTTGAGCTGGAGGGTGCGGTTGGAGCGCTCGCGGAGGCCGACGTCATCGATGACGTCGTTGAGGCGGAGGCGGGCGGACCCGATGAGGCGCTTGGTGGCCTCCTCGGAGCCGGCGTGGACGACGTCCAGGTAGAGGGTGGCGTCCTCGAGCGGGACGGGGAGGACGAGGGTCTGGTCCCACCGGGGGCAGGTGTCGCCGGTGTCGTCGGCCCTCGTCGAGCACTTGTTGTTCGGGTCGATCCAGAGGACGGCGTAGGGGCGGGTCGGCCCGTAGCGCCAGTTCACGTTCTTGACGTCCCTGGCGAAGGACACTGTCACCTCCACTTCGTATCGATACGCCATTTTGGGAGGTTAAGTATTGATGCTTGGTTTTCAACGCTTAATTTATAGGTCCAAAGGTGACGCACGCGGTGTGCCTCCTAGCTCATTTGTCTATGTTAACCTTTGGATGAAGGGTATTTTGGTAAAGAGAGAAAGGAAAAACCGCGTGCGGGTTGGTGTAGTGTATTTTAATGATAGCTTAGGGAGTAAGCACTTGGGATTCTAGGGACCGTTTATCTGCTGTGCTAACTTGCAACTAGCGGCTCTGGAGTTGAATCTCAAAGTAACTATATATATATATAACTTCCTCTCTTTCCAAAATATGTTTTAAAAATAATTTGCAATTTTATTTGCAAACGAGGATATTGTGTTTTCTTTTTGAAGTAAAATCGAATTTTATTTACGAAATAGTAACTAACCCGATATCAAGCCGGACTGCTGAAGCTATAGTTTGTGAGACATCCCCCTCACCATAAACCCAGCTACTGTTAATTAAGACAAAACTGGTCAATTCATGAGCCATTTGATTAAACGTTCCGGTTGTGGGTATGAAACCCAAAGAAAAAGATTTAATTCGTGCTTGCTAGCAGTGCTCATTAAAACAAGGGGACTACTGATTGATGAGACTGTAAACATTTAGTGCATTCTATAGACCTCTTTGAAGATGGAGTCCTTGATTGACGGATAACTGGCCGGAACCAGAAGTTCAAAGGTAGACAGGGACGGAGTAGCTGGAATGAAATGAGAGGGATACTCGAGCGTAGCGAAGAGGGAAAGGAGTAGTTGGAATGACAGGGATTTATTGCTTTTGTCCTAGGAATCGGGAAACCTAACTTCTTTTACCCATCGACTTCAGACTTTCACAAAGGAAACAAATCCATAAGTCACAGATGTTCTTAGGAATCCAAACCAGTTAGGCTAGACGAATTTACCTTAACCTCAACTGAATTCTGAGTCTACATATCGGGTAGGAATCCAGCTTCAAACTTTAATAACAAGCGATAATCGATAATCCAACAGTAGCATATTGTGTTTGTACAGATGAGTTATCATATTTATCATTTAAATACAATAATTTTTAAAATACAACAACTATGACTCATTTTTACTTACTTTAAACAATAGTGTTAGGTATATGCTAGTTTTATTTTTAATTAACCACAGGATTACAAAAATGTGTTTCATAATTCTTCAAGATTTTAAAATATGTCATTTGTTTCTCACTTTTCTTCAATTCGGCTTGATTCAGACTGAGACGCCCAAATGCGAAGCTCAATCAATAACAACACTGAATGGTCCGACTCAAATAGAGAGACCACAACAAGCTATAGGCAAGCACAAACCAATTGCGTTGATTTCTCTATTGAACAATTATAGGGTTAGTCATATTGCGTTGATTTCTCCGTTGAAAAAATACAGGTTCAGTCATGTAAATTGTTTCGTAATTGATTATGTTTTGATACATTGCCTATTATTCATGTCAATATTAGTTAAATGGGGGTTCCAATTTGTAAGTATCATTCTATTTGACAGTTTGAATAATATTACTGTTGGGGGGTTTATTAGGGCACAAGGTCATGTGCGCTACCATTAACTAAAATTTTCAGACAATACATAATTGCCCAAAGTCTATAGATTGTGAGGTTTTTTTGGTAAAAACTTGTGTGAGAATTTTGAAAAAAATTTCTTGAGAGTATTGTGTGAGTGTAGAGAAAAAATATTCCTCTGTTTTTGAACAGACAAATCGTACCGCGTTTGCCTATATACAAAGATGTGTTATATATTATTGCCCTTTTTCGCGGTATAGAGTTTGTCATACTTTGTATCGTATACCATAAAGAGTAGTGTTATTGAATATGTTGTATTTCTCATCATATAATAGTAAAATTGATTTGAACACATCGTTAATATTTATGAGAATTAGACTATGTCATTATTGTAGATATAATTAATAAATGACTCAATCATGAATGAGAGCGGAGAGATCGTCAGATGCATTCATGGAGGGAGTGGTAACCTTCATGAAATTTGCATGGAAAAATGGTCAACAATATGGTATGGATAGATTTAGGTGTCCGTAATCTAAATGTTGTAATATTCATGTCTATTATATTAATACCTGAAATTCTGTTACACACACTGTTGAGATAACGTGTGTAATAAACTTTAGTTAGACAGAGAGTTTAAACAATCGACAATTAAAAGAAGTAAACAAAGACACACAAGCTTGTTACCCAGTTCGGTGCAATCTCACCTACGTATGGGGGCACTATGTCAGTAGAAAGGTTTCACTATAGTGTAAGTAGTCAAAACATACAAGTATTAAAGATCATCACATAGATCTATACCTATGCTACTCTTACTAGTATCAACCTATCTCAGGGACTCCTCCTGAATCCAAGACAACGCCTTGGTTCCACTCTACGAGCACTCACCATACTCGGATGTCTAAGTCGCAGTCAGACAAGTTCGTGTAAATTCAAGCAAGTCTTCAGATAAACCCCAATCATTCAATAAGGATCTCTCGATTCTTCTATGAGTGATACACAACGTTCTTTGTCAAATACACGACCTCTTAACCCGCAAACCTTCACGTCTAAGAGCTCTATGTATTCAGCAAAGAAGTCCCCTCTACCAAGGGTGTAGCCTCAACTTTTATAGTAGAGGGTTTAAACCAAAACCCCTAGGGTTTCCACAAATCGCACCGTCTTGATTCTTTCCCTTTCTCTTCTTCACGCGGTGGATTTGTTTCCACATAGTTTACAGAACATGCGTCATTAGAAAAACCTTCCTAAGACTTCGAACACAGCTGGAAACTTCCTAATCTTCATATCGCCAGCAATCTTCATATTCGAGAAACTTACCAAAAGTTGTGTCGACCATAAGGTTACTGAAGATGTTGTGGCGTTTGTTAGAGACGTTGTCTTGACCTTTCGTTCGATATCTTTCCTAACATCCTAAAAAATAAGCCAATCATAATGACGATAAATATCGGAACAACAATCTCCCCCTTTGGCTATTTTTTAGGCAGACACACGATTTGATCAACAACAATGTCTCACGGTGTTATTCCATAGACACTCCACAGTTGGTGTCTCAACCTTCTTCAGCAGTACTGCTTGACATTGCTCTCAACACAACAGCTGCTTGCGCACGACATAACAGCTTCCTTGACATCTTGCTGGTCATCATCCAACTCCCCCTGTGTGCCTCAAAAAGACACAAAGGAAATAGCGAGAAACGTCGAGGTGGGGGAGAGAGCACACAAACTAGCATCATAAGCTTCTAAAATAATAGTAGCAGCTAGAACATGAGCAAATCAAAATAGCATTCCCATGACAATCATGCCGGGATACACTCAATATGGCTTTTACAGGCGAGTCATGAAAATACAGACCAAATGTTTTGGAAGTCAGAGTACTTTGAAACAGATTAAAAAAACATAACCAATTCAAGCATTCTCATCGTTGCTTGACACTTCTTCTTCAAACGAACTTTCACCTTCATCGATGCTTGAGCAGACTTCTTCTTCAGCTTTTGAGTATGCGGGAGTTTGAGATTCTTCTGGGATTGCAATAGAGGTTTTTATCAGCTTCTAGTGTCAAACGATCCACGCATTCCTTCCCGTATCGGCTCAGGTTCTTGAGGATGGTTCGCAGCCTGTTCATGTCATCATCAACTGCTCCAATTATTTTTTGCAGCCTGGCAGCATTGGACCCTTCAGAAGTTCCAGCAATAGGCTTAACAACCTTCTTGACAATTGGTGCACCATCTTTTCTGACAAGGTCAACTGTGTGCTTGCCTTCAAAAAGTTTATGGCTTATGATGATGGTACCAGGTTGCTTCCCAGGTTTGTCTAAGTCCTTGAGCACCGATGGATGCTGGCTCAATAGTAAGCCCGAGGCTGTTAGGTCAGAAATGGTGAGTGATGCTCTAGATCTGGGTTTTCTTTTGAAGTTTGGAAATTGAGGAGCTGGGGGAGCTTCCAAGGCCGCACCTCCGCCCTGACCATCGGTGCGCTTGGTTGCCTTTAGTTCTCGAAACTTCACGCCATGTCCGTTTGTCTCTCCTCTAAAAGTCGGGCTCTTTGTGTCTGCCTTTTTTGCTTGGTTCTTGGATTTGGTTGGTGCCTTGACCTTCTTGCATGTGCTCTCAACTGTGTTGCGCGTTCTCACCATTGTAGATTTTTGAAAGTTTGTCGCACAAATAACCCTAATCTGCAGCGAGTTTCTATGAGAGATAAAAGTGAGAGTAATAGTAGATAGGCAGGTGTGAGAGTATTAAACAAAAATTGAAACATTGTGAGATAGGTGAGATAGGCGCAAAAACAAGCCGCGTTTCAATTGAATCAATATATCTTCTCGGCCCAATCCCAGAGTTGGATTATTGCGACTTTTAGTGAGGGGGTGCCAACTCATCAATTTGACCTCACTCTTTTTTCTTATTTGGTTAGTCTTCAATCGTACACAATCCGAGAGACGTCCTTAGGCTCTCGAATCGGTTCGTGTCTAGCGCTTTCGTAAAAATATCTGCAATCTGCCTTTCGGTGTTGATATACTCCAAAAAAATCTTCTTCTCTTCGACCAATTCTCGAATAAAATGATGTCGAATATCTATATGTTTGGTCTTGCTACGTTGAATTGGATTTTTGGAGATGTTGATCGCACTTACATTATCACAATATAATGTCATGACATTCTGTCCAACATAGTATTCCGCTAACATTTGTTTCATCCAGAGCAATTGTGTGCAACTGCTTCCTGCTGCGATATATTCAGATTTAGCCGTTAAGAGGGCAACACAATTTTGTTTCTTACTGAACCATGAGATGAGGTTGTTCCCAAGATAGAAATTTCCTCCAAAGGTGCTTTTCCGGTCAGCAGTGCAACCAGCCCAATTTGTATCACAATAGCCTACAAGTGTGGATGAGGTGTCGAACGAGTAGAGTAGGCCAAGATCTGCGGTTCCTGATATGTATCTTATGATGCGTTTAGCCTGAGTGAGATGACTTACTTCGGCCTGATATCGGGCACAAACTTCTACCGAATATGCTATGTCTGTTCGACTTGCTGTAAGATACAGTAGGCTCCCAGTGATGTTTCGATATAAGCTCTGGTCGACAACTTCTCCTGCTTCGTCTTTAGATAACTTCATATGAGTTGCAGCGGGGGTTTCCTTGTGAGAAGCTTTCTCAAGTCCGAACTTCTTTATTATATTCCTTGCATATTTTCTTTGAGAGATGAAAATGTTATCGTGTATCTGCTTAATTTGAAAGCCCAGAAAGAAGCTTAGTTCTTCTACCATGCTCATCTTAAATTCAGACTGCTTTTGTCGAACGAATTGTTCCACCATCTTATTCGACATTCCCCCTAAGACAATTTCATCAACATATATTTGTGCTATAATTAGTTTGTCGTCTTCAGATTTGACAAACAAAGTTTTCTCGAATCCCCCTCTTGTGTAGCCGTTTTGCACAAGAAAGTTTGTGAGTCGCGCATACCATAATCTGGGTGTCTATTTTAGCCTTGACATTGCTTTTCGGAGTTTGTATACATGATCGGGTGAATGTGGATCGATAAAACCTTTGGGTTGAGCAACGTAAACTTCCTCATTGAGATAACCGTTGAGGAACACACTCTTGACATCCATCTGGAATAGTTTAAATTTGAGATAGCAGGCTATACCCAAAAGGAGCCTTATGGCTTCTAGTTTAGCCACAGGGGTAAATGTTTCATCGAAATCCATGCCTTCGACTTGGATGTATCCTTGCGCCAGAAATCTGGCTTTATTGCGTGTGATGTTGCCAAGTTCATCTGACTTATTCTTGAAGATCCACTTGGTCCCGATTATGTTGTTATTATTCGGTTTTGACACTAGCTCCCAGACTTGATTTTTCTCGAACTATATTAATTCTTCCTGCATGGCATTTATCTAGTATTCATCATAGATGGCTTCGTTGACATTCTTGGACTCGACCTTGGAAACGAAACACATATTCCCGATCATTTCCATATAGCTCACCGGATTCTTGGGACGTGTGCGAACACTTTCATCTAAGCCACCAATTATCTCAGATATAGGATGATTAGCCTGGATTCTCCTTGATGGGACTCTTTGACCTGACTCAGGAATTTCTTCAGAACTTTATGTCGTTGACAGCTTCACCGACATTCTGGTTGTCATTTGGTAAGCCATTCCCTTCGACAGTTTCTGTGACATTCTGCCCAGGGTGTGGTAGTGACAGGTACCCCGTCATCGTCTTTGACTAACGCGGGGACATCCGAGTAGTCATCATCTATAACAACGTTGATTGACTCCATCATAGTTTTGGTGCACTTATTGAATACCCGATATGCCCGACTATTTTCTGAATAACCAAGAAATATTCCTTCATCACTTTTGGGGTGAAGCTTACAACGTGGGTCCCTGTCAGTTAGTATGTAGCAAACGGATCCAAAAATATGGAAGTACTTAACATTTGGCTTCCTTCCCCTCCAGATTTCATAAAGGGTGCGGGACATACCTGGCCTGAGTGTGACTCGGTTGTGAATGTGGCATGCTGTGTCGAGTGCTTCAGCCCATAAGTAAGTGGGGATGTCTTTGGCCAACATCATGACTCTGGCCATCTCTTGAAGTGTCCTATTCTTGGCGTTCGACTATCCTATTTTGTTGAGGAGTGATCGGGGCTGAAAACTCATGAGCGATCCCTTCAGAGTTGCAGAAATCTGCAAAGCGGCTATTTTTGAACTCTCTCCCGTGATCACTACGAAGCCTGACAATTTTACCAATCGTGTCTCCCTTTTCGCGTTGCACTTGAATGCATAGATTTTTAAAAATGGAGAACGTATCTGACTTCTCTCGGGAAAAGTCTACCCATGTATATCTTGAGTAGTCGTCTACACACACAAACACATATCGTTTGCCACCTAGGCTTTCAGTCTGTCTAGGTCCAAACACATATCGTTTGCCATCTCAATAAGGATCGAAGTGCAAAGTATTTTCACCACCCAGTTCGAAAGTGGATTATGTACAACATGTTGTAAATATAGTAGACCCATCTTGAGATGTTTAACTTTAAGGAGATGACGAAGAAGATGGTTTGAACAAAGTCGAGGAGTTGGTTGTTAGCGCGACATTGGCGAAATACAAGTGGTTGGTGATAGAGCCGCAGACCCCGTTGAATGAAAACCGTGTGAAAATGTCGTTGCCATCACTATTTGTATCTAAGTTGGAGGAGTTTTGCGAGAGAAAGCTTGTAGAGGGTGATTCCCTAATGGCGTCGAAGGCGTAAAACCACATAGAGTAATACGAAACCACTACTCCAGCCAATCCCAAATTTGTAATAATTTTTAGTTTTAAATTTATTTTTGTAAATGTATTATTTAATGTATTTCTATTATGTGCATGCTATTATATGCATGATGTATGTTGAGTATGTTGCTAAGAAACTGTCCACTCCTCACGTTCCAGTGACAGAGGAACACGAGCGAGAGTTGATGAATCATACACATTATGAAGCGTACATGCATGACACACTCGACACTGTGACCTAAGGCTTCAACACGCATGATCCGCAGCCACTAAACCCTCACCAACCCATTCAGAACTTGTAGAGAGTCGAAGATTTGCAACACTACTTAGCTCAAACAATAGAGCTCAGGGCGGAAAATGAATAATAAAAGACTAAATTTAAGACTAAAACGTTCATGAAAAAGTTCGATGATTCCTCTACACCTCGGCCATCATCCTCCTCTGATGATTTTGAGCTCGAGAAATTATATTCAGACTCAGATTAGATTGTGTTCACATAATAATAATAATTTTGTTTTCTTTCTTTCTTTCCCTCATATTAATATTAGTATTTTATATGGATAATTACACCTAAGTAACCCTAAAAAGTTTCGATTCTCATATGTGCCACCTAACTTTTTTTTGTTAATTTCGAAGATCACCTAAACGTTTTTTGTCCCAATGTAATTAACTATGTTATTTTTTATCAAAAAATTTTTTATGACCAAAATGCCTTCTACCCTTAATGCATTCGGGTCCACCCAATATTTGAACTGTCCTGACTGAACCGATATAGTTGAGTTGATATGACTAAATCGTTTTGAATGAACCGATTTGGCCTTCTCGTGGGAGAGTGGAGTAATAGCTGAAGTTAGTGTTTTATGTCTTCTCCGTCGAGCCCGACTGAGTTCCATCCATTCTTCTACTTCCAACGAACGCGTCGCTGAATGGTATCTTGAGCTCCAAATTGTGCCTCCAGAAACCCCCTTCTCATATATGGAAATCCCTCTAACAAGCTCAGATATGGAAATTCCGCCGACGAGCTCAAATCGGAAATCCCAAAACCCAAGACCTACGACCTTCTTTGACCTTCTCCGAAACGCAAACTCTTATCTCCACCTCTTAGAGCTCCAACTTCTCAGCTCTTTTCGGTCACTCCCCAACCGTACGACCTTCTACGACCATTCTTGAGATTTTGCCACCGACCATCCTCAAACGCCATTGGCGTAAAGTGTTGACTTTGAGGAACGACTTTGGAGCACGAGATTTGACCAACAAAATCGATCACTCATCTACAAATATTCATTTGCCTTGACACAATCTTCATTTTGGTCAGCTTGTCACGAATAATCATATCATATTCTTTTATTTGTATCTCCTTCGTCTTCGATTATATAGCTGGTTGATGATGACAGATTCGGACAATAACATGGTCCTACTAATATATTTTTCTAACGATCTACTCATATTCTTTTTCTTTTTTAATTAATATAAATACTGATTTACCCAAGTTCACCCATATTAATTCTATATACAAGTAAATATAGATAAATCACATGTTTATATTTCCAATCAATGGATTAAAATATTTTTTAGTTTGTAATAGAAGGAGGGGTCCTGATTTTTAGATTATATACAAATAAATTGAGATATATATTCTAAAGATTAAATTTAAAATGAAATCACATTTGGAATTAAATAAAAGTAAAAAAATATTTGTCGTGTAACTCTGGGTTAGTAGAAGCCTCCCCGAGTCTAATCTGCGCATTCTCCAAATTTTTATTCATTAATTTATCTGTTTTGAAGCATGGCGGATCCAATGGACAGAAAAGGCATGCACATATTTTATTACATTTGAAACTGTCTACAAAGTTAATTATAAGGAAAATAAACATTCATTTGCAAGAATTTCTCATTTTTAATAAATTAACCCTTATATTTTAGAACGAAATCATATTGTTAGTTCGAAAAGTAGAAAGGCAGTAGAAGATAATTTTAGTAGTACACCAACAGGTAGAGGAATTTAACCCATCAATGAGAGATAACAAGAAACAATGATATACTCATATTTGATTTATGTGTGAAATGTACAATAACAAATGCTACTTTTGACAAAAAAAATGAAAGCAATACTTGCATGAACTAAGTATGTGAATGAAGCAAAAGTGCATAGATAACCCTACATGAACAACAACAACAGCAAGGACGATCAGCCTCATGCCGGAAAATTTCCCCTGAGAAAGCGCCAAGGCCCCGTTCCTGTCCCCATCCTGCAAATCAATCACCAATTTTACTTGAACATTTCCTATAATTTACTCAGACATTGATGTTGTATATAAGTTAATGAAGTACCTCCAAATACCAGCAAAGACTCTCAGCAGCATGTAGATAGTTAGAGCAATCCAGATTCCGATGAATCCATTGCTCTTTGCTAGAAGAAACAAAGAACCAACGCTTATGCCAGCTACAAGCACCTGATCTCAGGATTGATAAATCATACTATTAATATATATAGTTACAATGGTAAACTGATTACAAGCATTTGGGGGTTTTATGAACTTGCCATGGAGTACGCAGCATACAAAAAATCAGATGCTCCGTAGTTGACACCATCAAAAACAAAAGCAAGCGAATTGAGTGGTTGTGTAGCTGCAACAAACTGCAAATCAAATGAAGAGAATTTCAGTTGATTTATGAATATGGAAAATGTTGCTATACTTGTTTCTATATAGACATACCGGGACGCCAATACTTATGAGGTGCAAAACATGAACATCCTTGGTGAAAACGCCGGCACCAAATTGCAAACCAAGTCCAACCACAACTGTAAGTCCCAACCCCAATACAATGCTCATCTGCATTCACATACAAGCACATTTTAGCCAGCCTAACTAAATGCACACAAACGACAAATGAGGTCGATTTAGGTACCTGTAATACACGAGCAGCAGCAGTTGTGGCTCTGCCATAGTCCTTCTCAGCAAATGCACCAGCTAATATGGCCTGATGTGGTAATAACAATCTATATATGATAAGCTCACTCAAATTAATTAGAAAGAATTGCCATTTGAGTATTTACCTGACCAGCAACGGCCAAACCATCAGCTAGCAGGGAAGAAGTGAGCCACACTTGCAGGCATATCTGAAAGGCGGCCATTGGAATAGTTCCAAGTCGTGCAGCCAGCGATGCTGATAGCGTCACGCAAAACGTCACAGCTATCACTCTACCTAACAGAGGCAATCCTGCGTATATATTGTAACAAAAAGATAAACAACCACGTTAATTACTAGTTATACCATTCTATGATCCCATCGTTTATATATGTTTATAGCTTAATTACCGTTTTTAAGAAACCTTCTGAACTGCAAACTCTTGAAACTCGGAGGTAGCAGGTCAACTTGCTTCATCAACTGCAGCACCAGGATCAGCGTCATCAAGTACCTATAAATATATTGCACAATCGATATCGGTCAGCACATATTCAACATGTTAATCATTAATGTAGCTACATATGAATATTGATATTCTTACTGAGAAATGACATGTGCAATTGCTGCGCCACTAACGCCTAGCTTGCACACAAAGATTAGTATCGGATCCAAGATGATATTTGTCACATCTCCTACAACTGTTGCACATAAACATATATAAGTTGGAGACATATCTACATTTTGCACACTTATAGACACAATATTAGCAAATATATATTTCCATATAAATTTGATATAGAAATAGAAGAAAGAAACAATGTCGGTACTATACCGGTTGCATATAAAGGAGTTGTGGTGTCTTTAAAGCCACGAAAAACACCTTGCATGGCCAAAGAAAGAAGAATAGCTGGAGAACCGAGTGATCTCAGCTTCAAATATTTAGTTGCAGGGACTAACATTGGAGAATCCTATTCAATAGCATAAAAACAAAAACAAACAAACTATTATTCATATTTTAATTAGAATCACCAACCTCATATATATACATGTATAGCAATAGTGACAAAATCAAAAGAAGATAAACTTACAGATTTGACACCCATAAGACCCAAGAGAAGCTTTGCTCCAAAAACAAGAAGTATAGCCTGTATTATGCCAAGCATGATGCCCACAACTATTGCTGTCGATGCTGATGGTATTTGACGCTTCATCGCTTTAGGCTTCTTTATTATGGCATCTATCCTAGTGGCAGAGTTTTGAGAATCTATAGCTTCCACATTGGACTCGCTTTCTGCTTTCTCCAAAACACGACCTTCCTCCAACTCCTTCATTTCCTCACCTTTAGCCTTGTCCGAGTCAGAGTCCTCAACTTTGGGTGTGACAATATTGCTGGCTCTTCCAATGGTATCTTCCTCAGCAACAAAAGAAGTAGTGATGCTGACCAGAGGATATATGGTGACCTTGGAAGCTTGATTGAACACAGCAATCGAAACTCCCACAGCAGCAAGCTCCACCGCTCCTGCTCATTCATAACCAACAATGTTATTCATCTAAAATCTGAAGCTGATAGTCTGAGGAAAGTACTAATTACCTATACGACCAATGAAAGCAGTGTCAATGAGAGATGCTATGGGGTCTGCAGCTAAAGCCAGAGCTGCTGGCACTGAGATCCGTAGTATCTCCTTCCCAAGTTCATCGATCTTGAAAACGCTTCTGCGCACATATACATAGCAGAATTGATTTAACATGATCTCTTGGCAATTCAAGTAATTGAGTTATATATAAAGATGGCAATGCAGTAATGAATCAATCACCTTGCATCTCTGAAGAAAACGAAGAAAGGCATAGTCTCCCACAGACTGCCTTGCTTAGTACTGTTATCAGCCATAAATGGTGCCAAATTTATAGCCCAAAGTCCAAATGTGTGATGTGCTGTTCATCATTCAACCAAATAATGAAGTTTCGTGTCAGTGTCAAATTTGGTCATCACAAGTTAAGGAAAGATACGCAGACACACAATGCACGCACTATATTGGTAGCTACATATTTGTTGAGAAACTTGTGTGTGCGTATGATGAGAAATCAGTTGCCAAAAAGCAAAAAAGAGTCCACAAAATGACAAATTGGGAGTTATAGCAATATTGTGATTCTGTATAGAACAAAGAGCATGTAAGTAACATTAAAATCATGTGCCACACACTTCACACCACTTATCATACTACGTACACTAACCCTTATAATTATGTCACTCACTCAGATCGATATCCTGATAAAGAGCAATGTAATGCTTATAAATCCAATACTAAATTTTGAGAGATCGATCGATGATCTTCTTATAGACTTGTATCTGAAGTGAATAATGTAACTTCATTTATAGGAAAAGGTAGGTAGTCACAAGAATCTCAATTCCTCAAGCCTCCCCCGGTACTTCATGAAACCATCATTTAGTACAACCTTAATTAACATGAGTCTCACCGGTCACTATCTTTACGTCAAAACCAAGACTAGCTCGCTATCCAACGATATATATGTCATCGATTGATGTTCCAAGAACCTAGCTAGCTAGAAGCTCACTAATCAATTAAGATGGACCAAATGGAATTAAAAATACGCACGGAGACAGATCATGCCTTGTCCGAACAAGATATTCTCGATCGATCATCAATAAAAGGAAAAGAACCTAGGTAGGATTAACTCGTCTAAATTCATAATATTAAACCTTATAGTAACACACCATCTGTTAGGGAGCTCACAAAAACCTCGTTTCCCCTTTCATTTAAACCGTTGGATTAATGATAACCTTGTTCCAAGTGGAGCCAGTTAAAGAGGAAACGCATAACAAATTTTGTTTCTTTGCCGCTGAAAAAACATATATAGAGATACAACAAGAATATAACAAAATGGTTTTGTCTCGTGATATAATTAATATGAATGAACCTCCCCGAGTGAGGCGTGGACCTGATAACACCATTTCTATGGAAACCAACAAATAAATAAGGCCAAGGGATTCGAAAAACGTGCGTACATGTG
The DNA here is from genome assembly GCA_963920655.1 of Geranium rotundifolium. Lineage (NCBI taxonomy): Eukaryota > Viridiplantae > Streptophyta > Magnoliopsida > Geraniales > Geraniaceae > Geranium > Geranium rotundifolium. Next base: position 9,655,432 of record OY987314.1, read on the forward strand.
ATTCTTCGGAGAAGACTACGTTGTCTGAATCCGAAGATGTGTGTATATGCTTAGTCCCTTCACCAGCTGAACCTCTAAGTATGTACTGTACGGAATGCAGGGACGTCCAGGTTCCTCAGAAATTTAAATTGCCACGAATACAAACAAGCGTATTTATAGAGTATCGAGAACACATATTAAGTGTGACATTTGTTTTCGACCGTTGAGTTACATGTGTCGGCGCGTGGCGCGCACACACACCGTGTCACCTTCGGCGTCGCATTGGAATTACATGTGTTAACTATATATTGGGTAATAAAAGGAAAGTCAAAGACTAATAATTAACTATGGATTTTTTAGACCACAATTAATTTTTTCCATTTACTTTAGATACATGCACGAATCTAATGGCAGCTGTTTTTTTTACTGTCCCATAATTTTTTTTCTTTTTGTGCACACATATATACTATATGTAGGGATCTTATTCCTAGGTAGATATATCCATATTTAACATCATAACCTTATTATGCAAACAAGTAAAGTTTTTTATCATGTTCCTTTTCAGTTTATTACAGTTATAACATGAAATACAATGAACCACATATAATGTGTTTTGTTAAGTATCGTCATGATTTTGTGGTGTATTAATTCATGAACCACATATAATGTGTTTTGTTAAGTATCGTCATTTTGTGGTGTATTAATTCACACATTAATAGCCGAGTATATAATCCATTAATGAGTAAGAATGGAAATATAGCTAGTTTGGAGTAATCATGTATTTGTGTTCCCGTTCTATTCCTTCTCCGTGATTGAATATGAAAAGTCTTCACATCATAAAAAGCAAAGAGTTACATATCAGCAGTGCTCTAAAAAACGGTCTAGGCGGCGCCTAGGCGCTCATTTGGGCTTTGCCATTCCGTTTTTCACTAGTCGAACGCTCAAAAACGGTGGAGGCCAAAAAACGGGATAGGCGGCCGATTAATCGGCCCAGGCGGGTTAGGCGGCCGATTAATTGGCCTAGGCGGGCTAGGCGGCGATTAATCAGCCTAGGCGGACCTATTATTTAAAGAAAAAAATCAATTGAAAATTACAATTTACACATTTAGACCTAAAACGTCTTAGACGTTTGGTTTAATTGGTTTATTCTTAATTGATTTATACTTCTAAACTAATTATTTATGAGACTATTTATTTTTTATATAGTATAATTCATTTTTATATTAAAAATAATAAAAATATATAAATCCGATTAATCACTGACTAATCCGATTAATCCCCGATTAATCCTTCCGGAGTGTTGTCCACCCGATTAGCGCCTAGCGTTTTTTAGAACCTTGCATATCAGTACACCCGTCGAAATCTCATTCTAGAATCAGTCACCCAAGTTTGAGTTTTTTTTTCTCGCTACCCCAAGTTTAAAACGTTAACACTCAAGTCAAAATTCTGTTAAGTCTAATATCAATACTATTCATATTTTTTAATGCCCAAAATGCGCTCAGGTATAGTGATATGTGTAATTATTTTATAAATGTGAATTTACTATTTTACCCTCCATGAAATATGAAATATATTTTTTGTTGTGAGGGTGTATTTGTCTTTTCAAAATAATAAATTACAAAAATTAAATTTAAAAGTATGATGACTTATGTACCCTTGTCTCTCTCATCTCAACTCTCTCTTCTTTTTCAACCTCTACTATGCAACACCATTATTTGGCAAATTTTTCTTCAAATTCTTTTACTAAATTGATAAACAAAGCAACTTATATTAAAAAAAATCTACAACCATGATTATCTTCGACCTCACAGAAGAATCTTAGGAAAAAATGGTTATAAACAAAATAACTTAAATTAAAAACAAATAATGTGTTCTTTCATATACATATACATTAAACTCAACCTAGATCTCCAAATTTAGAAACGACTAAATCAGTGAAATAGAAATAAAAAATGGCTAAATTAGTAATCTTGGAATCACGCAAAAACCATCCAGAGGCGTCGACGACGCCCGTGTTGGAAGAATCACGACTGTGTGCGGAGGAGTCGACGACGACCGAAGTTCTAGCGGTGGGTGAAACTCCGGTGAGGACGCTGCGGGAGAAGGAGGCGACAACGGACAGAGCCCTAGCAGAGCTTGAACAAGACCGCGACGGAGAGCTCCATCTTCTTCGCGACGCAGAGCTCCATCTTCTTCGCGACCTAGAGCTTGAATAAGACCACGACGAAGCAGGTGCGCGATGTTCCCACCGTAGATCGGCCTCGATCGAAGAAGAACCCGCCTGAGCACCCTTCCAAGCACGCGGTCGAGGAAGGTCCCGATGAGCCACCACCGCCGGAGCCAGAATCGATCTGGGCCGGACGATACGACGCCGAAGTCCTTGGCCGTCGATTTAGTGCAGTCGCCGCCGAAGTCATTGACCACTGATTGGCTTTGAATAAAGAAGGTGTGATAAAGATTACAGAGTTGAGGGTAGATGAAGAGACGTAGTTTAACTTCAAAGTAGGGTTAGTGTTGAATGAAAGGGTTAAAATGGATATTTCATAAGTCATTTTTTAATTTTTAATTATTTCACTTCTTCACTTGAAAAGACAAATGTGCCCTCTACCATTAATTCCTTTGGATATTCATTTAAGGGAAAAATGGTTATTTCATAATTATCACAACAGTTACATAAAATTGAAAATTACACACCAAGGGCATTTAAGACTTTTTACAAAGCACATCAGTTAAATCTAACAGAATTGAACTTAAGTGTAACGTAACTAAACTTGAGGTACCGAGAAAAAAATTTCAAACTTAGGGTACTAATCCTAAAATGAGGTTTCAGCGGGTGTACTGATCTATAATTACCCCTAAAACAAATGAAACAATTGTATTAGACGCCACATTAATATATGCACTAATTCTTTGAGACTATTTATTTAACACGAAGGGCAGTGCAAGATTAGTACCCTATTAACAGTATCAGAAGCTCAACCCACCTAAAAGCTTAAGTTGGTAGGTGAAGTCTCACATTGTCATATAAGCTGGTGAATAAATTCACATCTTTCAGATGTGGGACTCTAACACCCCACTCACGTGTAAGCCGGTTTGAAATGCGCACATGTTAACAGACGAGCGGGGGGCAGATAAAAAGCAGACGCATGAGAGAGCACATCCAAGATAACACCAAGCTCTTATAGCATATCAAAAGCCCAACCCACCTAAAAGCCTAAGCTGGTAGGCGGAGGCCCAGATTGTTACACTACACCAGATTGGCATAAGGCATGCACACATAAAGCACGAGCGCCGACATAAACTAAGGCCAGGACATCGCACTACCAATGTGTACATGCATTAGTTAAGGCCAGAACAATGCACCTTCAAATACACAAGCAAAAGTTAAGTACTGCGCACTTAAAAATGAGTGCGCAGGTACAACCGTTGCTAAGGACGGCGCACCCTGTCAATGTGCGCAATCCTTAAGTAAAATATGTTGACTTTTTTTTCAATACACGTTTGACATAAATTTCCTGATTATATTTGAAAATATTTTTGTAATTGTGGGTGTACATATGACCGTTTGTTTCTTATGCATGAAATCGAACCAAAGATTAGTCGATTCAAAAAACATGTTAGCTAGTACTCTGATGATCTCGTTATATGTACACGTTTTTCAACTCATCCGGTACATGATTGAAGTCGATTTGAAAATAAAATTGTTCGAAATTTTACCCGACATAGAGAAACATATATTTGGTTCCATCCGTAAGGTTGGATTAAAAAACATATTTTGACGGTATTGAATCGTCTTGAACGTAGAGGTTTAGGGTTATGGGAATTAAGGGTTTACATACCCTAAACATACGATGTCCACATCCCGAATGTATGAAAATTGAATTATAAAAATAGAAACCGTTGGATATGTAGATTATGATGGTTTACCTATGTAAATTAAATTTTAGCCAAATCGAACCACGAGATCATAGTCGATAAGTCGACATAGTATTTATTCAACCATAACAGCCAAAATATTATAAACCCTAAAGCCTGCACACTTTTCATTGTGCGTAGGTGTTAGGTACTACCTGCGCACTTTCCATTGTGCACAAGTGTTAGGTACTAGCTACGCACTTTCCATTGTGCGCAGACGTTAACCTGACACTTATACTAAATAGAAACCCTAATCTCTCTCATTCTTCCTCTTTTTCTTTTTTCTCTCTGCGCACCTCCACTTCTCGTCGCCGTGTAGCCATCACCGAAGTTTGTTCCTATCGCCGTCTTCTCGTCGCCGTCTATAGTCCTAGGAACCTATGTGCCTCCAGACCTCAGGAACTCTCGTCGTCGTCTTGACGTCGCTGGAGTCTGTTCCTATTCCCGTCTCGCCGGCTCCAGTTCCCGTCAAGGTAATAATCTCCATTTTTTCAATTTTCATATATATATATATGCATAATTTTTTAACGTATATATTGTTTAGCAATAGATTTTCAGGGAACAGACCAAGGAGATAGTCATTGGTTTGGAGTCTGCTACTTCGGCTGCGAATCTCGGTGGAGACGACATGGGAAATGAAGCAATGACTGAGGATTGGATCAAGAAGTTCGAGGAGCTCACGAGGCCTCAGGTAATTTTTACCTTGAGTAAGAAGAAGAATATGAGTTGGTTGATTAATGGATTTGTTGTGAATTGGAGTTGATCTGGATTTTGTGTGTGATTTTGTTGATAGCTTCTTGATTTTTATAGTTTAGTTAGGTGTTTAGTACTAGACTGTTGCTACGTTTAGAGTTGGCATAATTTTTTAGCGCAAAAATAAGAAGTCAATGCAACATGTTACAAGACATGTGAAGCGACTCATTACGTTCCAGATTAGGAAAGACCTGAATCTTTCCTATTTAGACGCCGCTTGGAGCGAAAGAAGAATAACGTCACGAAAACTTGGAGCGCAAGAGAATGACGTCGACAAGCTATGCGACTTCCAGCTGTCACTAAAGCGTCAGCAAAGGCGGCAACTCTGCTTGCCTAATTTATTCAGGAAGTCTAAAACTTCCTATTCCTAATCCGAGAAAGATTAGGAATGTTGGACTGCTATAAAAAGCTTGAAGCTTTCCCATTAGCAGTCATCCGTTCTTGTTCTAAATTAGCTAAATTTCTCAGAGCTCTTAACCATGCACCATTGGCGTGTTGAGAGGCTGATTAAGTTTGCTAGAACGGCTTTCCTCCGATCAAACATCAAGTCGCGAAGATTGAGTGCTTGATCGGTTAGGGTTCTTGTGTTCGTGATTGAAGATTCACAAATCCGTCAAAGAAGACTACGACACCGAGCATAGGCGTTTGCTCGAAGGGTGGAATTGAGAGGATCTCAAAGACAGGGGGAGAGGACCTTGGTCGAGGTTGTTCACGGTGAGATCCCTAGTAGCTTAGGAAAATAGCTTGTGTGATAGCTAGTTGGTGCTTGAAGTTGTACTATTGACTACCATATAGTGAAAACCTTTCCACTGGCAAAGTGCCCCCAAACGTAGGTGCGGAGTCACCGAACTGGGTAATCATCTCTGGTGTCGTTATTATTACCTGTTTATTATTTAAACTACGGTCTGCAATTTAGGCAAGTAGTCGATACACAAGTTACGACTTTGTGTTCGACTTCTTAACTCAGTTACAAATCAGAATTTCAATTGGTATCAGAGGAGGCACCTTATCTCTTAGGTGATTTTCCTGCAAAATTTTGAGTAGCTAATATGGATTCAAAGGAAGGAGGATCTGTCAATAGACCACCAGTGCTCGACGGAACAAACTATGCGTACTGAAAAGCACGGATGTGTGCCTTTTTAAAGACTCTCGACAGCAAAACCTGGAAGGCTGTCATCAATGGATGGGATGAACCTCACTATGCTGATGCTCAAGAAAATCAAACTAGCATTAAACCTGAAAAAGAGTGGAGCGCGGAAGAAGATGAAGTCGCCCTAGGTAATTCTCGTGCACTCAATGCTATTTTTAATGGAGTAGACAAGAATGTGTTTCGACTCATCTACACGTGCACAAGTGCCAAAATTGCTTGGGACACTCTTGCTGTTGCCTATGAGGGTACATCCAAAGTTAGAGAGCAAAAGTTACAGTACCTCACGACCAACTTTGAGACCCTTACCATGAATGAAGACGAAACTATAGCTGAGTTTAATGTGTGCATCAAGGATCTAGCCAATGAATCATATTCACTTGGCAAGCCTATGACCGATGAAGATTTGGTCAGAAAAACGCTGAGAGCCCTAAGTCCCAGATTCAAGATGAAGATTACAGCCATAGAAGAAGTTCATGACTTGAAGACGTTGAAGTTTGATGAACTCATGGGATCCCTAATGACCTTCGAGCTCTCCCCACCTCTTATCGAAAAGAAACATAAAGGTGTAGCTTTCAAGAGTTCTACCCAAAAGCAGAAAAACTTGACGTGCTCTGATTCGGATAATGGCATTAATGAGACTATCGCTATGCTAGCAAAAACTACAATAAAGTCATGAAAAGATTTAACTAGATGACAGGAAGGAATGTCACCCGAGAAGTCAGAGACAAGCCGCAACACAAGTTCCAAAAGTTTGAAAGCACAAATAGCGATGGTAGACGAGGAGAGCGATCGGGAAAAGGAAAATGAGTTCAGTGCTTTGAATGTGAGGGGTATGGGCACATGCAGAAAGAATGTCCTAACTTCTTAAAGAAACAGAAGAAGGGATTCAATGCCTCTCTAACTGATGATGAAGATGAGGAAGACAGTGACTCTGAGCATACAAGTAACTATGTTGCTTTTACTGCCTCCACAATAGATCAACCATCCGAGAGTTCAAAGAAGTATGACTCTAATGACGAGTTATCCGATGAGACCCTCAACAACGCTTACATCGAATGGTATGTCAAATGGCTTGAAGACTCTCAGGTAATCGAAAAACAGAATGCTCTCATTCTTTCTCTTAATGAAGACAAGTCACGACTTCTCGAAACTACTGTTGATCTAAAAAAGGACGTGGCTCGGTTAAGAAGCGAGATAGAACAAGTCACCAAGTCTGTAAAGATGATGAATCCAAGCACCGACACTCTAGACCAAATCCTCTCGATCGGAAAACCAGCTAGAAATATGGAAGGTCTTGGATATACAAAAGAAGCTTCATCATCACACACCGTCTTCGTTCCTCAGAAGGTCGTCACTCATAAGCCCCGTCAGAAGTCTACTAACTTCACACCTGACCAAGCAACCAAAAAGCCTTATACCCTGGTCGCTTCAAGGACACAGAACAAAAGACATAACTGGGTATGTCACCACTGTGGACGAAGAGGTCATATTCGACCTTTCTGCTATCGTCTATATGGAAGGAGCTTCGTCAAGCAAAGGACCACCATCAAGAAAGCCCAACCACGTAAGGAATGGCGAGTCAAGGAGGTAAACTATCGAGCAAATATTGCTTACACCGCTCTAAAGGCTTCAACTAGCAATGATTGGTACTTTGATAGTGGATCCTCTCAACATATGACTGGTAATAGCTCATTCTTGGTCACTTTAATACCTTGCACTAATAGCTTTGTCACTTTTGGAGATGAAGTAAAAGGTAGAGTACTCGGGAAAGGAAAACTCAACCTTCCCAACTCACCATGCCTGAAAGAGGCTCTATTGGTAGAAGGTCTTACAGCCAACCTCATCAGCATCAGTCAAATATGCTATGTGAATCTGGATGTCAACTTCACTCGTGACAAATACACTGTCAAGGACGAACACCAGAAGGAAGTCATGACAGGTTACAGGTCTCTTGATAACTGTTATTTATGGTCTCCAACAGTCATAACCTTGCCAACCAAGTGCCTTTTATCCAAAGCTCAAGAGACGAAGCTATGGCATCAAAAACTCGGTCACATCAACTTGAGAAGCATGCAGAAGATTCTCTCTGAAAAGGCGATCATTGGAGTTCCCAATCTCAAGATTGTTGAAGGAAAAATTTGTGGAGAATGCCAGATTGGTAAACAAGTCAAGACGTCACACAAGAAGGTACAACATCTTACTACTTCACGTGTTCTAGAACTTCTACATATTGACCTTATGGGACCTACGCAAGTGGAAAGTCTAGGGGGCAAGAAGTACATATTTTTCTGTGTTGACGACTTCTCAAGGTACACTTGGGTAGACTTTATTAGAGAAAAGTCAGACACCTTCTCAGTCTTTGAAGCCCTATGTCGGAGAGTTCAACGAGAAAAAGGAGAGGCCATTGGAAAAGTCGTCCGACTTCGAAGTGATCATGGAAAGGAGTTTGAAAACATCAGCTTCGCAAATTTTTGTGATGCTGAAGGATTTGCACACGAATTTTCTGCTCCCATCACTCCTCAGCAGAACGGGATCGTAGAAAGGAAAAATCGTACTCTTCAAGAAATGGCAAGAGTTATGATGCTAGCCAAAGACATCCCGCATCACTTCTGGGCTGAAGCTCTGAATACAGCCTGTCATATTCATAATAGAGTGACCCTCCGCCCTGGAACTTCGCTCACTCTTTATGAAATATGGAGGGAGAGGAAGCCTAATGTCAAATATTTTCATGTCTTTGGATCGATCTGCTACATACTTGCAGATAGGGAACCTCAACGCAAACTTGATCCTAAAAGCGATGAAGGCATCTTCCTTGGATACTCCAGAAATAGTCGGGCTTTTCGTGTATTCAACAAATGCACCCGGTCTATCATGGAATCCATCAATGTCGTGATCGATGACAGTAACGAGCAACTCAGTGACGAGGACGAAGAAGTTCTAAATCTCTCAAGAGAAGTCAGGCCAGAGGTCAGGCCAGTCAGAACCGAAGTTCACAACAAAGAATTTGAAGCCGAAAGCCAAAACATCCATGACAAAGAGGCACCTCCTGTCATAGAACAGAGAGCTCCGTCAAGAAGAATTCAGAAGAATCATCCATCCCAGGATGTGATAGGAGACATCAATGAAGGTGTGCGGACTCGACAAAAGGCACCTATAGACTACAAAGAGATGATAGGTAACATTTGCTTTATTTCTAAAATTGAGCCAAAGAATATACAAGAAGCCATCAATGATGAGTACTGGGTCTGCGCCATGCAAGAAGAATTTGTTCAATTTGCAAGGAATGAAGTCTGGGAACTAGTACCCAAGCCAGACAATGTAAATGTCATCGGGACAAAGTGGATATTCAAAAACAAGACTGACGAGCAAGGAAACATCACTCGAAACAAAGCAAGACTGGTGGCCCAGGGGTACACACAAGTGGAAGGAGTTGACTTCGAAGAAACTTTTGCTCCGGTAGCCAGACTGGAAGCCATCCGACTTCTTCTCGGTATAGCATGCCATCTGCGTTTCAAGATGGATGTAAAGAGTGCCTTCCTTAATGGAAATCTCAATGAAGAAGTCTATGTTGCTCAACCAAAGGGATTCGAAGATCATGACTCTCCTCATCATGTCTACAAACTCAAGAAAGCCCTCTATGGCCTCAAACAAGCTCCACGAGCATAGTATGAACGTCTTACCCAATTCCTAGTACATATTGGATATATTCGAGGGGGAGTAGACAAAACTCTCTTTGTGAAGAAGGAAGGAAGGGACATCATGATTGCTCAAATATATGTCGATGATATTGTATTTGGAGGAAAGTCAGACAAGATGGTGGAACGTTTCATACAACATATGCAGTCTAAATTTGAGATGAGTATGGTTGGTGAGCTCACATACTTCCTAGGCTTCCAGATCAAACAAATGACAAATGGAATATTTATCTCCCAAAGCAAATATGCAAAGAACATTGTGAAGAAGTTCGGGTTAGAAAAGGCCTCACACAAAGAACTTCTATTGCCACACATGTCAAATGCATAAAGGACGATCTAGGAGAACCAGTTGATCAAAGCCTCTATCGAAGCATAATAGGAAGTCTTCTCTATCTAACAGCAAGTCGACCCAACATCTCTTTCTCCGTAGGAGTCTGTGCTCGATATCAAGCCAATCCAAAAGTCAGTTACTTAGCTCATGCCAAGAGGATAATAAGGTACATTACGGGAACCTCTGAATTGGCTCTACTATACTCTTTCGATACCTCTCATACTCTAGTTGGATACTGTGATGCTGACTGGGCGGGAAGCACACCAGATCGAAGAAGTACCTCTGGAGGTTGTTTCCACCTGGGGAACAATCTTATTCTTGGTTCAACAAAAAGCAAAATTGAATTGCTTTGTCTACTGCTGAGTTCGAATATATTGCAGCTGGAAGTAGCTGTACTCAGTTCCTTTGGATGAAACAAATGTTGGCAGAGTATGGAGTCAAGCAAGAAGTCATGACTTTGTTATGTGACAACATCAGTGCAATCAATATCTTGAAAAACCCAGTTCAACACAGCAAAACAAAGCATATTGATATCAGGCATCACTTTATTCGAGAGCTTGTAGAAGACAAGAAGATAAAGCTCGAGTACCTACCCACTGAGAAACAAGTCGCTGACATCTTCACAAATGCATTAGATGCTAACAGGTTTGAAAGTCTGAGGTAATCCCTTGGACTTTGCTGTCTAGAGTAACCAGAAGTCAAGAAAGAAGAGGGAGAGCTTTTAAGTGATTTTACTCTCTCTACTCTATCAAGACCAACGAGGGTCCACAAAATCAACCCGGGCCCAAATTTCTTTATTAAAGCCCAGATGAAATTTGTTTGAAATTCAAAAGAGAAAATGAATGATTACAATCTGACGTTCAATCAATCAGCAATCATTCCTTTCGATTTCCGCGCAGAAAAAGTCTGCTCATCCCCTCCACCTTCCCAAAACCGCTAGGGCACCACGAAAAAACCAAAATCAAATATGCAACTATAGCAGTTTTTCTTTTTCTCCAAATCAATTCCGATCAAGCCCTCTGTCAAATGGTCGGTACCAGAAGTGGACGCGTACCATCTGCCTCCAAGAAACTACGAGCAAAGATGAGGGCGAAGGTGATTGCCAAGAAGTTATCGGCCTCAAAATCAACTACGAACAGATATGGAGTGAAGATTCGTGGAAGAAATCTCTCGGGGGAAGGTTCGGGGAGACCTCATGATGCACCAATGGAGGCAATCCCCACTGAAGAAAAGGACAACAGTGCACCCAAATCTGCTAACCTAGAGGAGGAAGGCTTTCACTCTTCCCAAACAACTCTACAAGGTAATCCTACTGCCCCTTCTGAAGTAGACCCCAATATATCTGAAGAAGCTCTAGAAACTCTCGTTCCTGAGATTCATGGTGCTAGCTGTGAGGATCGATCCAGCCCCCCAAAATCCACACTCGCACCAGAGAAGACACCACTTAACAAAACTGACAGTCTACTTGTCGCTCTGGACAGTGATCCAGGGCTGAATGAAGATACGGAAGTTATCCCAAAAGTTCCTCAACCTGTGGACAATCTTGTCAATTTAGAATAAATAGATACGACAGAGACCATGGAAGAAGAAGCTGTGCCAAAAATGCTTGAGAAAAGGAAACAACCGAAGAGAAGGTTGATTGATGAAGAAGAAGAACCACCAATGCCAAGAAGATTAACCCCAAAAAGAAAAACCACAGAGAAAGGAGGGGCATCTGCTCCTAAACCACTGAAGAAGTCTAGAAGGAAGTCGTTGACTTCGGTAACAAACTCTGCCCCAGAAGAATAGGAGTCAGAAGAAGAAGAAACTCGTGTCATACTTCCATGAGTTAAGAAGTCGATGGGAAGTCTGAAACTCTCAAATAATGTTCCAAAAGCTCCAACAGACAATGTCTCATTCCACTCTGTAGACAACGCTGTCAAATGGCAATATGTGTTCCAGCGCAACATCTACCCGGAGAGAGAGCTCTCTACAGAAGCTCAGGGAATGAACACAATTGTGGAACTCCTCCGTGGCTCAGGCCTGACCAACACGGTAATCAATATCGGGCCGTTCTACCCAACGCTGGTTAAGGAGTTCATTGTCAACCTCTCAAGCGAGTTTAATGACCCAGAAGACGCGGAGTACATGAAGGTATTTGTTCGAGGAGAGTGTTTTGAGATATCTGCCACCACAATCAATACTTACCTTGGCAGAGAGGACCCAGAAGTCACTCCAGAAGTCCCGCACTTGAACAAAGTGGCTTTTGAAATCACTGGAGGACGGAAAAAGGTCTGGCCCTTCAAGGACACCATTGCGGTTGTAGAGCTCACTGCCAAATATTCAATTCTATACCGCATTGGCTTGGAAAACAGGGCACCCTCCACTCACGGGTCAAGCATCAAAACTGAATTGGCAAAACTCATCTACCAAATAGGTACGCAATCTCCTCTTGACTTTGGTTCATATGTCATTGAACACCTTGTCAAACATGCCAAATCACGCGCTGTCAAGCTACCTATTGGTTTTCCATCATTGGTCACCGAACTTCTCCTCCAACAATGTCCTCACATTATTCGAGAGACGGATGTTCCTGGAAAGAAGCCAATGCCCCTCACTATCAGCCTCAAAAACTTAGAGGGCAAACATATGAGGGATCTCGCTCCTCCCATGGTCAAAGCATCAGAAGCTGGTTCCAGCTCACGTCCTTCCGGACCTCTCGGCACCAGAATGGAGGAAGAGCTAGTAGTTACGATTAATGACTTGGAGAAGACAATTGCTGTTCTAACGACCCGGAAGACTGCTTGTGAATCCCTTCTACATGACCTCCGCACTGCTCCTGCTGAAGAAGAAAATGATGTCGATGACTCCACCTCGTTTTAAACATTTCTCTGATCTCGTATGTTAATTTGTTTCAAACACACTACTTAAATCCTCGGGGAATGTCCGAGTTAATTTCTAGCACATTATGACATTTGTTGTTTGGGATATTTTGCTCATGGTTTGAGCTGGTGTTTACCCTGCTATTATTCGAAAATCATTGTATGATTACCTTTGGCAATAATGTTAGACAAACAGGGGGAGATATAGGCTAACGGGCAAAGAAAAGACGAAAAGTTATGCTAGAAGTTGCGCGCAAGTCGCACCAGAAGTTGCGCACAGAAGTTCGCCGCTCTAGAAGATGCACCAGAAGTCGCAAACAAGAAGTTGCATACAGAAGTCGCCGCTCCAGAAGACGAACCAAAAGCCGCACCAGAAGTCGCATCGTTTGCTGTGCGTAACTGCCACAAGTTGACGATGTACTTAAACATGTGTTTAGTTGCATTGCTTGCTGTGCGTAACTACCACAAGATGACGATGTGCCTAAAGATGTGTTTGCCTAAAAAATTGCCAAAGGGGGAGATTGTTGCTACGTTTAGAGTTGGCATAATTTTTTAGCGTAAAAATAAGAAGTCAGTGCAACATGTTACAAGACATGTGAAGCGACTCATTACGTTCCAGATTAGGAAAGGCCTGAAGCTTTCCTATTTAGACGCCGCTTGGAGCGAAAGAAGAATAACGTCACGAAGACTTGGAGCGCAAGAGAATGACGTCGACAAGCCAGGCGACTTCCAGCTGTCACTAACACGTCAGCAAAGGCGGCAACTCTGCTTGCCTAATTTATTCAGGAAGTCTGAAACTTCCTATTCCTAATCCAAGAAAGATTAGGAATGTTGGACTGCTATAAAAAGCTTGAAGCTTCCCCATTAGCAGTCATCCGTTCTTGTTCTAAATTAGCTAAATTTCTCAGAGCTCTTAACCGTGCACCATTGGCGTGTTGAGAGGCTGATTAAGTTTGCTAGAACGGCTTTGCTCCGATCAAACATCAAGTCGCGAAGATTGAGTGCTTGATCGGCTAGGGTTCTTGTGTTCGTGATTGAAGATTCAAAAATCCGTCAAAGAAGACTACGACACCGAGCATAGGCGCTTGCTCGAATGGTGGAATTGAGAGGATCTCAAAGACAGTGGGAGAGGACCTTGGTCGAGGTTGTTCACGGTGAGATCCATAGTAGCTTAGGACAATAGCTTGTGTGATAGCTAGTTGGTGCTTGAAGTTGTACTATTGACTACCATATAGTGAAAACCTTTCCACTGGCAAAGTGCCCCCAGACGTATGTGCGGAGTCACCGAAATGGGTAATCATCTCTGGTGTCGTTATTATTACCTGTTTATTATTTAAACTACGGTTTGCAATTTAGGCAAGTAGTCGATACACAAGTTACGACTTTGTGTTCGATTTCTTGTATCGGCTACAAATCAGAATTTCATAGACGATTTACATTTTCTTTATATTTTGATGATCAAGTTTGGTGGTTTTGTTTGAGGTTTATGTGTGGTTTCTGAGATATTATTGGGCTATTATGCCATATCATGTACTTGTTTAGGGTTTGTGTGTACTTTGGGTTGAAGTAGATTATTTTGGGGTTAATGATAGATGTTTAGTTCTATCTTATTGATTCTGGTTGCATTTCGGGTATCAAGTATACAATTTTGGGTATGTGATCATGAATGTTATTTGATATATATATATATATATATATATATATATATATATATATATATATATATATATATATATATATATATATATAATATATATATATTTGTTGTTAAGGTTTTAAAAAAATTATTGCAGAGAATTGAATTTTGTAAGTGTGTGCAGACTTTAGAAAGTGACTGCGCACATGTAAGTGTGTCTAGGCCTTAGGAAATGACTGCGCACATACACACGTGCGCAGTTGGTAACTCCGAACTGCATGTATAAAAAAACGGGTGTGCAGTTGTTGTCTTATACCTGCCGTTTAACAACAGCAAGACAACGCCTGCGCACCTTGGGCCGTCCTAACCAATTACCGGCGTTTTTTGGCCTCACGCCTGCGCAGTTTGTGCGCCGTACTTGTGACAAAAGTCTTGTAGAGTTATATAAGCTGGTGAATATAAGTTAAGAAAATAATTTTTTTTTCATTTTTTAAATATAAGTGTATTTTAGTCATTTAATAAAATTTGAAACTGAAATATTTAAATGACTAAAATACCCTTGTATTTGAAAAATGAATAAATGAACAAAAAATCATTTGTTTAACTTATTTTTTTTTATATATTTTTTATGGAATAAATAATAGAAAACTGATTTGAATATTTTTTTAAAAAATATTTTTTTTTAAAAAAATATTAAAAATAAAAAACGTTGTTAAAAGCTGTTTTTTATTTTAAATACTTTTTTGAAAAATTCAGTTTTTTTTTTAAAAAAATAATTTTGAAATAAGTGTTTTACTATTTATCTGATAAAAAAAATTTAAAAAAAATTCAAAAGATGTATTTTTTTTGAATTTTTAAATTTTTTTAATATAGGGGTATTCTGGAATTTTTACATCAAACTTTACTCTGTGATGGACGGTGCAACTAAATGAAACCTTACATTAGTGACATGCAACTAAAAAAAGTAGAGAGTAGTGACCTACAATTTCCCCAAAATATTATTATTACATCGGGAAACTATGATTATGGGCCAGGACCTCTAAACATATTCGGGTCAAATAGAGGCATATTCAGATTAACATGCCGCAACTGCTTGTTGAAGTACCGCATCATATGCAGATTTTGTGAGTTTTGAGTTTGGAGCTCAGTCTGCTTGATGGACAACATCCTTAACAACGCTGCTAAAGAAGTGTTCTCACTAGTCATGACGCACTAGTCACTTTTGCGACTCCGTCACCAACCGGTTGTATGCCATCCTGGTTTCCTTAGCGACTCCTTCCTCGACTTTGGTTATTATATTAATGTTCTCTCCTTCCTCGTCCTCATCCTCGTACTCGTCAACTCTTACATCTCTAGTTTGGTCTACATCATCCATGAACTGCTGCCCAGGATCAACGTACACGAATTGCTGCACAAGATCAACGTACATTGGATTGTTGTCCGACATCGAACAACGCTGATTCCCCGATGTTGGCCTCATATTCATATCCCAATTTCGACTCGAACTAGTTTCTTCGACTTCGCCGTGATGGAACCACACATTATACGATCTAAGAAAACTTTTCTTCAGTATATGATCGCAAATGGTATCCATATAGTGCCAAGCTGAATTACAACACCTCGTGCACGAACACTTGAAACGTCTAATGCCATCTCTTGGAGCGTTTTTTCTTCGTAAATTTTACAAAACTACTTAGTCCGCGCATCCATTTCTCACTCATTTTTACGGATCCTATCCATCACCGATCTATTCTATGTAATACATATAAATTATTAGTAATGACATAAATTATTATATCAATAAACTACTAACAAAAATAATAATATACATCATCACTTTAACCTGACATCACTCGCAAGAAATGCAAATGAAGGACCAATATACGAGGTCGAAGCACCGAATTAAGAGGAAGTGACAACATATATTCCTCTTCTCATAAATGGGGGTTTATGTGTTGATTTGGTTCGATTCGGATGCGTGAATTCGATGATGAATTGGAATTAGACGATGAATTGGATGAAGAAGAGGAATTCATTGAATTCAATGATGATGAGGCTTTGCCCGAGACAGACAAAGAAGAAGAGGACCAACAGATTGACAAAGAAGAAAACGACGAATAGACTGACGATCAAGAATATGATTCTAATTGATTGAATACATATTCTATGTTTTGCAAAATTTGTAATTTCTTCTTTATAAATAAAAACTCTACCCTCATATTGTCTTGGTATCATTACACTAACAGAAGACCTAACCCTAAACCCATTTGAGATATATCTCGGTTGGGGGATGGTCTCTATAATATAAGGTCTATATATATATATATATATATATGTATATATATATATATATATATATATATATATATATATGTCTAAAGACAAAAATGTGCACAATATCTGTAAATATAAATGTGCAAGCAATCTATAATTCACCAATTGTATAATTTAATATATATCTAAAATTATGAAATGTAATTATAAAAATATTTGTAAATATAAATTTTTTTATCGGCGAGACTTAAACAAATATCTCGTCGGTTAGGAGGTCACGTGCTAATGAAAATTACGAGTGACCACCTAGCAGGCGAGATATCGACAAAATCTCACCGGCTAGGTTGTAAAACCTAGCCGAACCTAGCCGGCGATACTTAGACCAATATCCCACCGACTAGGTTCGGGTCGGTTTTACAACCTAGCCGGCGAGATTTAGTCAATATCTCGCCGGCTAGGTGGTCACGTGTAATTTTCATTAGCACGTGACCTCCTACCCGGCGAGATATTGCTCTAAGTCTCGCTGGTAAAGGGTTATATACCCAACACTTACATAATTTTCCCTCACTTTCCCTCTTTCTCGCTCTCACTCTTTGCTTCCCTCTCCGACCGTCGCTCCGACCGTCGCCTCTCCGACCGTCGCCGTCATCTCCAACCGAAGTTATCCTCTCCGACCCTCTCCTGAAGCTCGGCCCATCTTCTTCGACCCTCGCGAGCCTGAAGCTCGGCCCATCCTCTTTGACCCTTGCGAGCTCTCTCTACTCGGTCTGCTCACTCCGGCCGAGCCTGTCGCCGGTCTCCTCGCCTCGCCGTCCCGTCCCGTCCCGTCCCCTCACCTCACCGTCCCGTCTCTCACCATCCTGTGCCCTCTCTCGAAAGGTTTGGGGAAAGGTTTAGGTTTGAGGTTGGTGTGAATTTTGCTGAATAGTTTGTACATGAATTAGGAATAGTTTGAACTGGTTCTTCAAAGCTCACATGTAATCCATATTAATCAATAATATGTTAATATAAGATTAACTTTGCTGTTAATACATGATTGCTGAATTAGACAAATAATATGTTAATACAAGATTAATAATGATTAGAACATTGATATACATGACATATTTGTTCTAATCGTGATGCCATATTTGGGCATATGTATATAACTTTGCCTAAAATTAGTTTTGCCGAAAAAATAGCTTTGCCCTAAAATTATCGTTGCCTAAAATTAGCTTTTCCTAATACTAGAAATAAAGTAGAAAATTAATCAAAATTGCAAAAATGGCATAAAAGCTTTGCCTCATATCTTACTCTTGGAGATGAAAGCTGGTTGTTACTCGGAAATAGAATTGTAATGTGTTGAGCAAACCCTAAATAATCATAACATGAATGCAACATATTAGATGAGCCTATTCCATTACCAATACAATAAATAATACACTACCACGTGTGATTGTATTGTGAATGTCGTTATTGTGAGTATATGAGTAGTATCTAATTTATATATATACTCAAGTTTGTTCAGCTTAAAGATCAAGCTTCTGCTTGTTTGGATGATAAGAAAAGTATGAGATAATGGTGATCTTTGTTTGTACGAGTTTTGAGCATTTTTAAGCTTCAAATTGTCTTCTTTTTCTCAAACATGATACTTGTGCTGAAATTTTGATTGTTAACGTAGTGTTCAATTTGGTTTCTTTCTTGAACTATGAATAATAAGCATCAAGAGGCCTTAGATGATGAGTATTGAATATTTGCACTGAACATGAATATTAATTTTAATTTTAGATTGAACAAGTTAGTTGATTTTTAGGAAGTCAATTCTTATACACATTGTCATTTGTCTCCGTCCAGTTCAAGCCCAACCTCGCCTCCGCCGTCCGTCTCTGTTAGAGCTTGACCTCGCCCAAGTCGTCTTCCCGAACCTCATGTTAGTATTGATTGAATACAATGTCGACATGTAGTATTGCAAATTATATGTTATTTATATTCATTTGGTTATACGAGACTTTGGCTTGTTGTGATTTTAAATTAAATAGAATTTTATTCGCTATTTGAATTTAATATATATGTTATTCATGTCAACGCAGGAAATGCCTCCTAGAAGGAACAGGGGGCAGAAGACTCTGAAGGAGTAGTATTTTGACCGAATCCGCCGGTATGCTACGAGCTTGGCACCGCTTGAGAGCTCGGAGGTAGAAAGTGGGCCCCAGGCTAGTACTAGACCCGAGGAGGGTACTCGGCCCCAGCAGGGTACACTGGCCCAGGAGGAGGTCAACATCAGCGAGCGGGGTAGTTCGGTTCCGGACGAGGCGCCTGAACACGAGGATGAGCCGATCGAGTGCATCATTCCCACAGTTGGTCCCTCGTAGATTCCTACAGTGGAGTCTAACGGATCGAACACGTGCGGTTCGACTGTGCCCTCTAGACGACACATCCACTACCAGTCGATGAACACCACGTACGAGGAAGGATCGACGAGTGGGCCACAAGAGCCGAAGACATGTTCATGTGGGCTCGCGAAGTGCAAGAAGCTCCAAGATATGATAGAGAAAAGGCCTGTGTCGATCACGTGGGATTTCGACAAAAATCACATCCTCATCAACAACAACCCAGAATTTGACTCGACCCAGATTATCCGGTTCATCGATGGTCACATCAGGCGCAGAAGACAAAACGGCTAGGACAACTCCCGTAGGTTCTGTGGTTACGGATTTTGTTGACATTTTTTTTTGTAATTATACGATATTGTTTGAATTTTAATTTGGTTTGCAATTGATTTATACTGTTTTTGATCGCTGCAAATTGCAGTTTATGATTTAGTTGAATTGCTAGTTTTACAGGTAACGGGAAATTGACAAAATTGGGCAGTTTCTGAAGGAATTATTTGAGGGTTCCAATCAAATAATTTCATGCCCATACAAGAAATTAACCTCAAATATTCGAATTAATAAGGATCTTGCATGATCATGAGATCTTGGCTAGAATCAAAACTTGAATAATACCTTTGATTAAAATCTCTTTGTTACAAAATTGGATTTAGTAACCTCTAAAGATCGTCCACACAGGAAGAGCAATCCGGGGATACTCACAACGAAGCAAGCAAAACGGACGGAGAGAGGAGGTGGTAGGGTGGCCGGTCGGCTTAGAGAGAGAGAGAGAGAGAGAGAGGAGAGCGGCTACGGCTTTGGAAAATAATTCCCTTAATTTTCAGATCTGAAAATTTCCCTTTTATAACCCTTTTTAGACAATAATTAATTAAAGGCCTTAATGGGCTTAAAGCCCAAAGCTTTTAAGTAATTATATAGAGAAGCCCATTATGGCTTAGCCCATTCTAGCTAGATCCAGTTTAGCTAAATTAATTAAATCTATTTAATTAGATTATAACTAATTAGTCCTGCTAAACCGTTCTTGATTTCCGGTTTAGTCCTAAACCGAAATCGGTCTAATCCGGTTTAATCCAAAAACGGATTTTGTCTCTCTCATTACTCCCCCATATGATTCCATCCGTTTTAGTCAACCTTTAGTGTATGACCCTCTAGGCTCACGACACGTCGCCGGACTAGTAAAATTACCATTTTACTCTTTCGATCATGAGTGGCCTCTAGCAAGACATCATGATTACCTAACGCTTGTGATTATCAAGATTTCGACTTAACCTTGTCGTACATGAATCTATCATTTTATCCTCTTGATATCTTTGACAACCACGAGGCATAGACAAGTCATCCTCGTTCTATTGTCTTGTTTCTTGATTATGAGTTAACTGAATTATAACTGATACTACGTATCGGCTGCATGGTCATGCTATTGTATTTCAGTTGTACTCATCAAGTGGCCTAAACTGATATCTGCTCACACGTCCGTATGAGGGATAAATCCTTCAGCGATCCATTGATTCAACTCATGTAACTCGTGATCGAGCCAATCACAATCGTTATTGTAACCCTTTTACAGGAGATGTTAGACTGAGTCAAACTCGTCACTCATTACACAGTGACCTCAATGGTCCTTCTGTCTGAGGATGTGATTTCATGTGCCGACATATGAGTATGTTCATGACTGTGTCTATGTAACATACTCATGATCGGGTGGTCCTATATCACCCCTGACTGGTGATACTATGGCCTAACTCTGGCCGTGATCAGTAGAGCGTGATCATTTAGAGTTAGTCTTATACCGATCGCTTTTTATGGAGCTATTCTGATCGGGGACTGCTCAAGTAAGATTTTATCTAATCTGTAGATCTACTATTATGTGTTGATACATCAATGATACAAATCAAATCATATTTAAGATATTACTACAACACTTAGTAATATAAATGCCGATTATATTTCAACTAATAATCTTTATTACATGATTAGATTGAAAATACATTGTGTTAGGGCACAAAAACCCAACAGTTTCTGCTAAAACCTAGCCGGCGGGATATTGACAAAATCTCGCCGGCTAGGTTCGGGTAGGTTTTACAACCTAGCCGGCGAGATTTTGCCAACATCTCGCCAGCTAGGTTGCAAAATTTAGCCAGCGAGATGTTGGCAACATCTCTCCGAATAGGTTGCAAAATTTAGCTGGCAAGATGTTAGCAAAATCTCGCCGGCTTTGTTGCAAAATCTAGCTAGCGAGATTTTGCAAACATCTCACCGGGAAAGCTTCACCAACATAGCGAGATATTGGTCACATTCAAGCCAGCGAGATACTGAAGCAATATTATGCCGGCTATGACCTTTCCCGACGATACTTGCCCGACGAGAACCAAGTTGGCGAGTTTCGGGCGAAAATCTCGCCGGCGATACCAGACCTCCTGCCTGGCGAGAGCAAAGTCTCGCCGGCTTGGAGGTCATTTTCAGTGGTGCTGGAAACATCCCTGACTCAAGAACTCAGCCAGAGCCCATATGGGCCATACCTACCACAAAATGGACAACATGAATAACCGACTAACGATCAAACTAATTTACAATACGCAAATGATATAAACAACACAAAATAATCTTTCAAACACCGAACCATGAACAAATGCAACACATCTCTCATACTGGTACTTCGCCAAGAGTTTATTGTCCGACTCGAAAAACCAACCTAATCTCTCTCATCGTCCGAGCCCAACACCTCTACCATAAGCGCAAATTCCTCCACAAGATCTGGCTCAAGCATCCCCCCGTGCCACACCTCCTGGAAAAGACATTGTCCCTCCTAATTATCTCTATTCACGAACCTCCGCATTCCCATCCTCTCTCTTACACTACCTCTTGGAATTGAAAAAACTATCATCAGTCTTCAATTCCCTCCACGATCCCCAAGTCTACCCCTAAGATGAAGCCATAAATCCCACATCTTAATTATTTATTACTATTTCATAAGATATGAATAGAAGCGACATGGCATATCTTCCGCTACTTCAATTCAACGATCAATCAAAAAAACAAACCCCGAGAAAAAGAATCTATATCTAGAGAAGAAAGGATATGGGAACCATTACTGCACAAAGGAGGGAGAATAACCTAAGTAAGCATGAGCGAGATAGAGAGATGGGGTCACTTCGATCAGATTTTCGAATCTGGTCTCTACTTCCTCAACCTGTGTACTGGTGAGAGGCTCGCCGCCGTTTTGGCTACTCCCATCTCTTCTCTCGCTGAAATGTCCAATTTCTATCAAAAATCGCCCAATACCTAAATTCTCTTTGGTTCCACGTGGATGTAGACTTTTGTTCCCCGTCATTGCTGCAATGGATAGATGAGCGAGCACGGGCCGCGAATAAGCAACGGAAAAATGATTACAAGAGGTTGTAGAATGTCTACCGTAACGTGCTTCAACGCAATGGTATCCCATACAAGCTGGTCGGGAAGAAGGACCAGTGGAGGTGGCTCGTGGAATATTATGACTCCAAATTGATGCGGGTATTTCTCTCGAACTTGTAAACTTTTATCTAAATATTGTCCCTATTATTCTTTAATTAAATTCATTTTATGTATTTGGCTAGGAGTTGGGGGCAGAAATGGCTGAGCACCGAAAGAAAAAGCCAAATCACAACTCTAGTCTAATATTATTCAAAAGCTCGTCCGCGGAGTTGTCGATGGAGAGGGAGAAACAAGGTCTGATACCTATTTCGGAAAACATAGAGAACCACTTTCAACGTTACGCGGACGTCGAAGACACATAATTGAAGATACACCGGGTAATTTTAAGAATGTTTTTTTAATTAGATTATCGGTCCTTAAAATCATATTAATGTTTATTTCATTACTTTCAGGACTGCGTCCATAAATTGTACACTGAGTGGTGTGCAACCCATAACGACCCGATGACGCTACAAGAGGAGGAAGACTTGAAGAACCGAGCCCATATAATGACATACGGTCGTCCGTTGAGGGGCAGATATATTAGAGGGTTCGGCAGAGCTGCTATGAGGCCACCTAAGGCTAGACAACCGTGCGAGGGGAGTTCGCAGACTGCAGCATTTGTACAAAGGATAGATAAGGATATTCAACGACTCCAAGAGCAAAATCAAACGCTAGCTACACAACTCTCCCAAACCCGAGAGGAAATGACCCAACTAGTTGCCCAGCAAGTGGCCCAAGAGGTTGCAAAGGCAAAGGAGAAGGAGAAGAAGCGTAAAGCATTTGGAAGAAAATTGCGTCAACACATGCGTGATCCGACCAATTTCCCAATGCCCGAGTCACCGACCGACTCGGAGGATGAGGATGAGCATGCTTAGGTTGTTTTTATTCTCTCGTACCCAAATTTTTTTTATAATTCAGTAACTTTATAACGTTTAATATTGAAAACGTATGTATTTTATTGCCATTTGTTGCTGTGGTTTTGGCAACATTATTGTTATTCGCCGATGATATGGTGATTGTTGTTTGATATAGATGTGTTTCATGTTGAGGTTTTAAAAAATTATTGTAGGGAATTGGATTTCGGGATGCCAATTTCCTGCAATATTTTTTTTAAAACTCACTGTCATAAAGCATGCGCACCCAAATTGATACGCATGCATTAGCTACTAACTGCACACTTTCTCAAATGCGCAATAAGAAGATTATGCATGCGCATTAAAGAATGTGCGCAATTGTTACTTCTGACTGCGTGCTTGTTTATGTGCGCATGCATTATCTTCTTACTGCGCATGTGTATATATGCACAGTTCTTACGTTCTGACTGTGCACGTCTACAAACGCGTGCACAGTTGTTATCTTATAACTGCGGTTTAGCAACAACGTGACAACAACTGCGCACTGTACGCCGTCCTTACCTTGTACCTGCGTTTTTTTGCCTTCTGGATGCGCGCCGTTCTTATGACAAAACTCCAGTAGTGCATAAAAGTATAGAAATTGCAAAAAGCGAGACAAACTTTTGAAGACGAGGGCAAAGACACTTCGAACCTAACACGGTGGACGGCAGAAGAAGACATAGAAACCTTCGCCTCCCAAGACAGACATGACAGTAGGGTTATTAATTTATAAGCATGGATGAGCTAATTAGTTACTGGTAAAATATACTTTCACATCATCGTAATGACCGAAGAATATATGATAGTATCATATGCATGTGTTTTTGTTTTTTCAATTATTTTAATGGTATTATGAAAAATACTTTTAAATTAATTTATTTTTAAAACCTACGTCTAATTTTATTAATAAGATCAAACTTTCAACGTCATAACTTTCAACTGAGGTGTCTATTTTAGAAAATAGTTTTTTTATAATTAATTAGTAAAATATACAATTATGTTCCAGATAATACATTGCCATTTTCTTGCTATTGTCCAAAGAAAATAATTGTATGAAACCGAGCCAAGATATCAAATTTTTGCACGACTGTGTGAGCTAGAGATCAGCTCAAAAGTCGGGCCAATGATAGACCTAATATTTATCATTTAATAATTTATGACTAAATGTTAATAATTTATCAAAAGGTTTATTTTTGTTCTTTCTAGCTTCAGGATTTGTTGGAACAAAATATTATGTCTGCATATATATATATATAAAGATATAGTGGTGTATAGGAAGCTAGCATGCACATGGATATATTAATTGCATTGAAGGTTTGTTTTGCCTTTGAATGCAAGATTGGACACAACTCTCTCCCTCACTTTAATTTGATGTACGAGAGAAGTGAAAACAAATGTGTATAAAAGGTTTCTTGTCAAGACTATACATATGAAGGGGAACTGGGGGGTATAGAATATTAAATGAATACATGAAGATTATTTTATGAATTTAAAAACCTTAATTCTATTTAGTTGTGCAGAGATAATCATGAGCTAGAGTCTTCTGGAGCATAAATACAAACAATCAATTTCTTGTGTTTCGGAGTTTGTTTTAACGAGAGTTAATTTGTTGATGAAAGCTTTTTAAATTGACCAACTATATATCTAGCTTTTGTTCAGCTATTTTTTGAAAAAGAAAAGAAAAGAAGTCAAGAAAAATGGAGACAGAGTGAGTAATTAATAAGTTCTTGGTAGGTGTTTGCTTAAATTTATGGCCGGCTTAACTATACACAGTAATTTAACCAAGTGATAAAGTACTTACTTTTATATAAGTTAGACCAGATCTTGTATATTCAAATGGCTGAAAATTAAATGTAAATCTATCTACAACTTTTTTTTTTTACTATTTCTATAATGATAAAAATTGATAAATGCCCTTTTAATTTGGTATAAAATTTTCTAGTATAATAATTGAGATGTTCTCTTTTTTTGTTGCATATTTATGAATTTGGTTTCCATCTCCTGAATGTTAATTTTCTCTTATACATATATTTTCCTTGAATTGTCATATCATATAGATTAATTTGTTGCTTATATACTACTTCACTTAATCATTTAATATTCAATTTTAAAGTTCTATATATATCGGTCTCTTTTAACAAGATAAAACGTATTTTCACTTGTTATAATTCAAAGGGATAATTACACTTTGTCCATGCTAAAATGACCAATTTTACATTTTACTACAGCTAAAAAGAAAGCTTACATTTTATAATAGCTAATTGCGTACTTTTTACACTTTACACTAACGGTGTTAGATTTTGGATGGAAAATTTTCATGTTGTATGAAAAGTCGAAATTGCCCTTAATTATTCATCAAAATTTCAAACTGATGCCATTATTCATCAAATTATAATATTTATTAATAAAAAATAATTTATTATCATTATTTAATTTATTATTATTAATTATAATTATTTAATAAAAATAAAAGTATATCATTTTTTCAATTATAAATTATAAATTATAAATAACTAAAATTAAAAGTAAATTAATTTTTAATAATTAAAAAAATAATAATAATATATTGAAACTTTCAAATAACATAACTCTCTCATACGAGTTTTGTTTCGGGCTCATATATTATATCAAATCAAAGAGAATTGGAAGTCAACAACTTTGAAGAAATAAGTATTTGTCTATATATTATTAATAATTGATTTAATTTTACGTGATAAATAATTAGTACCAAAAATATAAATAATTAATTATTAATAACTTTTTTAACATTTTGCTCTAACACTAGTAAATGTTGAACGAATATTTTTTAAAGATTAAAAAATTTTTTTGTCGTTGGATAGAATTTTAGATAAAAACTTATTTCTTCGAAATTGTTGAACTTATGATTCTATTCGATTTGATATATTATGAGCCCGAAATAGAGCTCGTATGAGTGAGTTATGTCATTCGAAATTTCACCATATTATTAATAATTAAATATATTATTAATAATTTTTAATTTTTAATTATTAAATATCAAAATAATATTAAGTATGAATAAATAAATCTTTCATTAAAGTTGTTGATCTTTCGATTCTCTTCGAGTTGATACACTACGAGCCTGCAATGGAATTCGTATGAGAGAGTCATGTAATTCGAAAGTTTCAATATATTATTAATAAATAATATTATTTTAATTATTAATAATTAAACCGGGTCTGACCGGATTTGAGTGGAGGTTGATCTTAATTAGGGAAGAAAACCCAAAGGGTATTTTGGTCTTTTTGTTATAAAATGAAAATTTTCATCCAAAATCTAACACTATTACGGTAAAGTGTAAAAAAACGCAATTAGCGATAGTAAAATGTAAACCTTTTTTTAGTTGTAGTAAAATGTAAAAGTGATCATTTTAGCAGTGATAATTATCCCTAATTCAAATATAAGAAGATCATACAAAGACGTAAATTGTGTGGATTAGGAATGAACAAGAAAATGTATACATCATTTGTTTCTTGATTACTCTTCACACAATGGGTTTGTACATATCCGTTTCGCTATATATATATGATATCTACCCCTAATGCACTTTTGTACACATATAATAAACTATAATGAACCAAATTCCTCATATTTATTTCCATCTGATCACTAAATCTTTCTGCTTCTCCACATTTTCTAACTAATTGTAGTCTTTATTGCAGACCCTTTCCAAGAAGTTGTCCCGATGGGCTTCTTATGTATCATATACTCGTATTAATTAAAAACAAAAATAAAAACCCTCATCATCTCCTCTTTTGAAAAAGAGAGCACATAAATTGAACTAATATCCATGCATGTATATACTGCTCGGCTCTTTAAGTGTATATATATATATGTCGACAGCGACATATAGTTGAAGCTGTCGTCGTTACGGTAAAACTTGGAAATCAAGAAAAGGAAATGAAGAAATGTCATCTATCAAACCCTCCAAATCCCATTCCCCCATCCTCAAATTCATGTTATCTCCAAACCCTACCATGAAATTGGCGTCCTCAGCTTTCAGCATCTTCTCAATATTATCATGATTAATGATATTGTTATTGCTTTGCATGTCAATGCTGTTATGATCAGCATTATTAATGTTAGCTCCACCAATATTATTACTAGTTTCTAGTGGAGGAAGTGAAATGTCCCTTTCCATCAACCCTATTTCACCCACACAAGGCTCCATAATGTTCCCATAAAACAACCCTTGATCAATATTAGTAATGTTGCTGTTACCAAATTGCGCAAAGCACGCTGGTGTGATGAAACCTTGATGACCTGAGATGTGGTGCTCAGCACTGTCAAACACCGGGAAAGGGTCGAACAAGTTGCCGGCTGCCCCCATGGCTGAGGCCTTGATGGATGTTGATGAATCAGAGGAGTCCATATTGATGTTATGTGGCAGAATCATATGATCTCTACCTTCTGATGATGAGTTATCAGTACTTGTTGGTGATGAAGATGACATAGAAATAAGGTTGTTTTTCATCCTCTTCTTTAGAGTAGAGTTCCAGAAATTCTTTATCTCATTGTCTGTCCGTCCTGGAAGCCGTGCTGCAATCTGTGACCACCTATATCAAGGGGTTATACAATTATGTTATGAAATGCGATTGGTCATGCATATAAATATTTAAGATATGTTGATATCGTCATCAAATTCAAAATGAGTTGTAGTTTACTCAAGCCTCAATTGGGATAATCATTTCATTTTGCAGCCTAATATAAAAGAATATGTATATAAATTTCAACATTTCTGGTAAACAAATGTTGATACACACGTACATGGGTGGGAAAAACAACATTCCGTTGTAAGATTTGCTAAATTACTATGATCACGTCCGCAATCTTTAATAACAGCTACTAACAATCAGTATTTATCCTAATGTTGGCAACGATCAGTCAAATCTGGTCAACATGCATGATACAAGATACTATACCTATTGCCGAGGATGGAGTGGAGATGGAGAATGAGGTGGTGCTCGTTGGGAGAGAAAGCACCGCGCTTGAGGTCGGGCCTCAGGTAGTTAATCCAGCGAAGGCGACAGCTCTTACCGCACCTCTGCAGGCCGGCATTGCGGGCAATGTCAGTCCAACAACCTTGTCCATTGCTCACCATGTACCTCATCAGCTTCTCGTCTTCCTCAGGCGACCAAAGACCTTTCCGGACCTTCACATTGTTCATCACAGGCCTGGCCATTAATGGATCCGGCTTCCTCATTATGTAAATGATCGCATCCAATATTATTCGTACGTAGATATATATAATGCGTTTGTGGAGGAGGAGGAGGCTAGCTTGGTGATGTGGTAATGGTGATGATGATGGAGATGGTTTGTGGGGTTTGCTTAGAATATGAAATATGAAATAGCTAGGGGCCGGATGGTGGTAGAGTGGAAAACGGATTGGAGGGGGACCTCCTTTGAAAGGGACGTTTGGTCTTCTTCTCTTTGACTCTATCTTGTCCGTTTCCTTCCTTTCCTTCCTTCACTCGCAAGCTAATCATCATCTTCATTTCTTTTTCCATCTCACTCTAAAACCATCCATCTATATATGTTTGCTTCCACTTCACATAATATCCTTCTACCTTCTTCTTCTCTCTCTCTCTAGATTATGCTTCAAACATACGTGTGCTTTGGAGGCAGAGAGAGAAAGTACAAGCACTACATGAACAACTAGTACTTTGCCTGCACCCACTCAAATAAGTGCAAAACATTTCTCATGTGTTTTCTTTTGTATTTCATTTATAGCTTTAACTGAAAATACCTTGGACTTGTAACAATTAATATCTAATAACGTAGATGACACGTACTTACATCTTGTATATGTAATAATAAGGATAATTACAGTGTATGATACTTCGTATTTTTTTCTGACTTCATTATACTCAACTTATATTAACTGAGAGATTCACTAGCCGGTCACCCAAATAAGATATGTTCAAAGCAGACTCTGGTACCACTTATTAGGAAGAACCAAGTCATACCACTAAGGAGTACACAACAAGTAACCCCATATACATATTAGAGCTCAACTCTACCCTAAAAAAACTAGCTTATTAAGTCTTGGGTCTAATATGTATATCAACTCTCCAACACCGTCTTATGAACTTCTAGTCGTCGCCCTACGCTCTGTAACAGGATGTATCGTGCCTAAACTTTAGAATTTGACAAAACTTTCTTCTGTAACATTGTAAATCTTCAAAATTCCCTTCAAATTAGTATATAACTTTGCTCAATTTAAAACCCTATAGATTGGGTTATGCTTTACGCAAGTTTCAGCAGCGGTTAAGGCCCCAAATGCATACTTAATTGAGTTACTCATGAGAAACACACACTCAATCACCCATGAAGGCCTAAAATCATACAATGAGGAAAAATTATATGGATAGTTACATATCATTATACTCTTTTTACCATGAATTTATACAGGTCACCTTTGCAACTCTCTAATTCTTAGAGGAGACGGATTTTACCGACACTATGAATATGATTACTTAAAATAAAAACTCCGCGTTAAAATAAGTTTTACCGTGACTTTTCGTTAAAGAAACTCACGACGTAGTCTGAAACTACGAGTTCTGTTATAATATGATGATTTTAAAATCAGACGTTTCTTCGCTAAGAAGACTTTGAGATTAGGGTTCGAGGACCTCCACCAGAGATGTTAGTTAGGGCAGAACAATAGGCGGCAACGTAAAAAGGTCTAGTGACCAACATCAGTGCATGTGGTGGAGAGATGAGGGAGAGGGTTGATGTATGAAAATCTAAATCGTAGCCGAGTCAAGAAGTCGAACACAAAGTCGTAACCTGTGTATCGACTACTTGCCTAAAACGTAAATCGTAAGCAAAACAGTAAACAGATAATAATAACGACACCAGAGATGATTACCCAGTTCTGTGACTCTGCACCTACGTCTGGGGGCACTTTGACAGTGGAAAGGTTTTCACTATTAGGTAGTCAATAGTACAACTTCAAGCACCAACTAGCTATCACACAAGCTATTGTCCTAAGCTACTATAGATCTCACCGTGAACAACCTCAACCAAGGGCCTCTCCCCCTGTCTTTGAGATCCTCTTAATTCCACCCTTCGAGCAAGCCTATGCTCGGTGTCGTTGTCTTCTTTGACGGAGTTGTGAATCTTCAATCACAAACAAAAACCCTAACCGATCCAAACACTTAATCTTCACGACTTGATGTTTGATCGGAGCAAAGCCGTTCTAGCAAATATAATCAGCCTCTCAACACGCCAATGGTGCACGGTTAAGAGCTCTGAGAAATCTTGCAATTTTAGAACAAGAACGGATGACTGCTAATGGGAAGCTCAAGGCTTTTTATAGCAGCTCACACTCCTAATCCTTCCCGGATTAGGAATAGGAAGTTTCAGACTTCCTGAATAAATTAGGCAAGTTGTTGCCGCCTGACAGGCTGGAAATCGTCTTGCCTGTTTGGACTTCCTGAATAAATCAGGCAAGTAGAGTTGCCGCCTATTGCTGACGTGTTGCTGACAGCTGGAAGTCGCCTGGCTTATCGATGTCACTTTCTTGCGCTCCAAGTCTTCGTGGCGTCTTTCTTCTTTCGCTCCAAGCGTCGTCGATCTTTCCTAATCTGGATTGTAACTAGTCGCTCCCCATGTCATGTAACATGTTGTACTGACTTCTTACTTTTGCGCTAAAAAATTATGCCAACACATAAACGTAGCAACAATCTCCCCCTTTGGAAATTTTTTAGGCAAACACCTTCTTAAGCACATCGTCACTTTGTGGCAGTTACGCACAGCAAGTGAGTCATCTTGTGGCAGTTACGCACAGCAAGTGATGTGACTTAAAACACATTTTAGGCACATCGTCACCTTGAGGCAGTTACGCACACAATAAGTATGTGACTTCTGATGCGACTTCATGTGCGGCTTCTGGTTTATCTTCTGGAGCGGCTTCTGGTTTATCTTCTGGAGCGGCGACTTCTAGCGTAACTTCTGGCGTAGCCTATCTATCTCCCCATGTTTGTCTAACAAAATTGCCAAAGGCAATCATACAATGAAATTCGACTAACAGCAAGGTATAAACCAGCTCCATCATGAGTAAATAAGTCAGCTCAAACATGAGCAAAATATCCCAAAAGAAAACAAGTGTCATAGTGTGCAGAAAATTAACTCGGACATACCCCGAGGATTTAAGAGTGTGTTTGGAACGAGTTTTCAGAGTAAATCAGAGAAATACTTAAAATGAGTTGGAGTCATCAACATCATCTTCATCAGCAGGAGCAGAGCGGAGGTCATTGAGAAGAGCTTCACAGGCGACTTTGCGGGTTGATAGCATAGCAATTGACTTCTCCAGATCATTGATCATCTCCACCAACTCTTCCTCCATCCTAGTGCCAAGTGGTCCTGAAGGTATGGAGCTTGAACCAGCTTCTGATGCTTTGGCCATAGGAGGTGTGAGGTCCCTCATATGCTTGCCTTCGAATTTTTTGAGGCTGATAGCGAGGGGCAGTGGCTTCTTACCCGGAACATCCATCTCTCGGACAATGTGAGGACATTGTTGGAGAAGAAGACCGGTGATCAATAAGGGAAACCCGATAGGAAGCTTGACAGCGCATGATTTGGCATGTTTGACTAGATGTTCAATGACATATGAGCCAAAATCAAGAGAAGATTGTGTACCTATTTGGTATATGAGTTTAGCCAATTCGGTTTTGATACTCGACCCGTGTGTAGAAGGCGCCCAATTTGCCAAGCCAATGCGGTACAGAATTGAGTATTTGGCAGTAAGCTCAGCAGCCGCAATGGTGTCTTTGAAGGGCCAGACCTTCTTCCGTCCTCCAATGATCTCAATCGCCACTTTGTTCAAGTGCGGGACTTCTGGAGTGACTTCTGGGTCCTCTCTGCCAAGATAAGTATTGATAGTTGTGGTAGATATTTCGAAGCATTCTCCCCGAACAAATACTTTCCGGTACTCCGCATCTTTCGGGTCATCAAACTCACTTGAAAGGTTGACAATAAACTCTTTGACTAACGCTGGGTAGAATGGCCCGATGTTTATGACTGTATTGGTCAGGCCTGCTCTTCGGAGAAGTTCCACAATCGTGTTTATCCCCTGAGCTTCTGTGGAGAGCTCCCTTTCTGGATAGATATTGCGCTGGTATAAATACTGCCATTTAACCGCGTTGTCTACAGAGTGGAATGAGACATTATCCGTAGGAGCTTTAGGAACATTTTTGGGAAGTTTCTGCCATCCCATTGCCTTTTTGAACCGTGGTAGTATAACACGGGTGTCTTCTTCTTCAGACTCCTCTTCGTCTGGAGCCGAGGTTGCTACAGAAGTCAATAACTTCCTTCTAGACTTCTTTGGTTGTTTAGAAGCAGATGCTCCTCCTTTCTCTGTGGTTTTTCTTTTTGGGGTTAATCTCCTTGGTATTTGGGGTTCTTCTTCTTCATTGACCAACCTTCTTGTTGGTAGCTTCCTTCTCTCAAGCCTTTTAGGCACAGCTTCTTCTTCTATACTGACACTTTTCTCTATAGGTTGAGCAACTTCTGGAATAGCTTCCGGATCTTCATTAAGCCCTGAATCACTGTCCGGGGTGACATGGGAACTTCCTTCTTTCTGCAAGTCCTCGTTTAGAGGGGATTTATCTGGTGCTGGTGTCGATTTAGAGGGGTTGGATTGATCCTTGGTGCTAGTACCATGAATTTCAGGAACAAGGGTTCCTAGAGCTTCTTCAGGCAGGCTTTCATCTACAGTGTTTACTTCAGAAAGGATAGTAGGTTTACCTTGTGTCGGGGTCGGAGTAGAGAGAGAGACTTCCTCTTCTAAGTTCGCAGATTCGGATAAAGTGTCGTCCTTCTCAACGACGGGATTTGTTTCTACTGGTGTGATAGTTGGAGATGAGGTCGTTTCTCCTTGAGGTACTGCCGAACTTTCCCCCGAGATTTTTCCTCCTCGAATCCTTACTCCATGTTTGTTTGTCGAGGATTTTGAGGCTGATAACTTTCGAGAGATCATCTTTACCCTAATCTTTGCTCGTAATTTCTTGGAGGCCAATGGTATGCGTCCGCTCCTAGTTCCAACCATTTGCTTGATCAGTTTTGGTTTGGAAGAGAAGGGCAAAATCTTGCAGTTGCAGATTGATTTTGATTTGTGGTGCCCTAGCGGTTTGGCAAGGTGGAGGAGGTGCAGAGTCTTTTCTACGTGGAAGTTGAAAGGGGTTGGGAGCCGATTGGTTTGTTGTCAGTTTTTTTAATCATTCCCCTTTTTGAATTTTTTAAAAATTCCAACTGGGCTTTTGATAATGAAATTCGGGCCCGGCTAGATTTTGTGAACCCTGGTTGGTCCTGATAGAGAGAGAGTAAAAATCCACTCAAAAGCTCCCTCTCTTCTGTCTTGACTTCTGGTTATTCCAGACAGCAAAGTCCAAGGGATGAGCTCAGACTTTCAAACCTGTTAGCATCTAATGCCTTTGTAAAGATGTCGGCGATTTGTTTCTCAGTGGGTAGGTATTCGAGCTTTATCTTCTTGTCTTCTACAAGTTCTCGAATAAAGTGGTGCTTGATATCAATATGCTTTGTCTTGCTGTGTTGCACTGGGTTTTTCGAGATATTGATAGCACTGATGTTGTCACAGAACAAAGTCATGACTTCTTGCCTGACTCCATACTCTGCCAACATTTGTTTCATCCAAAGAAGCTGAGTACAGCTACTTCCGGCTGCAATATATTCGGACTCAACAGTAGACAAAGCAATACAAGTCTGCTTTTTGCTTAACCACGATACAAGATTGTTCCCCAGGTAGAAACAACCTCCAGAGGTACTTCTTCGATCTGGTGTGCTTCCCGCCCAGTCAGCATCACAATATCCAACAAGAGTAGGAGAGGTATCAAAGGAATATAGCAAACCCAATTCAGAGGTTCCTGAGATGTACCTTATGATCCTCTTGGCATGAGCTAAGTGACTGACTTTTGGATTGGCTTGATATCGAGCACAGACTCCCACGGAGTAAGCGATGTCGGGTCGACTTGCTGTTAGATAGAGAAGACTTCCTATTATGCTTCGATAAAGGCTTTGATCAACTGGTTCTCCCATCTCGTCCTTTGTGCATTTGACATGTATGGCAATAGGAGTTCTCTTGTGTGAGGCCTTTTCTAACCCGAACTTCTTGACAATATTCTTTGCATATTTGCTTTGGGAGATAAATATTCCATCTGACATATGTTTGATCTGGAAGCCTAGGAAGTATGTGAGCTCACCGACCATACTCATCTCAAATTCAAACTGCATATGTTGGACGAAACGTTCCACTATCTTGTCTGACTTTCCTCCAAATACAATGTCGTCGACATATATTTGAGTGATCATGATGTCCCTTCCTTCCTTCTTCACAAAGAGAGTTTTGTCTACTCCCCCTCGAATATAGCCATTCTGAACTAGGAATTGAGTAAGACGTCCATACCATGCTCGTGGAGCTTGTTTGAGACCGTAGAGGGCTTTCTTTAGTTTGTAGACATGATGAGGAGAGTCATGGTCTTCGAATCCCTTTGGTTGAGCCACATAGACTTCTTCGTTGAGATTTCCATTAAGGAAGGCACTCTTTACATCCATCTGATAGAGTTTGAAACACATATGGCATGCTATGCCGAGCAGAAGTCGTATGGCTTCCAGTCTGGCTACCGGAGCAAAGGTTTCTTCAAAGTCGACTCCTTCTACTTGTGTGTACCCTTGAGCCACCAGTCTTGCTTTGTTTCGAGTGATGTTTCCTTGCTCGTCAGACTTGTTTTTGAATATCCACTTTGTCCCGATGACATTGACATTGTCTGGCTTGGGTACTAATTCCCAGACTTCATTCCTTGCAAATTGAACCAATTCTTCTTGCATGGCGCAGACCCAGTACTCATCATTGATGGCTTCTTGTATATTCTTTGGCTCAATTTTAGAAATAAAGCAAATGTTACCTATCATCTCTTTGTAGTCTGGAGATGCCTTTTGTCGAGTCCGCACTCCCTCATTTATGTCTCCTATCACATCCTGGGGTGGATGATTCTTCTGAATTCTTCTTGACGGAGCTCTCTGTACTATAGGAGATGCCACTTTGTCCGGGATGATTGGGCTTTCGTCTTCAGATTCTTTGATGCGCTCTTCGCCTCTGACTTCTGGTCTGACTTCTCCTCTGACTTCTCCTGAGAGATTTAGGACTTCTTCGTCCTCGTCACTGGGTTTCTCATTACTGTCATCGATCACGTCATTGATGGATTCCATGATAGTCCGGGTGCGTTTTTTGAATACACGAAAAGCCCGACTATTTATGGAGTATCCAAGGAAGATGCCTTCGTCGCTTTTAGGATCAAGTTTGCGTCGAGGTTCCCTATCTGCAAGTATGTAGCAGATCGATCCAAAGACATGGAAATATTTGACATTAGGCTTCCTCCCCCTCCATATTTCGTAAAGGGTGAGCGATGTTCCAAGACGGAGGGTCACTCTATTATGAATATGACAAGCCGTATTCAAAGCTTCATCCCAGAAGTGCTGCGGGATGTCTTTGGCTAGCATCATGACTCTTGCCATTTCTTGAAGAGTGCGATTTTTTCTTTCAACAATCCCGTTTTGCTGAGGACTGATGTGAGCAGAAAATTTGTGTGCAATTCCTTCAGCATCACAAAAATTTGCGAAGCTGATGTTTTCAAACTCCTTTCCATGATCACTTCGAAGTCGGACGACTTTTCCAATGACTTCTCCTTTTTCTCGTTGAACTCTCCGACATAGGGCTTCAAAGACTGAGAAGGTGTCTGACTTTTCTCTAATAAAGTCTACCCAGGTGTACCTTGAGAAGTCGTCAACACACACAAATATGTACTTCTTGCCCCCTAGACTTTCTACTTGCATAGGTCCCATAAGGTCAACATGTAGAAGTTCTAGAACACGAGAAATAGTAAGATGTTGTACCTTCTAGTGTGACGTCTTGACTTGTTTCCCAATCTGGCATTCTCCACAGATTTTTCCTTCAATGATCTTGAGGTTGGGAACTCTAATGATCGCCTTTTCAGAGAGAATCTTTTGCATGCTCCTCAAATTGATGTGACCAAGTTTTTGATGCCATAGCTTCGTTTCTTGAGCTTTGGATAAAAGGCACTTGGTTGGCAAGGTTGTGACTGTTGGAGACCATAGATAACAGTTATCAAGAGACCTGTGGCCTGTCATGACTTCCTTCTGGTGTTCATCCTTGACAGTGCACTTGTCACGAGTGAATTTGACATCCAGATTTAGATCGCATATTTGACTGATGCTGATGAGATTGGCTGTAAGTCCTTCTACCAGTAGATCCTCTTTCAGACATGGTGAGTTGGGAAGGTTGAGTTTTCCTTTCCCGAGTACTCTAGCTTTTACTCCATCTCCAAAAGTGACGAAGCTATTTGTGCAAGGTATTAAAGTGACCAAGAATGAGCTATTACCAGTCATATGTCGAGAAGATCTACTATCAAAGTACCAATCATTGCTGGTTGAAGCCTTTAGAGCGGTGTACGCGATATTAGCTCGATAGTTTACCTCCTTAACTCGCCATTCCTTACGTGGATGTGCTTTCTTGATGGTGGTCCTTTGCTTGACAAACCTTCTTCCATATAGGCGATAGCAGAAAGGTCGAATATGACCTCTTCTTCCACAGTGGTAACATACCCAGTTATGTCTTTTGTTCTGTGTTTTTGAAGCGGCCAGGGTAAGAGGCTTTTTGGTCGCCTGGTCAGGCGTGAAGTTAGGAGACTTCTGACGGGGCTTCTAGGTGACAACCTTTTGAGGGACGAAGATGGTGTGCGATGATGAGGCTTCTTTTGAATATCCAAGACCTTCCATATTTCTAGCTGGTTTTCCGATCGAGAGAATTTGGTCTAGAGTGTCGGTGCTTGGATTCATCATCTTTACAGACTTGGTGACTTGTTCTAACTCGCCTTTTAACCGAGCAACTTCCTTTTTGAGATCAACAGTGGTTTCGAGAAGTCGTGACTTGTCGTCATTAAGAGAAAGAATGAGAGCATTTTGTTTTTCGATTACCTGAGAGTCTTTAAGCCACTTGACATACCATTCGTTGTATGCATTGTTGAGAGTCTCATAGGATAGCTCATCATCAGAGTCATACTTCTTTGAACTCTCGGGTGGTTGATCTATTGTAGAAGAAGTAAAAGCAACATAGTTACTTGTATGCTCAGCGTCACTGTCCTCCTCATCTTCATCGTCAGTTAGAGAGGCATTGAATCCATTCTTCTGTTTCTTTACGAAGTTAGGACATTCTTTCTGCATGTGTCCATACCCTTCACATTCAAAGCACTGAACTCCTCTTTCTTTTCCTGATCGCTCTCCTCTTCTACCATCGCTATTTTCGAACTTCTGGAGCTTGTGCTGCGGCTTGTCTCTGACTTCTCGGGTGACATTCCTTCCTGTCATCTGGCTAAATTTTTTCATGACTTTATTGTAGTTTTTGGCCAGCATAGCGATAGTTTCTTCAATGTCACTATCTGAATTAGAGTGCGTCAAGTTCTTCTGCTTTTGGGTAGAACTCTTGAAAGCCACACCTTTATGTTTCTTCTCGATAAGAGGTGGGGAGAGCTCGAAGGTCATTAGAGATCCCATGAGTTCATCAAACTTCAGTGTCTTCAAGTCATGGACTTCTTCTATGGCGGTAATCTTCATCTTGAATCTGGGACTTAGGGCTCTCAGCGTTTTTCTGACCAAATCTTCATCGGTCATAGGCTTGCCAAGTGAATATGATTCATTGGCCAGATCCTTGATGCATACATTAAACTCCGCAATAGTTTCGTCTTCATTCATGGTAAGGGCCTCAAAGTTGGTCGTGAGGTACTGTAACTTCTGCTCTTTGACTTTTGAAGTACCCTCGTAAGCAACAGCAAGAGTGTCCCAAGCAATTTTGGCACTTGTGCATGTGTTGATGAGTCGAAACACATTTTTTTCTACTCCATTAAAAATAGCATTGAGTGCACGAGAATTACCTAGAGCGGCTTCATCTTCTTCCGCGCTCCACTCCTTTTTCTGGTTTGATGCTAGTTTGATTTCCATAAGCATCAGCATAGTGAGGTTCCTCCCATCCATTGATGACAGACTTCCAAGTTTTGCTGTCGAGGGACTTCAAGAAGGCACACATCCGTGCTTTCCAGTACCCATAATTTGTTCCGTCGAGCACTGGTGGTCGATTTATTGAACCTCCTTCCTTTGAGTCCATATTGGCTATTCAGAACTTTTGCAAGAAAATCACCTAAAAGAAAAGGTGCCTCCTCTGATACCAATTGAAAATCTGAATCGTAGTCGAGTCAAGAAGTCAAACACAAAGTCGTAACTTGTGTATCGACTACTTGCCTAAAACGTAAATCGTAAGCAAAACAGTAAACAGATAATAATAACGACACCAGAGATGATTACCCAGTTCGGTGACTCCGCACCTACGTCTGGGGGCACTTTGCCAGTGGAAAAGTTTTCACTATTAGGTAGTCAATAGTACAACTTCAAGCACCAACTAGCTATCACACAAGCTATTGTCCTAAGCTACTATAGATCTCACCGTGAACAACCTCGACCAAGGGCCTCTCCCCCTGTCTTTGAGATCCTCTCAATTCCACCCTTCGAGCAAGCCTATGCTCGGTGTCGTTGTCTTCTTTGACGGAGTTGTGAATCTTCAATCACAAACAAAAACCCTAACCGATCCAAAC
The DNA here is from genome assembly GCA_963920655.1 of Geranium rotundifolium. Classification (NCBI taxonomy): domain Eukaryota; kingdom Viridiplantae; phylum Streptophyta; class Magnoliopsida; order Geraniales; family Geraniaceae; genus Geranium; species Geranium rotundifolium. Next base: position 9,694,439 of record OY987314.1, read on the forward strand.
ACTCAATCTTCACGACTTGATGTTTGATCGGAGCAAAGCCGTTCTAGCAAATATAATCAGCCTCTCAACACGCCAATGGTGCACGGTTAAGAGCTTTGAGAAATCTTGCAATTTTAGAACAAGAACGGATGACTGCTAATGGGAAGCTCAAGGCTTTTTATAGCAGCTCACATTCCTAATCCTTCCCAGATTAGGAACAGGAAATTTCAGACTTCCTGAATAAATTAGGCAAGTCATTGCCGCCTGACAGGCTGGAAGTCGTCTTGCCTGTTCGGACTTCCTGAATAAATCAGGCAAGTAGAGTTGCCGCCTATTGCTGACGTGTTGCTGACAGCTGGAAGTCGCCTGGCTTATCGACGTCACTTTATTGCTCTCCAAGTCTTCGTGGCGTCTTTCTTCTTTCGCTCCAAGCGTCGTCGATCTTTCCTAATCTGGATTGTAACTAGTCGCTCCACATGTCATGTAACATGTTGTACTAACTTCTTACTTTTGCGCTAAAAAATTATGCCAACACATAAACGTAGCAACAATGTAGGATGATTTTGACACCTTCTCCCGAGTCAAATCCACACATTTAAATATGATTTTAATCCCAATTTTAGGTAGTTTTCGAGTTATTTACACCATTTAAATTGAGTGAATTTGTAGGAAAAATAGGTTGTTGAGGACCTCTAGTGTGTAAGCCATTTAGGGAAAACGGGCATTATTATAAAATTTAAAAGCTTTTTAGGGGTATTTTTCTTTTCAACATCAAATTTTAACATAAACTAACGGAATTGCTAACGGTGATAACTTTTCAATTCTATTCTCTATCTAACGAGAGAGAAAATATCCAAGTGTGGTTAAGTGCAAAGCGTCTAATTTTAGATGTAATCATGTGAGGTTTTCCTAGGAAAAAAAACTCGTAAATGTTGTTATTTTCTTCGACCACGACAAGGTTTAAAATCGGTTGTGATTTGTTGGGTATCATAAAGGAAATGAGGTGGGACCATATTTCAACCTCATCCGACAAGATCAAGTGGTCGATGATTTTGAATAATAAGAACACTAATTTCGTCAACTGATAACCATATTTCTTTTTCGATGATCAGAAGAAAAAGTTGGGCATTTGAGACTGGAAGATTGCTAGTGAGACAATGTTGGGAGCAGAAAAATGTGTTGTGTGACTTCACGGCGGCGAGCTTCAACGACTCGACTCGACTCGACTCTATCATTTCAGGTCGTTGTCGACTCAATGAGTTGGATTTCAAGGACTAGTTAAGGCCTCTACACAGATTTTCGTGTGATTTGGTTTCCAATCCTCTTTTTCAGCGCCACTCTTTTTAGCAGCCATTGTATCGAACTGGTAAGAGCATATTTTCTATTATGATGAGCTTATGCTCGGAGGGAGGGGGAGATGTGTTACTTCTTAGGGTTTTAAAACTATAATCATGTGCCCGTAGTGGTCCAAGTGAGCTCATCTCTGACTGGAGGCCAGGGTTGAGCTGACAGTGTCTCAAGAGGAGTTTGGGCTTGGATAGGTTAGTGGGTGGGCTTGGGGTGGTGATTCGTGGGGTAAAATAAGTTATAAAAATGACAATATACCTAATAAATTATGGGATGCATTCCACTACAAATGGTTGATTAAATACAAATATAAGAATAAATTCCATCTATTGGATGTAATCAATTAGAGGTCCAGATTCTACTATAATTTTATTAATTAAAACCCCATTAAATCAATTAAATAGTGTATGATGGTCATTGTGTTTGATTCTGATAATCAATGAAATGCATTAAAATAGAAAATTGAGAAATAATTTAGTACGATTCTAGGAATTTGAAAGAAATATTCAGAAGATTATTACCAAAAATTAAGAAAATCTACTACTTAATGAGACATGGAAATAAGTACAAAATCGAGTAATGGAATTATGTGATTTTGTGAAAAATGGAATGAAGTAATCATTTGAATCGACTTATGAATGAAATGGAATCATGGAATTATGTGATGTTGTGCAAAATAGAATCATGACATGCGTATACAAGTACATAATCATGGAGTCATTTGAATCGACTTAAGAATGAAAATGGAATCATGAGATTACGTGCAAATGGAATTATGGAATTTGCACATAATCTAATGTTCAAATGGTAATTCCATGATTCCATTTCATTCATAAATCGATTCAAATGATTTTTTGATTCCATTTTGAACAAAATCACATAATTCAATTATTTCATTTGTACACTATGACTGTCATACAGCAGACAAATAGAACATGTCATCTGGAATGGAATCATATCTCAAAATTGGTGGGAGCAGTACCGAATCCGTCGAACGCCGAATAGCGATTGTAAACCGAAGCCCCCTTGACCTCGTCGGAGGTCATCGTGTCGGGCATCCGAGACCTCCAATACAATTCCACAGCTCTCCTGCTTGAATCCATTTTCTCCCAAAATAACCAAATGAGCCTATTCAAGCTCAAACCCATGCAGTTGATTTAGTATCAATCTGAAAATCAAAGAACATAAACTTATTTCATCGAACCCATTAAAAATCAGCTACAAAACTATAAAAACTATGCATGCAATGTGATCAATCGACCCTTGATAATGAACTGATCACGCACTTGGGTTCTTTGTCTTGGGAAACTTTATAATCCTTTGGGATCTTTGCTTAGTTGGTGCCATTAACGAGATTGAAAAAAATCTTAAGGAGACGGACAAATTAGTTCAGGAAATTGGGTTTGAAAGCGATTTACGAATCACTGGTCGGTAGGCTTAGGGTTCGGTGATTGGAGAAAAATTGGAAAGAAATGATTAAGGCGAGATTGACCGAGAATCAAGCCTTACATACGATTTGTTGTGGGGATTCGATTACATCAAGTGGAGAAATGGCCCTTTTGCCCAATATCAAAAGCGGTTATTTGCAAAGTTGTCCTTCTGAGTTGCAAAATTTACAGCCGGTGCCCGAAAATGGGACTAATCTAAAACGTCGATTTAATGATCGAACAGCTAAGCCTTATTCGTATATTTGTATGGAAATTAGGTATTTGTACGCGATTACTCTCTCTAAATTATTAAGGTAAATATTTATTGCAAAAAATAAATTAGGTGTTATTTATAAGTGAACAATTCATTTAGATGGGTATTTGCAATTGACCGTGAACAATTCATATGGTGATGGTCAGTGGAAAGAACATCGTGATAAATAAGAGAAATATTATTCGTTTGATTTGATGTGTATATGCTGTTACCTCGGATTGATGATCTATCATCATTCGAAATGTTTCCTACCCTATAAAGGTTGTCTTAAAATCTTTGTATATATGATTAGTTTTAACGTGTTCAAGTTAGTAATTATGGGGATGAGGCAATAGTGAGTGGTAAGCAATCACATATACATAAGTAAATTTAGTAGCATATATGCATGATAATTAGGATTTGCTTTGAGATAGTAACCTAACAAGCTTCTCCATCAAATTAAGTGTAATCATATACGAGTCCTTTTGTCGATCGCTTCTGGCCATATCAACTACATTTTCCTCCCAGTAGTCATATATTTCCTCATAACACATTTTTGTATGAATAAGATTTTAATAACTTTATTTGTGAATTAAATCTTGACTATCAAATAAAAAATCTCAACACTTTAACATGGTCGAGTAAATCTTAAACAACACATAATTTTATATCTATATACATAACATATATTTTTCTCATTCATTTTCATTTTATAAATGAATATTGACTTGACTTAAATTATACCGAACTCTATGATAAGAACTTTATGCCTAAAAAAGCGCTCATGTAAGTACTCTTAGAATACAAATTCAAGAACTAATATCAATCGTTCAATCGAACATGAAAGTGACGAGACTATACAACTCATTAATGGAAGTTATGAGTACGTTTGGCGGAAATCAAAGATATTTTGGTCTTTTGAGCTGACACGTGAGATATATTAGACGCAAATTTCTCGTGACTCTTAAAAGGAGTAGTACATGAGGTGTAAATGTGTGTTCGCATTTTATTGAATACTGGTTTAGAATGTATTTGAAATTTAATTTACAATTCATTGAAATTTTGTGTGCTAGAAGATTCGTCGGAAAATTGTTTATAATATTTGAAATCATGTTTATCATTCGTTTGTAACGTGTTCACGCTATGTTGGAAATATTTCCATGATTCATTGGAACTTGTTCACACTTGTTGAAACTTTGTTCATGATTATTGGAACTTTGTTTAAAATTAATTGGAAACACGTTCACGGTTAAAACTTTGTTCGATGAAAACATATAACAATTCAATGGAAAAAAGCTCATGTTTATGAGATACATGTTCACACGTGCATGTTTGGTGAAATAACAACAATTTCCTAAGGTATGACAGAAATGATCCGATAGCTGAAATTATACACAATTGTCATTAATGAGGAGTCTAATCGCATCTCCCGATAAATGTGTTAATTATAGGTGTGTTGAGTTCTTAAATTTGTACAATTCAACAGTATGAGATTTCTCGGCCACTTAAAGAAACAAAACGGAAAGGACAGCATAAACTGAAACAAACATGATTTCAAGTAAAGTTTTGGACAAGTCCCAACAAGCTGAATACACACCATCTATGTGGTTCTTTTGGGTAAAAAGTCTTTTTTCATACATAAAAAGAAGCAGGGTGAATGAAAATAGAAGGTCCACAGCTCAGAAGAAATCATCTTCATGATGATTAAAGCAGAACAAATTTCATTATACACATTTTGTACTTTGTAGCAAATTCAAAGGAACACATTTACCCCACAAACACACTTTTCTTGCTCTTTATGGCTCATTCACTTTCTATATAACCTGATATCTTCACCCTCTTCACATGCTACCAATTCATTTAATTAATTAATACCATGAAAATTATATATGCATCGTCGACAAAGTCATTTTCCTTAAACTTGGAAGGGAAATCTGGGCGTGTCCTGATAATTCTTCTTGTCTGGGGATGATAGAGACTGTTACAAATAGATATACTATAAATAATGTAAGTGGGTAACTCACAAGCTACTCAAATGTTTCATAAAGTTGTGTGGTTGATGTCTTTTCCTCAGGAAATCTAGCAATCTCATGACCATGTCTCAAGCAACATGCTACTTTGTTATCAAGACAAGAAAGACCAACTACATCACAACAGATTGTCATTTTTCCCTCAATATTTGCTTTATAATATCGATGCATGCTCTCCTACTTTGTTATATTCTCTTCTATATTTCAATCAAACGCTAGATTCATGTCTAAGCCAAATGAATGGAAGGTTTAGTTCCTTCTTTTAGGAAATTGATTTTTTTTTGCAACCTGACATTGATAGTCCCCTACTAAATCTTAATGAAGTACATAAATCTGGACCGGACATTTTCAGAAACTTGATGCCAATTGATGCACAAACTGCAACAGAAGGTGAACATTTTGGTCAAAACAATTCATAGTTACATCAATAAGCCAAAGTTTAAGAATGTGTGGGTTTATGCTTGTGATACATAAAATATCAGGCAAGGGACTCTATCTTCTTGCCCACTGTGAGAACAAGCAGGGGATGATAATGAAGGTACATTTCATTGTCTACAATCATATCATTATAGCTGACAATGAGCCTTACACAATTAAGAGCTTCAACAATATTAAGCTTGCTTCACACATAGTAACACCTCTTGTTAGCAAATTTGCATAAGACACTTGTATGAGCATAATTAATCCTTCAGTCCAATTTATTTTTCAATTAACCTTCACTTAGTCCCAAAAAACACATCTCCGCTCAAGTCCCGACAAGCTCTTGGCCTTTTCTAGATCATTGTAGGAGTCAGGCAGACTCCATCTAACTCAAGCCAAATTCAAAATATCTGCCCTTTTGTTCTTATAAACTATACTTAGTGTAGCTTAAGTTAAAACCAATAACTATGCAGATAGGGCCATTTCTATCAATAAAGCTTCCAATATCTACCCAATTCATCATATTGAAGCCAGAACCATATGACGGAAACATAATAAACACCCATAAACATGGGGCACAGGTACTTATTATCCATGATACATTGGGCTTTACTGTCTACACCCAACTAAAAGTAGATTTTATTTGCAAATAGAAGCATTCCATAATTCGGAAGGGAGACCAACAGGTAATAACAATCAAAAATTAAAAATACTCCAGTAATCCTTGGAGTGTCTCCGGTCTCGATCAGAAGTAACATAAAAGGAAAGGCACGCCATGAAATGAACTTGACACATTTCAAAGTGAACCAAAATCAACAGGTCCCTTGAGGATCCTCTCCATTTGTTTGGCCCTAGTCTTAATGGACACATCAAGCACCTTCTGTGAGTATTCAACAATGAGCCCACCAAGAATACTTGGGTCAATCTAGCACATAAAAAGAATATTAGGTTTAGCTATTTAGCTTTCATGGTCAAATAACCTGCTTTAAAACTGATAAAATGGTATGTCACATACTTTTTGTTCAAGCTTGACCGTCTTTCCTTTTCCAATTATGAACTGCAGAGTTTCCTTCAGTTCTTTTTCCTCCTCAGGGGGAATAGGCTGATAAGATAAGTGGCACAAGATCAGTATGAAAAGGGATGCAGAAAAATATAGCAATAAATCTCAACAAATGCAGTAATATAGCTAGGTTAGCTTACCACCCACAAGCAAAACTCACATAATAACAAATACTATAACAGAAATCATTGCTTTTATGTTCATTGAAGATTCCCATACAAATAGAGTTACTATAGTGATGCCAGCATTACTTCTAACCAAGGTTCTCAAACTAGTATAAGGATCTTTTGACTAATCAGAGGGAGGAATCAACAAAACCCAATTTTTATTAAATATATAAGAGAACATGCGCAAGTGGAGATGAAGAGAAACATCTATAGCACCGGTGGGAGGACAGAAAGTTACAAGGAATTCCGGGTTTTATTTTATCTGACAGCGCAACTTTAGCACAATAGAAGAGAAAACTAGGGCTTACACACTATTAAAGTTTTTTAAAAAAGAAAAACATGAAAAATAGCTGAAAGAGTTTCAAACCGATTTTCATAAATCATTCTCGGTGATTAGGTCTACCGAGTTCCTTAGAACACCACTTCCAACAATTTTCGTTCACATCAAAATGAGTACAGATAAGGAAAACTGTGTAGCTATACTCATTCAAGATACTCTCACACCTGAGAACTAAATTCAGATTCATATCATACCATTTGACAGTCTTATATAAAACTTAGCGATAAATCTGTGGGAGGATTGTAATTATCAGGGCCATGTCTTCTTCATACAAAAATTAGTCAAGAACTATTTACAGGAAGCTTGACCACCATAATCTTCTGTTTAATTCTTTGATACCAAAACAAAATCTATGATGTCATTCAGTCAAAAATAAATTATTTCTTGGGTTTGTACTACCTAATCTTGCAAAGCCAAAAATCAATATCAGCCCATGTAATAATCATATTCAGATCCAACACCCACCTCATCCTTCAAAACTTTACCCACATGAACACCATACTCAGCTAAACTAATAGAAAAAACAATAAAGCACAACAATCAATGTCTCAAGTACTCTCTTGCGCAATTTCAACCAACTCAGTTATAATTAAAAAAACATACCCACACAAAAAACATACTCGACTAAACTAATAATATAAAAAAATAGAGTACAACCACGAATTCAATGTATTAAGTATTCTCTTGCACACTTTAAACCAATTATATGATTCAAAAACCTCTTGTTATACAATGATTAATTTTAAATGATGATTCAATAAAAACTATCTGCTGCCAAAAGAAGAAAGATAACTATCACACGTCAGTATCGATTAAAAAACTATGTCCAAATCATAATAGCATTATCACGAATTTGCATTTGATTTAGGTAAATTAACTGTTGTTACTTTTGAAGTCAGAAATGTGTAAACACCAAAGCGGTACAACTAAGCTCATCAAAGCAGCATACCTTGTCTTACTTCAAACCTTTTTATTAAATAAATCTAGAAAACTTCCTCCAGATCAACACATACAACAGTAAGAAAAAAAAACAAAAGTTTGACATAAACAAATGAAGTCCTTCAAACATATACTATTTCAATTGAGTAAAGATTCAAGTGAAAAATAATATTTCCATCTTCCAAATTAAATTTCAGATATAATAGATATTAGTACCCATTGAAACTTTATGTAATGCCCACAAAACCAAAGAGAGAAGAGTCGAATAATTATCTCAGCTGTAAAATTACTTGGCTGTCCAAGACATGGTAGTTTTTCCAGATATTCTTCACAATTACAAAATAGTTGATTACCCCCAATTATTTGTAGCTTGTACATCATAATGGTGAGGATGGGCCCTGATATACGTTTTCACAAACAGGGTAGAGTGCCAAAAAAACAGTTCCGTGTGGTGCATTACTTATTCTTAATGACAATAAAAGAATTGAGGAATATAGAATAGAACTTACAATAACAGTTGTCACAATTGCCTTAACTTCTCCCCTGTGGGCCATGGTCAACTCTTCAAATCTCTTTGCTATGCTATCTAAGAAACCCAGCCTCCCATTCTGAGCCAAAACAACTACAGGAACACATAGAAATTAATATCAGCTTATTTGTCTGTTTATAAATGAAAAAAAAGACATTAAGTAAAAAGGAGATTAAGCATGAACTAATGATCCCCGTGCTACACAATGACACAAGTTACCATTTTCATGTGACACAATGAACTAATGATCCCTGTACTACACAATGGCACAAGTTACCATTTTCATGGGACACGATGAACTAATGATTCTCATGCTATGCGATGACATAAGTTTTCCACAAAACCTATACATGTAGAAAGCATGTGTATAAACCATAGCATATATCCATAAGAACAACAATTTTGGTCACAACCTCCTTATACAACCAAATCCAAATAAAAAGATTGCAGATATGCAAGTGCCATGAGAGCATCATGACACATTACTGAGAGATATGACCACTGTCGAGTAGGGACCAAAATGCATATCAGGTTAATTTTTGAAGCATGATACTGTCATTCCATACACCAAACAATATAAATAAAAGTGCAAGTGGCATATCATACCCAAAAAGTTTTTCAAAGGAGTTGGGAATTTCGATTGAGAACAAAGTTCATTAATAATCTTTACTCTGGTCTTCGAAGGAACTGACAAGTCTTTCATGAACTGAGAAAATTTAGGACTCCTCTTTGAAGCCTCGACAAGGTCAAGAAGCTCAGATTCGACCTTATTCAAGACATCAGCTCTCACAGATGCCAGGTACAAAGCAGATGCATAGTTTCCAGTTCCCCCGTATAAAACCAGAGGCACCTGGAATATCATAGAATGAAAAAGGTAAGATAAGACAATTAATTTCCATAAATGGTATAAATCACAGTAACGAGTAAACATTTTTCACTTTTCTACTATTAGATTAACAACACTAATGGTTATAATGGGTGAACTGGCATAAACTGTTGTGTGCGATTGTTTTGAAGCAGAAGTATGCAAAAAGGAGACATTATAACTATCTCTAAATGATACAACCATCTAACTACCAAAAATATTTGATACGAGTAGGTGATTTATCATCAAAATAGCTTGTGGCAAACTAAATCAAGAAATAAATAAATCAGACTATGATCGTGATTAGCTATGTAACATAAATACAAACTATTTAATACTCTGAAACACTTGTAACTGCAACCAAATCCAACACTGACCCAAATTGCAAGTTCATGTTAGTGTATATTGCCGAGAATTGCACAGGCATCTCCCAGAGGAAAAGTAAGGCGCACATAGAATAACAATTCAGCCAAACAGATTGGCACAAGCATACATATAAAACAGAGTACAAAAATTCCATGTATACTAGGCCCACTATTTAAGAAAATACATACTTACACACCTCATTATCAACAATATAAATTGAAGTCAGAAAGAAAAAATGTCTACAAACCAACATTGTTTAGCATTCATGTAATGCAATTTAATCAGCCATTTCTTTCTGATAATTAAGGAAAAAATGAACATTCCTAACTAAAAAAAACTTGAGGTCGGGAATTCAATTACCTTAATTTTTGGTTTCTTTTGCAGCGAACCTGTGGCATAATTCCTTGAGAGCTGCAAGAACAAAATGACGAAAACGTACGAGAGGTAAACAAGATGAACCGAAATAGAACATGTAATTGATATTGGACATTCAGTCTATGGATTAACGAAATCATTTAAAATTCAGATGGACCTAAATACTGCATCTACATCAAACATGTTTACCAATTACATATGAAGTTATCACTAAAAACCATTCCTGAACAAATTAATATGAAATTTATTTACAAAATCTACTCATTAGTTGCACGATTTGACAATCATCCAAGTTATAAAAACCGAAAATTTAGTGTTGGATCTAAATCTCTCGACCCAAAATTAAATATCAATTCGACTATTCTATGAGCAGCAAAGACTTAAGCAAATGCATTTTACAAGAAACAAACAGCAATCATTTCACATCGTATTCACCACCAATCAAAGTAAAAATGGCCGAATCGACCTATCAGTTGAGGAACAAAATAAACATCGCACAGCTCGATCTTATACAGAGGAAGGAGATGATGAGATCTGGGTCACGGTTCTTACCCCAGAGTCGGAAACGGTAGGGCAAATCAACGCTCTGTTAAGGATTGAGCCCTGAGACTGAGAGGTGAGGACGTCCGATCTGAGGATCTTGTTGAGCAGAGGGAGGCTCGATCTGATACGCCCGGTCATCGCCATTTCTATGCCAACAAAAAAAACCCTAATTGCGAACGAGGAAATGAGATACGAGAAACAGAAGCTTATAGAAAGAGGAGATGAAGAATACAAGGGTTTTGTTACTATCAGCCTGCGTCTGTATCGTTCACCATGGGTTGTTATATGATGCCTCAATCATGGATAGACACGTGTCCATAACTGTACCTGTTTGGCTACCGAGACATGATAACCTTGGTTAAGAGTTACTCAACTATTACTCATAAGCCACGATAATCATCCATCGTATCTCACTCTGATTTTAAACATTCGTTTCCACTCCCGACTAACATGAGAAATTGCACTTGGCACAGATGTCCAACTCTTCCTCTAATTTGAGATCACAGTTCGAGTCGATGGCTTCTCATTGGGGTGTACGTTTGGGTGTTCGGTTTGAGTGGGGTTTGGGTGATTGGGTGGGTTAGCCTTTAGGTGTTACAACGGTGGTTAGGAAATTTATTTTTAAAAAAACTAATATTCCATCTCGCAATGTCTCTAATGGTCTTAAATGACAGTTTACTAACAATTAATTACTATTATTTTATAGGGACAATGACAACTACACCCAACTATGTCACGTTTCAAATTTAATACTCCAACTACCAGTTTTTCATTTAGGGTACCCCAAAGTTTAAATAAGCGACACTTAGCCCAACGTCTGTTAAATCTAACTGAATTGACATGTTAAAAAGTCTAAAATGCCCTCAATGATTTTGGTCTGTTAAACCGGTCTGATTGGTTCAATTGATATGATTATCAAATTACCATTTTACCCCTAATTGAACAACTAAATTAATTAAAGGGTTGAGGACAAATTTGACTTTTTAACCCCATATTATATTAATTATTATAAAAACTAAAGTTTTAATTGAAAAGACAAATATGCCCTCAATTGTCAATTTAATTTTCAAAGAGAGCCATTAGCCTCTTCGTCTTCTTCACGACCATTTTGGGCGTTTCCCGGCTGAGCAACCGTGGAGGAGGCTGACCGCGGCGGAGGCTGAGCGCAACGGAGGCTTGGTGCTCATGAGCTCCTCAGTCCACTGGTTCGTCGCCGATTGGGCTTGGGAGTGGGAGATGAGGGTTCGGGTTTGGGGTTCGATTGGGCCGGAGGGTCGGGGTCGAAGGCGGTAGCTGGGCTGAATAAGGTGGGAAAAGGTCGAGGAGGGCTGGAGCTCGAGCTCCAATCTGCTCAACCTAGAGCCGTCGCGGCCTCCACACAACTCCGACCGCCCCTCCTCCCTCCCCCGACCGAGCTCCGACCCTCTACCTCCCTCCCCTTCTCTAGCCCAGCGCCTCCCCTCCGTCGCCGGAGCTCCTTCGACCCCGACCCTCCGCCTCCGCCTCCTCCCCGACCAGCCCGACCCCCACCCCTCTCCCCTCCTTCAGCCTAGCCCAGCCCGACCTCCACCTCCGGCCAGCCCTCCTCCGCCCAGGACGCCGCCGTGCTCAGCCTCCGCCGCCATGGCCGTGAATGTCTCTGGCGAGGGATGTTGAGAAGAAGCAGATAATTAGTTTGTTAATGATTGATAATGTAATTAAAAAATAATAATAATATAATCAATTAATAATAAATAATAATATATTTATTTAATTAATAAAGAATTATAATTATTAATTGTGTAATTGAAAAGTCACATTTGCCCTCAACCCTTTAGTTAATTTAGTTGTTCAATTAAGGATAAATAGTAATTTCATAATCATATCAATTGAATCAATCAGACCGGTTTAACATACCAAAACTATTGAGGGCATTTTAGACTTTTTAACAAATCAATTCAGTTACATTTAACAGATGTTGGGTTAAGTGTCGCTTATTTAAACTTGGGGTACACTAAATGAAAAATTGGTAGTTGGGATATTAAATTTGAAACGTGACATAGTTGGGTGTAGTCAACTGTATTACCCCTATTTTATATTTGGTACTTCAACTATCTTTTTCTTTTTAGTACTCTAATTTGTATTTTGGGGCATTTGACTAACCTGACTATGTTATTTTAGAACAATATTTAACATAAGTGTCTCAAAAAACAAGTTAATTGTATTAAAAATAGGAAGAAAAAATAGTTAGGTGTAGTAAAGTATCATTTTCCTTATTTAAATAATAAATGACGTAATTGGCCTTAATCAATATTTAGTTTTTCGAATATTGTCATTGAGTCATGAATACTGGTAAGATTTTCAGGGTATGGCGGTTCCGGCAACATCTTCGGCATCCAACGACATATCTGGTGGGCTATTTAATTTCAAAAACTAAGTTCTCGATACCAGGAAAATCCAAAATGAGCTAGGATCTTCGATGGTATAAATTTGTCAATACCAAAATCTGCTTTTCTAAATAAATAAATTAAAAAATATTGTAAAGTAAGTTCAAATGGTTTTAATTGTTTGATTTTGTTACAAATTTTAATTTTATTTGAAGAAGAAAAACAATGATAGTTTTTAATGAAGAGTGAGAGAAAAAAAAGGGAGAAGAGGGGATAACAAGTTGGGGGAAACATATAGAGAAAGGAAGGATGTGTTGATCGCTTCACAAAATAGCTAATAGTGGTAGGCACTGTGAAAAGAAATGATAATTTGGGAGTGAATTTTAAAAAAAATTAGGGATACTAATATAAAAAAAAGTATAGTTGGGATAATGATTTGTAATGATCTCTTAGAAATATTTTACACCAAGATTTTACGTATGATTGTACGTGAATATATGTTTAATTCTCCACTTGCAATTAAAAGTAAAGTAAAATGGTTTTATCACCTGACTACCTTTCGTTTCTAACACTCAAAAAATTAAGGGTTAATTGCTTATGAACACGTCAATAAATGTCTACTTACATAATAGGTGCAAAGTCTTTTTTGCCACGTTACAACGATATGAAATATCCTCCTATTTTCGTCTATATATTGTTAGTTATGGCACAAAAAAGTCAAATTTACCCCTACTTTAAAATATGAACAATCATATTTTTATGAAATTACTTATTTGTGTGTATAAAACTCAAACACTTGAACATTAAATTTAATGTTTTATGCAATAAAATTACGAGGTCTAGAGGCAAAGTGAAGAGCATGAAAGAATTGGTCAAAACTCAGATAAAGGATCGACAAACTCAAAATTGGTCGTTCCTCCTGTCATGATTGCAAACTCTGGAGATTCGAAAAGAACATGATCGAGCTTGCTAATCATGATTTCGTGTGTGAAACAATGTAAGGCTTGCATGTTGACAAAATAGAGTCTAGCGTACTAATAGTTTAGTAGCCACGAAAATCAATTATCTTGAATTAGAAATGACCAAGTGCCAAAATAAACAAATATAAAATGAACTTTACAAGTTTTACTTCCACGATCATCTAAAACTTTCATATAAGCAAAGTTTTGGCGAAAAAAGAACAATTAAACATTACTTGAGACATCAACAAAACTTGAATTGGGCATTGATCTTAACCATTTTGCCTCTCTGATAGAAAAGTAACTAGTGATATATTATTAATGTATGTTATGATGTACAAGACACCTCTATTTATAGAGGGATCGGGAAACCCTAATACATGTGAGAAAATGAAATATAAATATAGGAATTCTAATATAATCTAATAGTCCCCCTCAAACTCAATGCGGTGAAACAATAAATGAGTTTGAAGCTAGATATTATAAGTTGTGGCGAGGGTTGCGGCTGTCGAGAATGTTGTCGAAATGATGCGGCGAGAATTGAGGATGGAGGATGTGTGTCGTTGTTTGATGTCTGATGACTGATGCTTGATGATGCCCGCTGGCTGATGGCGATGGCGAGAAAACAGATGTCGATGATGTCAGATGCCCAATGATGTCAGATGTCTGATGGCTAATGGCGAGATAGCAGATGCCCAATGATGTCATATGCATGATGGCTAATGGCGAGATAGTAGATGCCCAATGATGTCATATGCCTGATGGCGAGATAGCAAATGCATAATGATGTCAGATGCCTGATGGCTAATGGCTAATGGCGAGATAGCAGATGCCCAATGATGTCATATGCATGATGGCTAATGGCGAGATAACAGATGCCCAATGATGTCATATGCCTGATGGCGAGATAGCAAATGCATAATGATGTCAGATGCCTGATGGCTGATGGCGAGATAGCAAATGCCCAATAATGCCAATTACATGATGCATGTTGATTGATGTCTGAATTCAGTCGATGCTCTCCTCTCACGTGCGGTGTCCAGATTATGGGATTCCGATTTACGTGATTTTTGGATTACATGATTCTTAATTACGAGATTTTCGACTTACGTGATGTCTGGATTACGGGATTTCTAGATTACGGGATTCCGATTTACGTGATTTTTGGATTACATGATTCTTAATTACGGTATTTCCGACTTACGTGATGTCCGGATTACGGGATTTCCAGATTACGGGATGTCTGGATTACGGGATTTCCGGTTTACGGGTTATCCGGATTACGGGATGTCCGGATTACGGGATGCCCGAATTACGGGTTTCCGAATTACGGGATGTCCGGATTACAGGATTCCGAATTACGAGATTTCTTGATTGATGGGTTAATCGGTTGCTTCGTGAGAGGAGCTCGGGATAAAAATAAATCTGCAAAACAATTGAAAGTAAAGATTTTTTTTTTTTGAACAATGCGCGTGGGCACTTGGAGGTCGCGTGCGTGGGTTGATTATGATATTGGTGTTGCGGGTTGGTTTCGGTGTGATGGTGATGGTTACAATTTGAGGGGTTGATCGTTGAAGATCATGTGATGGTGTGGGGTGATGATTGGTAATTGGTGATGGATGGGCTGGGGTTGCTGCTGTGATCTGTTTTGGCGAGAGTCTTGATTAGCTTGATTTGCGATGATTTGTTGTGTTGGAGGTTGTCATTGATAATGGCTATTGATGGTGACGATTATCAATCAAACTGAGACACCTAATGCCATCACAATCAAGCTTGTTGAGAAACACAATTTTGATGGTGGTTTGTTGGCTTGTTGAGTTGGTGTGGACGAAGAAGGTGGTGGATTCAATTGGTGTGTACGAATTGATTGAGAGATTGGTGAGAGGGATTAGGATTGATTGAGAGTTTGGTGAGAGAGTTGATTCAAAGATTTGCTACAATTTGTCACGGGATTGCCGAGTTGATTGTTTGCGGAAGTGAGAGATTAGAGATTGAGATTGAGATTGAATTGGCTCGCCCACCCGTCAAAATCACAAAATCGTTGACGAGTGGGCAAAGCGATAAATTCTTAGAGATTTAACCAATGATCGGTTATACCTCTGATACCATGATAGAAGTAATGTGTGATATATTATTGATGTGTGTTATGATGTACAATAGACCTCGATTTATAGAGGATATGGAAACTCTAATACATGTGAGAAAAGAAAACATAAATATAGGGAACTAAATATAGGAAATCTAACATAATCGAGCACTCTCAAAATAAAATCTCTAATTAAATAAGACACAAAAATTAATCAACGACATCAAACTCTCCAACATAGGGGAGAGTAAAAACGCCCCCAATCTATTTCAACTAGTCAACATGCTTGCTATAAGACCCAATTTAGTGTAATCTGGATGGATAATTGATTGGGAAAAACTCGGATAGATGCGGGGTTAGTTCACAAGCGTAAATCAAACAATCTAACAAAACATTCATGCATATAACACTAAAAAATGAGTGATGCGTACAGATTCAAAATTATACTTCTTTTATTACTATGATTATACAAGAAAACATAAGAAAAATATAACTGAACCTAAAGTCTATATGAGAAGGAAAGACGGAGACAAGAATAGTTTTTGTCGAGGCACGGTAGTCCACTTTTCTTAAAACGTTTACTACCCCGTATGGACAAACGTCTCTTAAGATAGAACGACAGAAGTAGCGGAACTGCAATCATGCGTAGAGAGTAATCGAAAAAACACGAATTTGACATAGAGACAAAAACTAGGGTTTTCAACTTATTTTCGACTCTGGTGGTATGTTATATTTATAGAGAACGGTGAATCCGAACCCTATAAGGAAAATGAAATGAAATCTTGCCAATTTTCTTCATCGAAAAATAGATATCTCCAATAACGTAATTATCACTAAATTTACAATTGAGAGAAATTAATAATCAATGACATTGAACAAGTTTATTTTCGAATTACAATTAATTCAAAAATATTTTTGAGAATTAATATGAACCTAAACAAAAATGTGGTGGGATTCTAGCCCCCAAATTTAGCTATTGCATCACCCCGGTGTGCGGTTGCATACGAGTTAAACCCCGTAGCCCGCTCATCGGCCCATTATTTCCCTCCACCTGAGAGAGAGAGAGAGAGTCTTACCTTTAAATTTTCTTACAAGTCTATGAATACATATAACTATATATATATATCTTGAGAAAGACATATAACTTTTAAGAAAACACTAAGAGTTCACAACTTTTGAAAAAAACACTTATGAGTGGCAACTCAATTATTCAACAACGCCATTTTAAGTGGTCAACATTAAAGTTCAATTTATCATTTATCTATTATCCGTTTAAATCTCGTGATATATAGTTGGTAACATCTCGTATCCTAGAATATGCAAACGAGTTTTACATTATTCAAGGTTAAGTCTAAGTGTTTTAAAATAATAGCTCAAGTTAACCTAGTAACAAGTTAATACACATATTAACTTTTCTATTTTTCCACTTTTGTTCAACACTCCCCCACATAAATGAAATTGAACGTGTAAGAATTGCAACATAGTGATTACTTTCTACGGTCGATATATGCAAAAGATAGGTAGGAAATTCCCATGAACCTTCCATTGTGTGAGTATATTTACCTTATTAACTAACTTGTAGACGTGATGTCCTTAAACCATTATGCTTTTTTGTGTAAGAAATTATATACTCCACGCAGATACCAACAAACATAGTTTTTGGTTCTCATGGTTATATTCGTTATAGTTATGAACATCTTCTAGTTGTACGAGAGCTTAAGATATCTAAACCGCATTAGTCTCCCCTGAAGCGATTTCACTTCACTCTCAGATATGTGATTTATTTTTCTTAACTTTGTGATGCACAAAGAATCATCAAAAGTATAGTTTAATGTAATTTATTTTATGTCATTGTTTGACATCATAGAAATGGACTTGAGGTTGACCCCTATAGTGATCACACAAGGTTTATGCAATTAGGTTGTCCTTTGGGATCTCCAGTCAACTAGGCTGAGTATTTCCTTCAGCTAACGCCTTAATTATTTATGGGATTGAGCCCTATTCTTTTGATGATTCATCCACTCGATCTCGGCTTAACCCCTTGGTTAGTAGATCCACAATGTTATCCTTTGACTTTACAAAATAAATAGAGATAATTCATGTATAGATTTATTGTCTAATGATGTTATGTCGACGACGCATGTGTTGATTCTTACGGTTATACATCAAGCTATATTCCCTACCAATAGTTGCTTGATCATCATAATTGATATAGGGTCAATCGATCTCGGTTGGTATCGCTAAACCTCACATTTATCGCATATTTTCCCTCGTTTCGACTATCGAGAGCCGTTTTGTGTGGTTTTACGCGTTTTGGGGTGAGATGATGTTGTGCATATTAAATAGCCAATCTCGTGATTCTTATGGTCAAATGAGAGCATTACTTAAAGGTTAAGAAAGAAATTTTTGGAGGAAAAAGACATGTCACGATTGTGATAGTAAAATGGCAAATGACTCGTGGCTTGCAATGACGAGGACGACAATTGTGACATGGGCATGAATGCAAGGAAGACAATGTCACGATCGTCACTAGAGCTGCCACTGACTGTGACAAGACTAATATAGTGATGCAACAACGATGTTGTCTTAGAGCATCATGGTCGTGACAACGCCAATTTCTGCACACTATTTAAAGAGAAATGACCTAGGGATTGAGGAGAGACTTCAGGTTTGGGCAGTCAACTTAGCTCCAGCAGCTCAATTATTATTATATTGGAGCTCTTTGAAGATTTCTTGAAGAACCACACCATTTCTTGGAGATTTTTGGAAGGATCGAAGGTTTACTTGGAGATTCATCAAGACCATTTTCATCTTACCTACTACACAAGTTTGGAACTTTCTCTTCAAGATTGGGTTTATGAGTCTTTTCTCTTACCCTTTATCTTGTTTAGGATGCTGTCTTTTATGTCTATAATTTGGATTTTAACCATGGTTGTAAGCTAAACACTCATAACAACGGGTGTTAAGGAGTTAATTTATGAATTGTGCATGTTTGGTGGGTTGATTTTTTATTAATATTATTGTTATCTTGTATGTGCAATATTATAAATCTTGGTTTTAGAAACCACTTTGAGAGAGGGGTTTGCTTAGGGCTTAGTGATTGCCTAGAAATTGCAAATTTGGCGTAAACCCACTCATCCGGTTCCTAACCAAGGAATAGTCGGTTATAAACCATTTCCGACACATTGACGATGTCAAAAGATTAGTCAACGATAAGGAATTGAATTATTTTCAATACCGAGAGGTGAATTTAATGATTCAAAAGTTAGGGCAACCAAGTAACACAATTTGTGAGTTGACAATTCAATATTGAGGAATTAAGTCGAGGACAACACCTGTTGTTACTCGTCTCAAACTTGTCACATCTCATTTTCATTTTTATATTGCGAGTCTAATTGTTTAGTGAATTTTACTTTAGATATTGATTATAATCATCGTCGTGTTTTTCGATAATCAACCCTCAAAGACTTGTGTTGACTTACTTATAGCACAATTTGTCTAAATTAAACCCCATTTTAATCTTGGAGGAAAACAACCCAGATTTTAGCTAGATAGTCAAAATCTTAACAAATAGTGATTTACCGCCCTCTCATACAAGGTGCATTTGTGGACACTAAACGCGCTTAGAGTGTCAACGATGCATAAATATTTTGAGCTCAGCCTTTAGCCATTCAAGTACCCTCCATGAAGTTACATAGCATCCAAAGCTACAAATTTGTATTCTATGTTAGACCTATTAATGATCGTTTTTCTTGAGAATTTCCATGACACGCCTCCTACTTAGGGGTGAGCATCAAACCCGATTGACCCTGTCCAACCCGCTACCCCGGCCCAACCCGCCCGCTCCTAAACACAACCCGGAGAGACCCAGTCTGGGAACGGGGCACTATATAGTTTCATAGGCCAGGTGGTGGGACTGAAGTGAGCAACCCGTGCCAACCCGCCCCAACTCGTTGTTGTATACAATCCAAACCCACATATTTAATACCCTAGCCCAGCCCATTTTTCACCACAAATCAGCATCAAATGACCCAACCTCACAAGTTCACAACAATACACTCACCTTTTTACCATCCTCGTGGCCAATTTATAGCCCTTTATTTAAGTTGGGTTTAGAACATCAGAAGCATCCCAATCAAATAAGTGAAGAGAAAAAAACCCTAAATCTAAATGGTGCCTCCCTCTACTCTCCCTTTTCTGGCAGAGATCATAGATCTCAAATACTACCCCGCATCGTCAATTAACACACAAGTTTGTCATATGATTTTATTTTCTAATTTATGGCATGTTTTTTTTGTATTTTCTTAAAGATACATGCAAGTATTAGATAATATTTTTATAAGAAAACAATTTTCTTTATTGCAGCAGCATCCGATGTGTCTCAATGAAATCCGGTTAATGAAGATTCAAGTTTCGTCACAAGATGAATTTTAAACATATTTTTTATTTGTAATAATTTTCGTAATTGTTTATGATTTAATAGTATTTTTATTTCATAGTTATTAACAATTGTATATAATCGGTAAAAATTTGTTTGACCTTTCAGGCTAAAAAACATGGCCCATTTAACAGCAAGTCGGGTTGAGTACAACCCGAAACCCGCCCCATAAATTAGCGAGCATACACTCATGTGGGCCGGGAATGGGTTCCCATACCATCAACCCGCTGAGCCCGGGTTGGGCCCAAAAGTCAGGTCAAGGCTGCCCAACTCGGCCCATGCTCACCTCCTACTGGTAGGGTAAAATGTATTCACTCGTGTCTTTGGAGTAATTTATATCGAATATCCAACTTGCATCAGGGTATTATTTAGCATGACATATGCTCTTGTATAGTGCAATCCATAATCACGAGTGTGTCGTATATACCTCAATATTTTACTTAGTGTATACCTCACGAGTTAGTATTTCCATGGATTAGTCGTGAATTTACTTAGTGTAATAATCGTGAATGCAATATCGGGTCTAATACAACTCATGAGACACACTAGACTGCCTATAATTTGTGTGTATTTCACTTGGTCCACGTTGTCACGTTTGTTCTTGGATATATTATGCCTAGTATTTATTAGTGTTTTGGTTTCACCAGTATCCTTCTTATAGAACTTGCCCAATATCGTATTCATGTAATGCGACTGAGTTAAGATTATTCTCATAGCATAACGTTTGATTTGGATACCCAAAATCATATATGCAAGTCACATAACTTTTAATTAAACTTAAAGTTTAACATGTTCTTGGTCCTCTTTATCATCCTATCATTACTCCTCACAATGAGTATGTTATCAACTACAAAGATAAGATAATATATCCTTCATCCGCAGTTTTTGCACAAATGCATTTGTCACGTTAATTTATCTTATAGATGTTAACTATCACTGCATCATCAAACTTCTTATATTATTTGTATGTAGTTTGCTTCAATCTATAAAACGATTTCATCAATTTACAGACTTCCCTTTCTCGTCCTAGTGATATGCAACATTCAAGTTGTTCCATGTAGATTTGTTTCTCTAGATCTTCATTCAGAAAAATTGTCGTTACATCCATTTGATATATCTCAAGACCCCGCAAGGCAACAATTGCAAGTATCATCATAATTTACATTATTCTCAACACATGAAAATATGTATCGAATTAATCAAGGCATTCATATTATTTTAACCATTTATAAGCAGCATGACCTTGTACTTCTCTATTGTCCCATCTTCTTTCATTTTTCATCTGAAAATCCTTGTGGAGCGTAATGCCTTAATTCCCAGAGGAAGGTACACTAGTTCTCATGTGTGATTTTACAAGATGGAATCAATTTCAGCTCGAATAGTCTCTTTCCATAAAGGGCTTTCCGACTAAAGAGTTTGGGATGAAGTATTTTTTTGTACTTTCCCTTTTACTTCTTTTATCCTCTATATTTGTTTTTCATCAACATGATGAACGTTCTAATGGATTTCATTTGCTTCAACCTCTTGTTGTAGGTCCTTACTTTTTTCACAACACAAATTTCAATATTAGTTTGGATCATGAACCTCTTTCATTCTTCTTGCATGGGAATGCATGTTTAAAGAATGAGGCATTTTTTTATTCCATTATCATGCTCTTATGTATTTCAATATTCTTTTATTCATACACCAATAACTGATATGCATTAATATACGAAGCATTTCCAATGAAAATACAGTCCATCTTCGGACCTATTTTCGTTTTTTTATAATGGGGCTAGTACTTTAGTAATATACCCCCACACTTTCGGGTAATTATAGGAAGATTTTCTTCTTTTCCGTAGTTCATATGACTTTTGATTACCTTTTTAAGGTGTATCATTTTCAACACGATATATATCCGACAAAATGGTTTTTCCCAAATGTTTTGTGGCAACCCATATTTGTTTAGCATGATGTTCATCATTTCCTTTTAAGATTCGTTTTTTACGCTCAACTAATCTATTTGATTGAGGAGAATATGGAGTTGTTACGTCGTGAATGATCCCATGTTGTGAATAGTACTCACCAAATGATGCAACATATTCTCCATTACGACCATTTCTAACCACCTTAATCTTTTTATTAAGTTGATTTTCTAATTCATGCTTAAAGATAACAAATTTATCAAAATCCTTACTCTTTAATAAGTATACATAACAAAATCTCTTGTGATCATCAATGAAGATAATAAAGAATTTACTCTCTCCTCTCGTTAGAACAAATTTGAGATCACATAAATAATTATGTATTAGATCAAGAGATTCATTATTTTTTTGCATAATGTAAAAGGTAAACCTTGTTAATTTCGATGCTACACAAGTTTCACATATATGTATATAGTTGATCTGGAATTTAGGGATGCGCTCCAATGTTATTAATTTACGCAACACTTCATAATTGACACATGCAAGTCTAACATGCCCACAAAGATGACTCAATGATATAAGTCGAAGAAACCTCTTTCTTATTCATTACACTTGACTTAGAAAAAAATAACATTAAATGTTCACAACATATTGGAATATAACCCCTTTCACAAGTCGAGTCGAGTCATATCCAATCGAGGCTCGTTTGCACCCTTAAGGAACACTTCAACTAAAAATTCATGATCATATGTTTTTTATAGATGGGGGTGTTATGTCCACATGTGAGTTCAAAGTCCCACATCGAAAGAGTATTGTGTATAAGGAAGGTTTATATACACATTGGACCCTAGAGTCACTAGGCTAGTCTTTTGGGTCAAATGTGGGCTATAATGTGTATGTGAGCTTTCCTTGGATGCTCCTCCTAGGTAAGGCCCGGATCTTCTCAACAGTGGTATCAGTGGCTTGGTTCGGTTGACTCTCCTAGTTAAATGGGTCGAGTACTCCTATGACTGGTAAGACCGGAACCATGAGCTGCTCCTCTCATGGTGAGGCTCATATAGGATGGAAAAGGGTCCTTGTGGGATTGAGCAGACTAAGTAAAGTTGTGGACTTAGGGGGAGCCAACCTGAAGTGATGAGACTCAATGTGGAGGGGGAGATTGTTATGTCCACATGTGAGTTTGAAAAGGGTATTGAGTATAAGGAGGGTTTATATACACATTGGACCCTAGACCCACCAGCCTAGTCTTTTGGGTCAAATGTGGACTCTAATGTGTATGTGGGTTTCCTTAGGTGCTTCTCCTAGGTAAGGACCGAATCTCCCCAAGAGGGGGATTCATATATTGTCTTCTACATGATGTCTTTGCAACGACGAAGAAGCAAATCATAAACCAATTTGAGCCTTGTAACACAATCGATTACCAACATTAACTTATGGGAATTTATGAGTTCGGATATTATATATCCAACCAAGTTAAATATTCTCATTTTTATCCCCATTTTGTCCCGAATTATTAGGTTTTGGTGAATAAAAGGCTACTTTACCTCACAAATGGTCAGAGAGTATTTTTGATGAAAACAGGTCGAAAAGGAGCCAAAAACGCAAAGTCAGTAAGCATGGAGAAAGTTGTTGGGTCAACCTGCCGGATCTCGCCCGGCAGGTTCGACTTAACCCGGCAACCCATGGGTGGATTTAAACAAGGCGGAGGATAGGTGTCGGAGCTCACCTAGTCACCTTCTAGGAAGCCTGCAAGGTTGACTTGCCGGATGTCACCCGGTAGGCTTCCCTTAACATGGAAACCCGTGGCCCATTTGACGCGCGCAAGAGAAGGAAAAAACAAACCTGCCGGGTTGACATGTCGGGTCCCACCCGGTAGGCTGGTCAAAATAGCTCCTAAAATCTTAGGTTTTTTTATTTTTGAAATGATTTTTCTCCCTCCTATAAATACCCAACCCCTCTACCTACAAAAGTATCACCCAATTTTTAGAATTAGAGTTCAGTTAGAGTGGTTTAGGGTTTAGAGAGAGAGGAGGCTTGTGGGTGATCACTAGGAGACGACTTGGAGGCGACGAAGAGGAAGATTCGAGGAAGCGTTTGTGAGGTTGGTAGTAGATTATTAGGTTTTTATTTTAAGTTTGTAATTGGGAATTGCATTATTATATTGGGATTGAGTTTGGAGCAATCATTGAGGTATTATGTTTATGAGATTCGTATGTTGGTTTGATTTGATGTTAAAGATGATTTTGGTTGCCATGATGAGTTTGATTAAGTTATATATGGTTTTTGTTCACATAAGTAGCTAAATTATTTGTTGGGGTTTTTATGTGGAACGGGAAATTAATTGAATTGAATTATGATGCATGATTTAATTTGGGAGTACTCCCGGGTAGGCCTGGTGATTGAACGAATCTAGGAAAAGAGGCGATAGCAATCGACCTAGGTGGATTAGAGTAGTTGGAACTCGGAGCTACATTGTTACCAATATGAATAATAGGTACGAGAGTAAATGCATATAGGGTGCTAACGCCGAAAGCATGTGAATTACAAGATTCTAAGATCAATTACCCGGACCCTTGACCTAAGCATGATCACCTTAGACTCGAATAGGTAATTGAACCCTTGATGACCAAAGTACTGAGTATTTTGGGTAAGAACATAATTGACACACCCCGGTGACCCATTTAAATTTATCAAGCTATATTCATGTATTCAAGTTCATTTCATGCCATTTTCACGGAAACATATTTGAATCTGACTTATTCATTTAGTGATTTGTGTGTTTATTTTTATGTTAATATTTTTAATTTATATTTTTACAAAAACCAAAACCAATTTTTGATCGCATAGACTCGACACATTAGACACTTGTATTCCAATGTTCAACAACTAATGATCCTTGTGGGATCGATAACTCGGGGCTCTAAAACGCTCCATATTACTTGACGACCGGTGCACTTGCAGTGTACTCGGGAGAGGGTAGATTCTGGCTTGCCGATATTTCCTCCCGTCAAGTTTTTGGCGCCGTTGCCGGGGACTGTTAGGTATATGTTGGCATGGGAGGAAGGTGTGTAAGTATTTTTTATATTTTATAAAAATAAAAATAAAATTCTTTTTATTATTACTTTTTGTGTTTATTATTGCCGGATATTTTGCTTGCGTGCGATTTCACACTTGTGCTCTCACTATTTTCCTCTAGTGTTGTCATATTCTTGAATTATAGTTAGGTTCGAGGAGGCTTTGGAGAAGAGCAAACCAAATTGGAACAAGATTGAAGAGAGTTCGAATGTCCTCAGGATAGGACGAGCCAACAAGAATACGAATGGAATCTTCAAGAGACATCCACTTCATATGACTTCTATAATGGTTGTGGAGGAGAGTCGAGTTATTACTCTTACCAGGATGAAGATTATTATTGTTCCTGATATGACTCTCCACCACCACCACGAGACTTCCAAGACTACTACTACTACTACTACTACTACGAGAACGTTCTACAAGATCACCCTCCTCAAGAGGGAATGTCAGCAGTAGAAGAGAAGGTATTGCAATATTTTCATGAACAAAAGGAATGGATTAAGAGACTAGAAGAAAAAATATGGAGCAAGAAGCGGACATGGAGAAGATAAGGCGTTGCTTACGCCAACTGGAACTTCACCATAAAGAAGTTGGTCCAGTCCCAATGGAGAGTCGTACAGTTTTGGAAGATCCACGAATTGACGAAGAGCAAAATATGGCTAAGGAGGTCAATAGGATCACTGGGATCATTGACTTCGAGGCTCTAAACGAGGAAGAGCTAGAGGGGATTGCGGTCACGTCCATATTCAATGTAAGGAGAATTGAGCCGAGAAAGACCAAAGAGTCCAAATACATTCTTGAGCAGCCTCAAGTAACGGAAATATGGGAGATTTTCAAAGATTTTGAGCTTGAAGAGGCTGATGATGAGGTGTACGAGCTCCTTGTACTATTTGATGAAGAGTTATCTCCAGATGTAGAGATCGAAGTGGTCGGAAAGCCACCATTAGCTAAGGAGGTCGAAAAGGATCTGCCTCGACCTAAAGGAGCATTAAAAGTCGACTCTCCTCAAAAGGTCGACATTGGCGTGAAAAAAGAGCATAAGGTGGAGCCAAGGAAAGAAGATGATGATCAACCACGACGAGTACATAGATATAGGTCTATTGGTAAGGGAGCCTGTGGTTGATGCAGAAACATGGGCTCCACATCTTTTTCACATTTACGATAACCCTTGCTTTGAGTTAGAATATATCATGTCCGAGAGAGTTGTTTTTGAGCAAATTCCGGTTCTGAAAAATTCTAAATATGCATTTCTCGACAATAATTTATCTTTACCAGTGTTTATTTCTAACACATTGTCTGAAAATTCATGAAAAGTGCCTCTTGGAGAAGATTGGAGAGAGGAAGCAAGAGGTGAAAGAAATGGGACATGTCTTAGTGATCCTAGATGGGGAAGAGCTCCCGGTCAAGGAGGAGAAGGAAAAGGAGCTAACGTATTATTTATTAGAGGTGACATCGTTCCTTACTCCTCATATGCATCATATTCATGTTTGGTGCATAATTTTTCTGAAAAATTTAAGGGCAAGTGCGCTTTTGCACTTGGAATTTATTGTGCCTCTAGGCACAATATTCATCACTTGTCCTTTAAAATAAATATATGGAAGAGGCGACTCTTTGAAATTTTAATGGAAACCTCTTTCGCATTCATAGGGAAGAGATTAAATGATTTTGTCGTGATTGTCTTTGACAGAGGAAAAGCAAGGGGTTGCCACAAAAATTTGTAAATAATTTTTATTTTTAATTTTTTTATTTGTCTTTTGAGTCTTGTTAGAGTGTTCGGGACTTAGTAAAGTCCTAAATATGGTGTGTGCATGATCGCACACACCACAGTTGTGTCTTTCATTTTTATTTTTTCTTTTCTAGTGTTTCTTAGGCCCTATTGCAGGTCCTAAGTGTGGCGTGTACCCAAGGTACACACCACAATCAAGTTTGTAGTCTTGGGCTTTGTCGAGCCCTAAGTGTGGTGTGTGCTCAAAGCACACACCACAATCGAGTCTCACTTTTATTTTATATTTATTGTACAATTATTTTATTTTATTTTATTTATTTATGGTGTATATTCTATCTTGCTTTCTCCTAAGATTTGTTGTTCTAGTAGTTTCCGATATCTAAAGTTGTTGATTGTTTGCATGATAGAAACTAGGATTTGAGTACCTATATGATTTGCATGATCTTTCGATGATTCTTTGGCTATATGACTAGACACCTGGGATGACATTGTTGATGTTATTGGTTTTGATTATCTGATCTTGAGAAAATTGCATGAGCCTCATAAGGATTTAGATATTTATCCTTATGTGACGACCCGAGAGCTTCCCCTTAGCTTTTCGTGGTACGTCCGGCACTTAAGTGATTAGCACAACTTGTGCACGACCTAAGTCAGCCTTGATCCTACACGAAACAATGTAAGAACAAGAGGAAAGCAAGAAAACCCGAAAGAGAGGGAAGGAAATTTGAGAACACAAGAGAAAGATGTGTAAGAGCTCTTTATATTACACGTGGATGTGTTTACAATGCTTGAGTGGTTTGGCCAAATGGCACCACCTCTATTTATAGTAGGTTTCTACCTAAATGGACGGTTAGGATTAATTTGTACATTTCACTTTGGAGGGTTAGGATTAACCCTCTATATTTCTCTATAAAAATATCCTAAATAAAATATTCATACCTATCAAAATATCTTGGGTAGCTTGCTTGGCAAGTTTCGGGCAATTTGGGCAATCCAGGCAAGAAAGATCTAGAGATCTCTCAATAATTCTTAATGGGTTTGGGCCAATTTTGATTAATTTCTTGGGCCCATTTTGCTGGCCCGTAACATTCTCCCCCACCTAATCTAGCGACGTCCTCGTCGCTAAACCGTCACGAAATTGTTGTATTTTATCTTCAAATTGCCAAAGGTCTGCAGCAAGCTCCCAGCTTGTCTCGCTGTCAGGAAGGTCCTTCCATTTCACCAAATACTCCGTGTATGCTGGAACACCCCTCCTCGAGACTTTCCGTTGGGCTAACACTTCATCCACTTGTTTTTCGTGAGAGATGAACGTTGCCGGTGGTGCCCTCTTGCTCGTTCCCCGATCCGGATCTTCGTTGTCTCCGTGATAAGGCTTGAGATTGCTAACGTGGAAGACCGGATGTATCCTTAGTTGAGGTGGCAACTCAACTTTGTAGGCTACATTTCCCACTTTTTGAAGGATTGGGAATGGCCCATCATATCTTCGAAGAAGTCCCTTGTACAGCGGCCGTGTGGTCTTTAGTTGGTTACTGTTAGAGTTATACCCCAGTCCAATATATAAGTTATCTACAGATGTAATGTTTTATCATCTTTCCGAATAAATAAATTGGCATATATTACTAATGTGTTGTAGTAATATATCGAATGTAATTTGATCTATGTCATTACGTGTGTAACCACTAATAGTAGATCTATAGATCAGAAAGAATTACATTTGATGAGTCCCTGATCAGCTAAGCTTCTTTAAGAAGCGATCAGTATGAGATAAACTCCTTGTGATCACGCTCTACTAATCATGGCAAAGTATGTGCCGGAGTTATATCATAGATACCATCAGGTCGATGATATCGGACAACCCGATTGTGAGTATGCTGCATAGATCCAGTCATGAGATACTCACATATCGTAGCTTGTCATTATATCCTAAGACCAAGGAGTCTTTGTGTACACTATGCAACGAATACCTAAGTTTGACCTAGTCTAACGTTATCTGTAAAAGGGTAACTATAACGGCTTCGATTGGCTTTGATATTTGTTGCACTAGTGAACTCGAAAGGCGTCTGAGGGATTTATCACTCATACTACGGTATGAGAAAGATATCCGTTTAGGCCACTTGACGAGTATGACTGAAGAAAGAGCACGACCATGCAGGTGATACCTTAGTATCCGTTTTCAGTCATCTCAGATATCAAGAAACAGTGATTGATAAATTAGGATGACCATTCTATGCCTATTGATCAATCTGGATATCAGTTTGATAAAAGGACAGTGACATGTACGATAACAGGTTAAGTCGAATAATCGATAATCACGAACATTGGATAATCATAATGTCTTGCTAGAGGCCACTTATGATGGAAAGGGTAAAATAGTAATTTTATCAGTCTGCCAATTATACGTGAGCCTAGAGGGTCACACGCATTAAGCACGATACATGACAACAATTATGGATGAAAATTGAGAACGATTCAGTAGTTTTCTGGCCTAAGGTTTTAACCAGGCGGTTGAAGAAATCAATTCGAGGAAATTGAGCCGTTTTGTCTAAACCGAAATTAGAACTCAAGTTAATGGGTTTAATTTGGGTTTTAGTTAAACGGGCTTAAAGCCCATTTAGGGATTTAAGTTATGAATGGGAATAAATGCAAATAAGAGATTATGAAGGATAGATATGCAATTTTAATTTGAAATTCAATTTTAATTTTCAAATTAAAATCACATAATATCTTCCATTATCTTCTCTAATTTTCAGCAACTAATCCTATCATCCTCTCTCCCTCATTGCTGATTTCTCTCTTCCCTTTCATCCTCCATTGTTGTCAAGCTTTTCTCAAAATTCATAGCAAAAATTTGAGTGAAAACCTTCTTCGGTTGAGGTGCTTGTGTGGACCTAATAGAGAAACACTAAGCTTGTGTTTTCATCGATTAGCAGAGGTAACTTTCAGATTTAATATATATATATATATATAACATGTTGAATTTACATTAAGATCATAGCAAGTATCGATCATCACGGTTACATAATGTCCGCTGCATGATATTTATCGATTGGAACCCGTGGTGATCTCTTTCAGTTACTTTGAAATTTCACCATGACCAAGTCGCCGACTCGAAATTCTCTTGGTGCTCGCTTTTCGTCAGCCCACTTCTTCATCTTTTTAGCAGCCTTATCGAGGTAAGAGTATGCCACTGCGGCCTGCTCGTGCCACTCTTGAGCAGTCTTGAAGGCAATCAGACTACTTCCCACATATCCTGATTCTAGCGTGTGCGGAGTAAGTGGTTGCTGCCCGGTTGCAAGTTCGAAGGGACTCTTGTTCGTTAACTCGCTCTGCTGCAAGTTATACGAAAATTGTGCAATATCAAGGCCCAATCCTTTTGATTTGCACTGACGAAGTGCCTCAAGTAGAGCTCTAATAGTCCATTCACCCTCTCCGTTTGGCCATCGGTTTGGGGATGGAAGCTTGTCGAGAAGCATAACTCGGATCCCATGAGGCGAAAGAGCTCGGTCCAAAACTTACCCGTGAAGCGAGGATCCGGATCACTTATGATGGAACGTGGCAGCCCCCAGTACTTCACGACATGCTTGAAGAAGACTTTTGCTGCCATTTCTGCTTTGCAATCCTTTAGTGCAGGAATGAATGTGCCATACTTTGAGAATCTGTCCACGACCACGAGAATCATACCACATCCCTCCGATATCGGCAGTCCCACGATGAAGTCCATACTTATACTTTCCCATGGACGAGGGGGAATGAGGAGCGGCTCCAGCAATTCAGCAGGTAGTCGATTCTCTGTTTTGTCTTGTTGGCACACCAAGCACGTCTTCACATACTGCTCGACTTCATCCCGCATTTGTGGCCAGTAGTAGTGTGCCTCTAATAATGCCCGCGTCCGTCGTTGACCTGAATGTCCTGCCCACATCGTATCATGACACTCTTTTAGTAGGTTCTTCTGAAGGTTGCTCCACTTTGGAACAAAGATTCGCCGTTTCTTGGTTAGGAGTAAGCCATCCTTTATCCAGAACTCGCGGGTCTTCCCTTCGCTAGCAAGCTCCATCAGCTGACGTGCTACCGCATCGTGCTTGAGCCCTTCCTTGATCAAGCTGAGCAGTTGTCCCTCGAGTCGAGTAATGGCTGCAAACTCTGCTTTTCTACTAAGAGCGCCTGCCACTGTGTTGGCTTTGCCCGGCTTGTACTCCAGGATGTAATCAAACTCAGCGAGAAAGTCTTGCCAGCGAGCTTGTTTCGGAGATAACTTCTTCTGCGACTAAAAGTAGCTCGTGGCGACGTTGTCAGTCTTTACCACGAATTTGCTGCCCAATAAGTAGTGGCGCCATGTCCGCAAACAATGCACAATAGCGGACATCTCCTTTTCTTGCACCGTGTAGCGTCGCTCCGTATCATTGAGTTTCATACTCTCGTATGCGATGGGATGCCGGTCTTGCATGAGCACTCCACCGATGGCGTAGTCAGATGCGTCCATGTGCACCTCCAATACTTTCTCGTAGTCTGGCAACACCATGACCGGCTCTTTAACGACTGCTTCCTTAAGCTTCTCAAAGGCATTCTGACATTCGTCCGTCCATACCCACGGCTTATTCTTTTTCAACATATCCGTGAGTGGTGCTGCGATGGAGGAGTATCCCACGATAAACCGCCGGTAGTAGTTGACGAGTCCGAGAAAAGACCGCAACTCTGGGACTTTGGCTGGCGTTTCCCACTCTACGATCGCCTTGATCTTGTCCGGGTCCATGCGTAATTGTCCTTCCTTTATGTTGCTACGTTTTAATAGTTGGCATGATTTTTTAGTGCAAAAGTAAGAAGTCGAGTAACATGTTACATGACATGTGGAGCGACTTTTTACGAGCCGCAGATTAGGAAAGTCTGAAGCTTTCCTATTTCGACAAAGCTTAGAGCGAATGAAGAAAGACGCCACGAAGACTTGGAGCACAAGAGAGTGACGTCGACAAGTCAGACGACTTCCAGCTGGCAATTACACGTCAGCGAAAAGAGGCAACTAAGGCGGCAACTATACTTGCCTGATTTATTCAGGAAGTCAGAAACAGGCAAGACGACTTCCAGCTGTCGTGGAAGGCGGCAACAACTTGCCTGACTTTCCTGTTCCTGATCCGAGAAGGATTAGGAATGTGAGCTGCTATAAAAAAACCCTTGGCTTCCCATTAGCAGATCATCCGTTCTTGTTCTAACACTTGCAAGATTTCTAAGAGCTCTTAACCGTGCACCATCGGCGTGTTGAGAGGCTGAGTAAGATTCATTAGAACGGATCTTTGCTCCGATCAAACCTTGAGTCGCGAAGACTAAGTGTTTGGGTCGGTTAGGGTTTTTGTTTGTGATTGAAGATTCACAACTCCGTCCAAGAAGACAACGACACCGAGCATAGGCTTGCTCGAAGGGTGGAATTGAGGGAATCTCAAAGACAGGGGGAGAGGCTCTTGGTCGAGGCGATTCACGGTGAGATCTATAGTAGCTTAGGACAATAGCTTGTGTGATAGCTAGTTGGGCTTGAAGTTGTACTATTGACTACCTGATAGTGAAAAACCTTTCCACTGGCAAAGTGCCCCCAGACGTAGGTGCGGAGTCACCGAACTGGGTAATCATCTCTGGTGTCGTGATTATTATCTGTCTATTACTTTGCTTACTGTTTCCACAAGAAGTCGATACACAAGTTACAGACTTTGTGTTCGACTTCCTGACTCGGCTACGATTCAGAATTTCAATTGGTATCAGAGGAGGCACCTTAATCTCTTAGGTGATTTTCCTGTAAAAATCTGAGTAGCTAATATGGATTCAAAGGAAGGAGGATCTGTCAATCGTCCGCCGGTACTCGACGGAACAAACTATGGTTATTGGAAAACACGGATGTGTACTTTCCTGAAGTCCCTCGACAGCAAAACCTGGAAGTCTATCATCAATGGCTGGGAGGGACCTTACTATTCTGATGCTCATGGAAATCAAACCAGCATCAAACCAGAAAAGGAGTGGAGCATGGAAGAAGATGAAGCCGCCCTAGGTAATTCTCGTGCAGTCAATGCTATCTTTAATGGAGTAGACAAAAATGTGTTTCGACTCATCAACACATGCACAAGTGCCAAAAATGCCTGGGACACACTTGCTGTGGCTTACGAGGGTACTTCTAAAGTCAAAGAGCAGAAGTTACAGTACCTCACGACTAACTTTGAGGCTCTGGTCTTCCAGAGTGTTGCTATAGATGACGAGGTCGTCTAAGTACACCACCACGAACCGGTCTAGGTACGGATGGAGGACTTCGTTCATAAGCGTGCAGAAGGTTGCAGGGGCATTTGTGAGTCCGAATGGCATTACTAGGAACTCGTATGAGCTATAGCGGGTCACGGACGCGGTCTTCGGCTCATCTCCCTCCGCTATTTTACTTGGTAGTACCCAGATCGAAGATCTAGTTTCGTAAAATACTTGGCTTTCCCAATGCGATAAAATAGTGAAGGAATTATTTGAGGGTTCCAGACAATTAATTTCATGCCCATACAAGAAATTAACCTCAAAGTTCCATGTTTTAATACGGATCTTGCATGATCGTGAATTGATCATGAGATCTAGACTAGAATAAAATTAAGTATTACCTTGAATCAAATTCTCCTTGTTACTAAATAGGATTTAGTAACCTCTAAAGATCGTCCACACAAGAAGAGCAATCCAGGGATACTCACAACGATCCTTACTAGAAGATCGAAGCAAGCAAAACGGACGGAGCTGGGAGGGAGGGGGCCGACCGAACTTGGCAAGGAGAGAGAGAGGGTGATGGCTAAGGTTCGTTAAATAAATCACTTAATTTTCAGATCTGTAAATTTCCCTTTTATAACCCTTATTTGGACTTTAATTAATTAAAGGCCTTAATGGGCTTAAAGCCCAAAGCTTTTAATTAATTGTGTAGAGAAGCCCATTCTGGCTTACCCATTCTGGCTAGGCCCAGTTTAGCTAATTTAATTAAATCTACTTAATTAGATTATAATTAATTAGTCCTGCTAAACCGTTCTTGATTCCAGTTTAATCCTAAACTGAAATCGGTCTAATCCGGTTTAATCCAAAACCGGATTTTGTCTCTCTCATGATTCCTCCATATGATTCAAACTTTAGTGTGTGACCCTCTAGGCTCACGACACGTCGGTGGACTGGTAAAATTACCATTTTACCCTTTCCATCATGAGTGGCCTCTAGCAAGACATCATGATTACCCAACACTTGTGATTATCGAGATTTCGACTTAACCTTGTCGTACATGAATCTATCCTTTTATCCTCTTGATATCTTTGACAAACACGAGGCATAGACAAGTCATCCTCGTTCTATTGTCCTGTTTCTTGATTCTGAGTTAGCTGAATTATAACTGATACTATGTATCGACTGCATGACCATGCTATTGTATTTCAGTTGTACTCATCAAGTGGCCTAAACTGATATTTCCTCACACATCCGTATGAGGGATAAATCCTTCAGCGATCCATTGAGTCAACTTGTGTAACTTGTGTAACTTGTGATCGAGCCAATCACAGTCGTTATTGTAACCCTTTTACAGGAGACGTTAGACTGAGTCAAACTCGTCACTCATTACATATTGACCTCAATGGTCCTTCGGTCTGAGGATGTGATTTCATGCGCCGACATATGAGTATGTTCATGACTGTGTCTATGTAACATACTCACGATCGGGTCGTCCTATATCACCCCTGACTGGTGATACTATGACCTAACTCTGGCCCCCTTCTGGCCATGATCAGTAGAGCGTGATCATTTAGAGTTAGCCTCATACCGATTGCTTCTTATGAAGCTATTCTAATCGGGGACAGCTTAAGTAAGATTTTATCTGATCTGTAGATCTACTATTATGTGTTGACACATCAATGATACAAATCAAATCATACTTAAGATATTACTAAAACACTTAGTAATATGAATGCCGATTTTTATTCAACTAATAATCTTTATTACATGATTAGATTGAAAATACATTGTGCTAGGGCACAAAACCCAACAAATAGGTCAGCAATTAAAGGGATGAGAAACTTGTTTTTGATGGTTACCTTATTAAGCGCCCGATAATCGATGCACAAGCGTAATGAACCATCCTTTTTCTTTTGAAAGAGCACAGGTGCACCGAAAGCGGCTTTGGACGGACGGATGTATCTGGCATCTAGCAGCTCCTTAAGTTGCTTTCGAAGTTCCTCCAATTCCGGTGGAGCCATGCGGTACGGTGCTCTTGCCGGTGGTTTGGCACCAGGCTCCAATTCAATCTTGTGATCCACCTCCCTCTGTGGAGGTCGTCTCTTCGGCAGCTCAGGAGGCATGACGTCCTTGAACTCGATCAGTACTCCCTCGATCTCCTTTGGTATTGTAACATAATCCCTTATTGGCTTCTCCTCCTTGAGAGTGGCAAGAAATGTGGGCTCTCCCTTATTTACGCCCTTCTTTACTTGCATGGCCGACAAAATCATAGAATTAATTTTAACTTGAAGAGAGGGAGTAGGTGCACCTCGCATGACGGTGGGTTGACTTCCTGAAAGTATTACGAAGACATTTTCGTGCGGAATTGGGAATGCATGATGCCTTCTCATGAACTCCATGCCGAGCACGATGTCATAATCGTCGATCCTTGCCACTGTGAGATCGACCTTACCGCTCCAAGCGCCTAGCCTTATGTTTTGATCATGGATGGCGCCTTCTACTGGGATAGGATTTGAGTTGACGGTCTTGAGGGTGGCAGCACTCATTTGCATCGTCAACCCGAGTCGTTCCGCCTCCTTCTTGCGGATGAAGTTGTGATTGGCGCCGGTATCGATCATGATGGACACTGTTTTCCCATTGAGCTCGCCCTTCACATATAGAAGAGTCCTTTCCATATGTGTCCCTTCCTTTGCTTGAACTTGTCTTCCCGTCCGCTTTGTCAATGCACTAAGGCAAAGACTTCCCAAGTTGGCTTGCTCCTCCGCAACTTCATCCACGGTCTCCTCCTCGAGCATGACACTAAGTCTATTGCGCTTTGGGCAATCTTGCACCCAATGTGGCCCATTGCAGAGAAAACAGCTCCCTGGCGTGCGATCCTTCTTTTCGGTACTCCGTAGTGTTTTCCACGCAAGTTTGTCGTTATTTCTCCTTTGGGATAACGTCTTGGGTGCTCCCCCACCGTTTCCATGGTTATGGGGTTTGGCGGCATGGCTTGGACTCGCACTTGCCTTGAGATGTTTTGATCTTGACGGTTCGCCCTCTCACTTTGATGGTATTCCATCAAGGATTCTGCCACGGTGAGCGCCATTGAGATGTCCCGCACTTCGCGTCGGTCCAACTCCGTCCGCACCCATGGTTTAAGCCCAGCTGTAAAGTTGAATAACAAGTCCTCCTCTCCCATATTGGGGATTTGGAGCATGAGCGCCGAGAACTCTTTCACATACTCACGAATGGAAGAGGTATGTTTCAACTCTCGCATTCGTAAGCGTGCATCGTGAACAGCGTAGGACGGAAAGAATTGACACCTTAATTCGAATTTAAATTCATCCCAAGTTGTGATGGAAGGGTTACCTTGTTGTGCTTCTGCGTGTTTGTGCCTCCACCATATTGCCGCCGTGTCCGAAAGGTAAAGAACGACTGTGCGCAGTTTCATCCTATCGTCCATTACGTTCAGCGCCTCGAAGTATTGCTCCATGTGCCAAATGAAGTTGTCAATTTCCTTGGCATCGCGTTGTCCACCGTAGCTATTCGGCTTTGGAGCATCCACACACGGAACCTCCCGCCCTTGCGCTCCCATCGCGCCGCTTGCAACCGCTCGCCGACATATGGCCCAGTCAGCTCGCGTGTCCTCCAGTCTAGCTCTTAGCTCTGCGACCTGTCTCTCCAGACTAGCTTGAATTTGATTGAGTGCCTCCATGAACTTTCCCTCAAGCACCACTTGTTCCCGACGGGAAGATTCTCCAAGATCGCGAACGGTTTGGCGGATCTCCTCCATCTTGACATCCATAGATCCTTCGAGCTTCTCCATGCCTTCACTAATGGCTTTAAGATCTTCCCCATGATCGCGCAGGTCTTGCTCGGCAGCATCCAGCCTGTCCTTCATCTCTCCCACGACAGCTTGAAGGTTGGCACCAATGGACTCTTGCACGATATTTGCATCCCTCGACCTTCCCCGTGTCCGAACACCTGAATGCAGAGTGTCGCTTTGAGAAGGTGTGCTTCCAACGGCAATATCCGACATGCTTTCCTTGATCGTGTCCCCAACGACCAGCTCTGATACCAACTGTGACGACCCGAGAGCTTCCCCTTAGCTTTTCGTGGTACGTCCGGCACTTAGGTGATTAGCACTACTTGTGCATGACCTAAGTCAGCCTTGATCCTACACGAAACAATGTAAGAACAAGAGGAAAGCAAGAAAACCCGAAAGGGAAGGAAACTTGAGAACACGAGAGAAAAATGTTTAAGAGCTCTTTGTATTACACGTGGATGTGTTTACAATGCTTGAGTGGTTTGGCCAAATGGCACCACCTCTATTTATAGTAGGTTTCTACCTAAATGGACGGTTAGGATTAATTTGTACATTTCACTTTGGAGGGTTAGGATTAACCCTCTATATTTCTCTATAAAAATATCCTAAATAAAATATTCATACCTATCAAAATATCTTGGGTAGCTTGCTTGGCAAGTTTCGGGCAATTTGGGCAATCCGGGCAAGAAAGATCTAGAGATCTCTCAACAATTCTTAATGGGTTTGGGCCGATTTTGATTAATTTCTTGGGCCCATTTTGCTGGCCCGTAACACTTAGGAGGGAATCATGTGTTTACTTTATGATTGGTTGATCCTTAGTGCTTTGCATATTTTCTTTTCTTGTCCAATCCTGCTTGGTAAATTAAGTCTAGAACTAAATGGGGGAACACTCGAGGCGAAATAGATAAGAGTTTGGTGTTTTCTTGGATAACTGAATCCGTAGGCCTTCTTTGGATCGCTTCAGCCATAAAGCCTACCCTGACATAATATTTTCATAGTACCATGTCTGATCCTAAAATGTCTTTTTATGAAACCATACGTTACAAGCCAACGTGTCTTTCTTTTCCATTTTCCAAAATTATTTTGATCCCTTGCATCATTGTTTTATTGCTTTATGAGTTATAAGTTGGTTTATTCGGGTTTATAAACCATGTAGGAATGGTTTGCACTTACATATATTTTGGGCTATCATTTAAGCCAAAATGGGGTTTATTATTTGCTCACTTGACTTGTTTTCTCAGATATGCATCCCTACATTTTGTGCTCAGGACAATATATGAAAAAAAGAAAAATAAAAGAGCCCCGGCACCAGAAAAGAAAATCTTGAGTTATGGGCATTTGAGGAAAATTATTTTTGCAAGTCTTGAGGAAATAAAGAAAAAGGGATTTTTAGTCGAATGTTAAAAAACGTTAAAAACGGCAAGAAATGGAAACACAAATGGGAAATGAGGCTGATATTCTTAGCCACATAAACATGCAAAGCGAAATACAAAATGAGGAAAATGGATGATTTGATTAGCAATGTAACATGCTAAGAGGAAAGCGAAGTACTCGGGTTTTTTGTGAGATTTAAAGAAACTTAGTGGTGGTGCACCATATAAGCCACTTTTTGATCCTCCAAATTCCCACCTTAGCCTAAGCCACTACACGTTACAAGCCTAATAAAGCCCTACATATTGATTCAGCCTAAGGGGCATTTGAATCTCCTACAAATTAGTTGAGATGTGGTCGAACTGATAGCATGTGAACTTTAAGTTCCGAGTGAAAAGTGATCGACATGCCTTGGAAATATGTATTACACAACGGTGAGATCGAACTAAGGCAAATACTTTCTTCTCACCTAACTGGTAGTTATTCAATTTCTAGGGTCTTGTGTGATTTATTGGATAAGGTTGGTCATAGCATTTATGGTAGTTCTGAGCTTGTCTTTTCATCAACATGTCTAATATGATTCAATGATTATACTATTATGGAGATACTTTCTCATAAATATATATTTTTATTTTGTTGTATAACTTGAGTCTTTTTGCATTTTTAGAATTGAGTCTAGTTGTGTTTACATAAGGATTCGTGGGCATTCCATTCTGATAAGCCCTCAGGAAGACCCGAACTCCTTCTACAAGTTACCTCAAGGTTTAATTTGAGAAAATAATGTATTTAAAAATTTGCATATTTTACTTTTTGTTTTTATTTTGTTCTTTTTCTCGGGACGAGAAAAGGATAAGTGTGGGGTGGTTGATGAGGTCGGATATTATATATCTAACCAAGTCAAATCTTCTCATTTTTATCCCCATTTTGTCCTGAATTATTATGTTTTGGTGAATAAAAT
Source organism: Geranium rotundifolium (assembly GCA_963920655.1). NCBI lineage: Eukaryota > Viridiplantae > Streptophyta > Magnoliopsida > Geraniales > Geraniaceae > Geranium > Geranium rotundifolium. Next base: position 9,733,983 of record OY987314.1, read on the forward strand.
GTTTCTTTACATCACAAATGGTTCGAGAGTATTTTTGATGAAAACATGTCGAAAAGTAGACGAAAAAGAGCCAAAAACGCAAAGTCGGGAAGCATGGAGAAGGTTGTCGGGTCAACCTGCCGGATTTCACCCGGCAGGTTCGGCTTAACCCGGCAACCGGTGGGTGGATTGAAGCAAGGCGGCTTAATTGGGGATTGCATGATTGTATTGGAATTGAGTTTGGAGCAATCAATTGAGGTTTTATGTTTATGAGATTCGTGTGTTGGTATGATTTGATGTTAAAGATGATTTTGGTTGCCATTTGAGTTTGATTGTGTTATATATGATTTTTCTTCACATAAGTAGCTAAGTTATTTGTTGGGGGTTTTATGTGGAACGGGAAATGAAATGAATTGAATTATGATACATGATTTAATTTGGGAGTGCATGAATCGGGATCCTAGCTACATAACTTAATGCTTCACCTCCCGAGTAGGCCTGGTGATTGAACGAATCTAGGAAAAGAGGCGACCTAGGTGGATTAGAGTAGTTGGAACTCGGAGCTACATTGTTACCAATATGAATAATAGGTACGAGAGTAGATGCATATAGGGTGCTAACGCCGAAAGCATGTGAATTATAAGATTCTAAGAACAATTACCCGGACCCTTGACCTAAGAATGATCACCTTAGACTCGAATAGGTAATTGAACCCTTGATGACCAAAGTACTGAGCATTTTGGGTAAGACCATAATTGACACACCCCGGTGACTCGTTTAAATTTCTCAAGTTATATTCATGTATTCCAGTTCATTTCATGCCATTTCCCCGGTAACATATTTGACCTGACTTATTCATTTAGTGATTTGTGTGTTTATTTTTATGTTAATATTCTTAAGGGGTAGTTACACATAAGTACACCTTACTATACATCATTCTCATTTAAGTACACCCAAATACAAAACTCAATTTTACAGTCACCCAAATTACATTTCGTCTCACTTAGCTCTAAGAGAGTTAAATCTAACAGAATTTTAAGGTAAAAAGACCAAAATACCCTCAATAATTTCGATTTGAAATCGAGCTGGTTGGACTGGTTCAAATTCAAAATTGGTTTATACTTATTTAATAAAAATATATAATAAGATGTCATCAACCTTTGCTCAACTCTTTGGTTGTTATCAATATAATTAATTTTTATTAACAAACTAAAACTTCCGAATAACATACTTCTCTCATACGAGTTTTGTTTCAAACTCATGATATATCAAATCGAAGAGAATTATAAGATCTACAACTTTGAAGAAAAACGTTTTTGTTTATATATTATTATTGTTTATTTATTTAAATTATTAATTATTATTTTAAATTTAATTATTAATATTTTTTATGATGATTAATTATTAAATAATATAATGAAACTTTCAAATGATATAACTCTCTCATACAAGTTTCGTTTAGAGATCATAGTATACCAAATAAAAAATCATCCGATAATCTTTGATTTGATATACTATGAGCTTCAAAAGAAACTCGTATGAGATAATTATGCTATCCGAAAGTTTCATTAAATTATTTAATAATTAATCATTACAAAAAATATAATATATTTTCATATAACAAAACCTTATTTAATTAATTTATTAATAATAAAAATATTTTTATAATAATATTGTTTTTATTTTATTAAATAAATATTATGTAATTATTATTTTAGTTAATAATATTTTTAATGATTATTTAATAATAAATTTTTAAATTTGAACCGATCTGACCTATATTGAACGGTCTAAAAATCTGATTTTAAATTAGAACTATCGAGGGTATTTTGGTATTTTTTACCTCAAAATTCTATTTGATTTAACCCCATTAGAGCTAAGTGAGACGAAATGTAATTTGGGTGACTGCAAAATCGAGTTTTAAAATTTGGGTGTATTTATGTGAGAATTACGTATAGTTGGGTGTACTTATGTGTAATTACCCCTATTTTTAATTTATATTTTTACAAAAACCAATACCAATTTTTGATCGCTTAAACTCGACACATTAGACACTTGTACTCCAGTGTTCAACAGTTAACGGTTCTCATGGATTCAATAACTCGGGTCTTTAAAACACCTTGTATTACTTGACGACATGTGCAATTGTCGCGTACTCGGGAGATGGTAGATTTTGGCTTGCCGAGATTTTCTCCTGTCAGATGTTGTAGAATTAAAAACGTTGGGGCTTTTGTAATATTCTATATGAATTATGAATGTTGACATCAAAGAAGGTTGAGTGGAGTTATTAGTAGCAATGTGGCATGCATGAAAATATTATCAAAACTTCACTATGAATTTATCTCAGAGCTATTAGATGCAAATAATCCTAGCCTCTTCGTTAATTTTTGTTCATTGACGTCATCATTATTTTCGTCAATTTTTGTTATTTTTATATAATGGTACTTTTGCATTTTAAAAAGTTATGATATTTCATCATTGAAAAAGGAAACTTTTGTGCACTTCAATATTTACTTTTCTCACTTTCATACTTTACCTTTTTTTTCATTACCCTAAATTTCATTTTGGGACATCGTACCCCTAAAATACTAAAAATATCTAAATTACCCCTAAAATTGAACCAAAATTAAATATGGTCTAATGGAGAGTGTAAAAATACGAAATTACCCTCAACTATTCATCAAATTTTCAAGTGAATGCCACCCTTTCAATTTCAATTTTTTTAATATTTTCTGTCTTTGATTTTTTTTTCCATCTCTCCCAACTCCTTCATCCTCGTCGTCGACCAAACCCACCGCCGCCTCCTCGCCGTCGTCTACAACCTCCACCTCCACCCTCACTGTCTACGACCTCCCCTCCCACCGTCGCCGGCTCTAGTGGGCGAGCTGGAGGCTGGAGCGGCAGTGGTCGTCGGTGTCGCTGAGGATGCAAACGTCGTGGTGCACAACACCTCCGCCAAGGTGTCTGTGCTCCTGCAAGATTCATCGGCCTGAGCACCGACCTCACCGAGCTCATCTTCTCTTACCTCTCTGTTCCCTTTCTGAGCTGCGCTTCCGCCGTCTGCAAGCTCTGAAACTCCATCGTCCTCGACCCTTCCTTCTCGTCTTATCCAGCGATTTTTCGCCGGAGCCGCCCATGATTCTTCCTTTGCGGCCTTCACAACACCTCCGCCAAGAATCACTAGTCCTTCGCCTTCGATTCGGCCTCAGGCTCCTGGTTCTGCCTCCCTCTACCTCCGTCGCTCTCGTACCTCCTCCTCCTCCTTCGCCGCCGCCTCTGGCTTCCTCTTCACCACCGCCCCCAATTTCACTTTCACGCACGTCCTCACGCGCCACCATAGAAATGCCGCCGCTACGGTTCTTGCAGATCAACCCGCTCCTTGGCGTCTCCACCGCGTCGTCCAGATTCATTGTCGCCGGAGGCGTGAGGTTCATTGGAGGCCTCGCCGACATCGAGGACTGTCACCGTGCTCCGTCACACGCTCTACTCCACTACCGGGATGGGCCTCTATAGCCTCCTCAAGGAGCGGTGGAGCGACGAGGACTCCGACAACATTCTGGAGAAACGCCTGCGATGGATGCTTGAGAAATGCCGGTGAGGAGGGGGCGGCGGAGGAGGAGGAAATGAATAGTTGAAAGGGTGACATTCCTTTGAAAATTTGATGAATAGTTTAGGGTAATTTGGTCTTTTTACACACTTTAAAAGTTGTGCCGGTTCTCTCCATTAAACCAAATTTTATTTTGGTTCAATTTAGGGATAATTTAGGTATTTTGAAATTCCAAGAGTTAGTTGTCCCAAAATAAAATTCAGGGTACTGAAAAAAAAAAGTAATGTATAAGAATGTGAAAAATGTATATTTTGATGCACAAAAGTGTCATTTTTCTTTCATTTGAAGTGTACTGTACTGACAGATTTTTAAAAAAAATGCAAAAAATTGAATTGTTATCGGTGAGTTTTGTACAATTACTCCTTATTATTATAACGCACATATCTAGGTTTTGTGGTTAGACAAATCATTGTCCTTTTTAGTGAATCTAGTTGTCTTATGAGAGCAAGAAAATTTCAAGCCATTGAAACTAATCGGTATTTCTCCATATATTTATAGGTTATCGTGTTCTTACATGAAAACATGACTTTGTCTTGACAGCAAACATTAAAACTACAAATATGTTTAAATATAAACTTTAGCGAAATAACATCAATTGGCCCATTAGCTCAGTTGGTTAGAGCGTCGTGCTAATAACGCGAAGGTCGCAGGTTCGAGACCTGCATGGGCCATTTTTTTCCCTTTGTTGTTTATACTTTATATACCCTTAGATGAATGCCCAGCATGTTGCAGGTTCCGTAGGAAGCCTGTGCATATGGATTCTTAGCAGTTATTGAATAAAACTTTGAAATAACTAAATACATCAGGAAATCTATATTTTGTGCTCATATGAAGTTAACCGAAAAGCTCTCAAAGCCGCAGTTCAGCAAACACAAACCCTGTTTTCTTAAATTATAGATTGGAAATAAAAAGATGAATTCATATATATCACCAAGTTTTCTTATACAAAAACCACAATGCTACTACCAATAGGCATTGCATAGAGAGGGTGCCCTTATCAATTCCCAAAGCAAAAGTTGGAAATTCACCATTGAACATATGAGCACATACTTCAGTTCCCACTACCACAAAATATAGGATCCTGCAGTAAGCTTTTAAGAAAAACAACAGTTAGATCCATTCTAAATCATCATCTAGTTCATAACCAAACCAAAAGCACTTCAACACTTAAACTAACTAAAACAGTAAAACTAGAATGCCTATATATAAGTAACAAGGGTAGGTAGGGTGTTTTGTTCAGTTCCAAAGATTGCACAAGTCAGGAGATAAAATTAGCAACTTTTAGCTGTATGATGAGAACACAGTTGGCATAAAATGGGATTTAGAATAAGTGTTGCATTCAATAGTGTCTAATACTTCCAGGGATGGTTAAAAAATAAGCGAGTCTCCTCTTAAAATGTATTGACAGACAGGCTTGTGGGACCTTTTTGCCCAGACACAAAACTAAGTAGTAGAAAGATTACCTCGTGAGTCAGACAATGTAAACGAAGAGGGCATACCATAATAATGTAGGGAGACTTGACCTTGTTTTGTAAAATTCAGGATTTATCGATGTAATGCTCTATTGGCTAAATGTTATGTCAATGACCAAATTATGAGCCACATACCTTGCAGAAACAAGCTAGTACTTGATTTTCCACATTAAAGAGGAATGAGAGTCATCAACGGCATAAGTCAGTGGTGATGACAAACTCCCAGTGATTGTATGTGCCAACAACTTCAACCTTAGCAAGGATAGCAACTCTTTGTGCCGTGATTGTTTTCTGTTCAGTACTTTGGAATAAGCATTCAGCCCAAGCCATTCAACTTCAGTATCCTCCAGTTGCACATCTGGGAGGAGATTAGGACCAAGAGGCAGAGATTTCATCTTCTTTATGAGCTTGCACATATGCCTAACAATCAATTGACAACGTTAACGTGTGAGGAAAACAAAGTCACAATTGGATAATAAATTTTACTGAAAATAGTTGATGGTGACATTTTAAAAATAAAACCCATTTGGACCCACTTACTAACAAGAGATTTCTGTCAAGTTTCCAATACCTTTAAATAGGTTTAAATAGAAATTAGCCAATACCTTTAAATAGAATCCATACCTCAAAGATTTCTCAATAACCTTTAAATAGAAATTTGTGTCAAGTTTGCAAATGTATAAGAAGGCGCGTGTATAGCAAGAGAACTTCATTGCACTTAACAAGAAAGCTTGGTATACATTTAATCTGGTAGTAGCAGCCGAATTAATATTTGAATCAAAAAATATTGGATGACATTTAGGCTGCAGAAAGTTCAATATCTTCTTAATCAAAGGGAAGCCTGGTTCATCTCCCCAGCCGACAGTAAGAGTGGAAAGTAGATGGTTCTTCAGATACCTGTTCAGTACATGGAATGGATAATCGGATTAGTAATATGAATCAAACCACTGGGTTCAATAGTTGGAAGAAAGGATGGAATAGTTTTCGAAGCATCAATAACAGAAAATGGCATGTGACATTAACTTACAAACTGCACAAGGGAAAATAGACAACTAAGTCTACAAATATGTCAACCAAACTAATTATCATTAGATCAGAGTCTAATGATATTTTCATGGCTCATCAGATTTCTATACTTCATGAAAGCAATTGTGCAGAGATGCAAACAGTTCAAAAGCCATAATATTTCTGACATAGTTACAGAAATTATGAACATCCAATTTAGTGGAATACAGAGTAATTATTCAGCAAGTATTGCCATTATTAGATGTCATATTACTCTATTTGGATCTACCATCTAAATTGAACATTAATAATAATCAGATGGTGTAATAACCTTGTGTAATCTGCCTGAACTTCTAAAGTGCGACAGTTGATGAACAGGCCACTCCAGGAAAGAAATGATGTGCCATCTTCACACACACATAGCCTGTTAGATGAAAGCCCAGCCTCAAAATTTAGAGAGAACTTTCCTTCATTCATATAGCAATTGTAGTCACAAAAACCTTCCCGCATACGGAAGAAGAAGCGAGAAGCTTGTTCCTTTGAGGTAGATATGAAGAGGAAGTCATCGATAAGTCTAAGGAGCATATAAGTAGGGAAAGATGTCCTTTTATCCCCAGAAGCAGAATAACAGGCATTTTCAAGAAATGGATAGATCACGTTCCTTTCAAGATGTCCATAGTATAATGAGCAAAGCATGCTAGACAATATACTTCCTTGAGAAATTCCTACACCTTGCAAGTAAAATTGTCTACCTAATAGAAGAATGTTTTGCTTCACATGCTCCTCTAGGGCGGAAAGCATATCTTCCTTCGTCATCTTAATTTCCTGAAAAAAATAATTAAAAGTAACTTCAGTTATCTTCCATAAATTATTGTGCTTTGAGTAGGCAACTAAACTCTTGAGTAACGTTTTTAATTTTAATTTTATTTTATTTTCTGTAAATTCAAAGTCACAATCATGTTCCTCCAAAACGTTACATGAAATCATCTAGATAATAAATCGGGCATCCAAAAACAATGTTACAAATTTATCCTTGTCGTCAAATTTTAATAAAAATGCCATGAAATTGAACAATACCATTATTATTCTGAAGACTAATCCAAACAAAGTTTTGTATATACACGATGAAATATTGTGATGTTTTTGGTTTTGTATAAAAGTTAACCAAAATGCAGTTCAACAATGAAAGTCTAGTAATCCAATACACACGTCTGGGCCAGTCGCAATTATCTCTTAGTAGGGTCAATTACGTGGGAGGCCTTACTCCTGAAATACGAGGGGCCAACATAAATATCTTTCTTATAAATGTTTTAGCTTCTTTATTCATTATCATGATGCACATTTTATACATGTGGAATCAAGAAAAGCAAGCTGAAATACTTGCCCGCATACACAGCTTAACGAAGCAAGAAAAGAAAATATGTTGACGGCCATAGACTTAGGATTAGAGCATAATCAACATTTTCTATAGTGTGTCCACCATTGATTTAGAATAGATAGATGTCGAACTCGTAAATTGCTGGTTCAACAAAACAAATCTTTAAAACTGTAGTGGAATGTAAAAGACTTGTTCCTAACAAGTTGCATCATGCATGACAAAGAATGAAGCATGAAGTATTTAAAGCTAGCATATAACCATCAATAGAAATAATAATGAGTAAACAGGTAACCTTATCATCGTCGACAACAATGCTGTGCGATGAATTACCACTGAAGGCAGATGATGCGAATCTTGCAAGACCAGTATTCTTTCGAACCCATTGACATTTCTTTGTGCATATAACTTGAGTGGACTGCTTGAGTCTATATTCTCCCTCCAATATGAACTCTTTCATAACAGTAAGCAACTTATCCTGCTTGATTGAATCAAATGCCTTTGATACATCACAACTTACTATGAACACATCAGGCAAGTTAGCCAGCCCATTTTTCAGACCAAGTACAAATGGTCGTAACTGTCTGTAGACATCCTTGTAATCAAACACAGAAGATCCTAACTTCACTGGGTTCTTCAACTTCAAACTTTTGAGGATAATATGTATACCACAAAGAGCATTGTTTACAGACGGAACACGTTTAGGGCTCTTGGGCACTTTCGATGATGCTTTAAGATTTCCAAGCATCCTCAATTCGTTTTCTTTGGGAAGAAGTCTTACCTTGGAGAAACCAAATTTCCTGCGCAAAAGTATGTTTTTAACGACTTCATCATTCAATTTAACTGAGTTCTGGACTTTGAACTGATTGAAAGCTTCATTAGCCAATTTTTTCCAGACTGACTTCCGATAATAATAAACATCTTGTTTGCCATGCTGACTTTCAGTAACGTAGAAGTGTGCTTTTACCAAGGGTACAACTAGAGATGAAAAAAGCCATAGGATCCAACTTTCTATAATTTTCTGTTTCATACATCCCCCAAGCATAACCACACCCTGCTCTGTCCAATATTTTAGTTCGTGACGATTCAAGAACCTAGACACATCCAATTTGTGCATGCATTGCTTAAAATAGAAATTTTCAAATCTTCTTAGCCGAATAAACTTGAAAATGTTTCTCCTTAAGATCCTCATATTACCTAGCAAATCTGGAGGAATTATATTCCTACAAACAGCCCAGATAAAAGACACCACCTGACTTTTGGAGCTGTAAGACTTGATTGCCTCATGCATAGGATCAATAGCATGCGAACTCTTGTGATGTTTAGCATCAGGTCCTGATTTACTTCCCTGAAATTACATTTTAAACAAAATTATATTCTTGCCGCAGCTAAACAAAATATCAGATCAAAGGAATAGAAAAAAGGCCTGTATAACTTGCTGTACATATAACCTTTTCAGAGTAACCAAGCATATATATATCCAGAATCATGTGATGAGAGTATTAGGGGGAGCTCGGAGAACTTTTGGGGATAAACCTAAATTTAAAATTGAAGTTTTGTTTTAGTTTTTACCAAGTACTGACTATTGACAAAAGTTTTTGGACAATTTACTTTTCTATCTTTTTTTTTCTTTCCAAATTGTCAATTAATACTGGCCATCAATTTCGTCTCAAAAGTAATAAAATACAAGCCAATTTTGTTTCAAAAGAATGTGCCACATATATATAAAGGGAAAGAACAAGCCAAATTGTTGACTTTTTAGTTGTGAAGACAGCCACAATGTATAAAGCCCATTTTACATATTTTTTAAAATAGGGCCGCAAGGATTAGATAACCATGAGTGTATTGGTTGAGTCGCCCAAATTCATCGTGTGTATCGAGTGATTCACCATATTTTGCATTGAATTGTGCTCATAAACAATTCTAACAACCATAGTGATTAGAGTAATTCAATGGGTTAATGGATTGATAATTCTGGTAAAAGTTGGTTGAGATTAAAGGAAAATGAAGAAATATTTAGCTCTTAGACTCCAACTTAGTGATAGCTGATAAATCCAGCATGACCTAACGCACTCCACATGACAAGACCATAATGATTTTACCTTCCTAGTGTCATGTATGAAACATGGACCTAACGCAATGCTCACAAATCTGGCATATACTAGCACTTATACTACACCTAAGAAATAAAGTCTTAAAAAAGGGTTATGTTTTTTACTAATAACAAGAAGGAATTTTTGTCAATCCTTATGAACGTAGAAGGTTGTATTGATGTATAGGGAATTAGAAGAAACAAATGTATGGTTGTGGATACAGATTCTTTAAGGCATTCAGTTAGGGAAGGGAAAGAGATCTTGGTGGAATTACAGAAAAGAGGATAATATATTAGTTACAGTTAGATAACAAACAAGGAAAGTGAAAAACTAATTAATTGATCAATTAATAACAAAATTAATTAAGAATGTAAAACACAAGAAAATGGGGAGATCTTTTAGGCCTTCAAGTGGGAAGAGGAAATGGCCCAAGAAGAAAGGGCTGTAGAGACCTAAACCTTGGGCCATCCCTATACTGAAATCTTTTTGCTGAGCAAATAGTGTCTCATTGATCCATTCCTTCAACTTTCCACAACACACTGACCTTGAACATACAGGTGGAGTCTGGAAATGGACAATGCCTATCCAATAAATTCCGATGCTGGCAACGTTTGGTTCTACGTATGAGCATCTTAAGCATCTTGACAAGTGCATGATATCTGGGAGAAAAAACATTAAATAAGGAATGCTATATTTATGTATAAGATATATACCAGAAAAGTGGAACACTAGCAAAAGGTTGACCTTGATGCAACTAAACTAGTGATAAACTGCAGTGTACCCTAAATACTTAACTCCCTTTTTTGTTGTTCTAAACAAATTTTGCGTGCCCCACACGCCATAATATGCAGATCCCCCATTTGAACAACCATTTCCTCATAGTCAATTTCTACATTCATTAACATGCTTTTATATAAACTTGGCAGAGCGCCATAAAAAATGTCATGTAACTTTTCAGGTCTTCTTTCATTGCCCCACTCTAATGTCTGTTTAGACATTAGCACATTCTACACCGCCATAATGATGAACTAAGAACTGAATTTGCATTCAAACACAACCCCGTGATTGTAGCACTTATGAGACTAGAGCAATTCCAATTAGTTTTAAATTGATGTGTGTTACTTACAAGCATGTGGATCCAATGGGACAAAAGTCACCGCTGTATGAACATGGAGCTGATTCATCACTGGCATTTACGGCAGATAAGCCAAAGATAGTTCTTAGAAGGGAATCTAAGGCACCGGAATCAAATTTTGAGGAAAAAAGCACATCTGAAGATCATTAAGGTCATACACAAGCTTTTGCCAGACAAAATAGACGTGAAATGGACCAATGAAGTTCATACTTAGAAATTTTCCTTTACTTTATGCCATATATAGCTTAATTTTTACATGGGTTCATGTTCCATTTGATGATTTCCGGACCATAAAATACAGAAGGAAAGGATACGTTTCTTTGGAAAAACAAGTGCCGGTTGATCCAAATTGAAAAACATGAATTTCCTGTCAATCTGAGCATGTTTGCTCACCACCTGGAAAGTCAGAAACTGCATGCAACCATCCTGTGGCACCTGCAAGGTAACAATAGTAATACAAATGTTAGACAGTAGCATGTGTTAAATGTTGTGAGAAACCATCTCTTCTTATATGTCTATTCGTGCAAACATACACTTACCATCTAGTTCAAACCAACATTTACATGTTAGCAACATTATAATATATTTTCTGGCACGTGCCAAACATTGTATTGTAAAATATTATACATCGGGGAACATACAGAAATTAGGGTCTTCAGAATTGGGAAAAAAGAAAAGAACAAAAAAAAATCTATAACCACACAAAAGCTGAAAACCTGAAAATTGCAGATCAAATGATATTGAAAGAAAATCACCTTTCTGTATTGACAAATTGAGTCAGCATATAAATGAGTTTGACACCTCCCACTTTCTTCATTAGTACTAACTGACGCTAAATGGGCTGTGGAGCTCATTTCTTGAAGATCCACCCGCATACGCTTTGTGCTTCTCTGCACACTAAATGCTCCACTACGCTTTCTACTCTTTGATGAAGGATGACCTTGTTTCGCCACAGATTCATACTTGAGGTACTTAAATTTACATAAAGCCGGAATAGGAGCACCCGTCACCTGAAGGTGTTTCTTTTTTTGTTGTGGTAAAAATATCGAAGTATGCATTAACAGATAGACCATGACAGTCTCCCCCGCCTGCATTTAGTTACTGAATTCTTTGAGAGGTGATGCAGTTGTCGGGCAAACCAAAGAAACTAAAACGAGATTAACCTAAAATATACCCTTGTTAAGAGAGTAGACCATGCCGGAGTAGTTAGAAGCTCCAGGACGGTGCTTGACTGGCTATACTGTATGAACGAAACAAACCAAGTAGCTTCAAATGTTACCACCAAATCTCTTATAAGCAAATAAATCACATGAAAGAAAGAACTTGCCTTGTCATAGCCGTGGGAAATCACATTGGGGACCTTGGGGTAATCGTGCTTTATCTTTTCAATAGTATGTGCCACAATCTGAAAACACAAGTATTAGATATGTATAATAGACACAGACACTGGATCGTTGGTGGTAGTGACCTGAGGCTGGGACCAGTTGGAGTAGGGCACGAAGTCGGGGAGGCAAGGGGCTGCGGTGTTGAGGACGACGAAGCAGTTGGTGAGGAGAGATTGGTAATCGGAGGGGTCATCGGGGCGGAGGAGGAAGGACATCACGTCGGGTCCTCTGCAGCGGATGCAAGGCCGGCTCCGGCGGCACCGGCAACCGTCGGCGGCCGGAGGGATGAGTGAGACGATGGTGTCGGCGAGCGTCCGGGCTCTCTTGTGGAATAGCTTCCATAGAACCTTGGGAGTGTTTGGCATTTTCAAGAAGCTCAAAGGTTTTCAGGTTGAAAAAGAGTAAAGTGGATATATGATTATTTATAAGGACTGTTTTGGGCGGGAGATGTATTTAGGACTGTTTCGACAGTGTTTTTGCTCTATCCGAGGCTGGATTGGACCGTATGTTTCTACTCATTCATCTTCTGTAACTTGTCAAATCATAACAGTCAATCTTTTTTACTAATATTGGAAGAATGTTAGAGTTTTCTCTTTTGGGCTCAATCTTTAAGTGTGGGTCTTGCTGTTGTGCTCATTTTGTGAGCCCGAGAGCTGCCCGAGAGAGAGGAGAGAAAGGTAAAGGAGCTGTCATTGTGTTGAGTTGTTGTCCAAGAAGCAAAAAACAAAAGACGTTTATCCCTTAAGAGCGTCAAGGGGAGAGGATGCAAAGTATTGTCATCTAACTTGAGATATTGCTTTAGGTTCTCTTTGGGTTGAGCGATTTGGGTATTTGTATAGAACTCATTTTGATGATTTTGTGGTGAAATAAATCTTTAGTGAGTGGAAAAATCTTGAGAGATCGTGAATTTGATAAAGAAGTTGATTTTGAGAAATTTTAATGCTCTTAGTTGTGATAAGCTTATGAATTGTACAAGTTGTCAAATTCTTAATCTAGTGGATTTCCCATACCCTTGTAAATGTAGACTTTGTCAAACCACATTAAATCTCGGGTCTTTATATTGGTTACTACTTGCCTAACTTAATATTGTAGATTGTTACTTGTTGATTTTCATCTTTTCCAAAAAAAAATAGTATTGAGTTTATTCATTCTTTACTCCTTCACAACAGTAACCGATGTCATTTTAGAAGTGTTTCTTCTATCCATCTCCTTGTGTGAATTTTCTATGTCTGATTTATTTTTTGCGAGTTAGAGTTAGCATTTTGGGAGTATTTCTTAGCTTTGATTGTAGGGCTTGGATTTTTTGGACTTTCTAAATTTGGATTCTTCGAATGGAGTTCTGTTTTGAAATTTCAAATATGAAAAAATGAAGAACTATCGATGAAATAGAAAGAATTAAACTAAAATTTTTAACAATAATTTACGTATTCATGTGTTTCAAGATTTGTAATATTAGATTTATTTTAGTATGTTTTCTTTTAAGATTCAATTTGGGTATTTGGGGTTCTTGAGATTCAATTTTGGGACATTAAGATCCATATTTACTTCTCTTTTCGGGTTCTAACTTGTTGTGAGTTGTTTGATATTAATATTGTCGGGATTACTAAGGTTTTGATTTTTACTATTATTTAGGGTTATATTTTGAAATTTTAGGGTTCTAATTTACTGTTTGTTGGGCCTTGCTTTGAGATTTTTTTGCATTCATTTTTGGCATTTAAGGGTCTCGATGTAGTGTTCTTTGAGGTTCAGTTTTAGGATTCAATTTTTGGGTTCTTGATGTTTCTTTGTCGTTGTAAAATTGGGCTGTATAAATCGGGTCGTGCTCCACAACTAACTATTCCCTTCATATACACATTTTTCAATACATATTCTTTTCATGTGAGACTTTATATTCTCAGCACTCCCCCTCACATAAACTTTACAAGCAAAATTTATCAACCCACCCCTCATCACTGAGCCATAGTAGTGTAGGCCACTAATTACGAAAGTAAATGATAAATGATACTATTATGAACATAGTAGATGACATATAAGAATTGTACCGAACACGTCCAAGAGACCCAGGTTGTAGATTGCGTGAAAGAACGTCTGAGTCCAGCTGATCGTTGTTTCCTTAAGACAATATTACTCCCTCTGTGGCACTTGAAGGATTAACGAGCAATTGCCTCCCAAGATAAAACGAACTAAACCACTAACAAGTGCTACGAATAGTGGAGTCTGGCGACATAACTATTGATTTGTATTTAAACAGTAGGAGAGAAATGTAGGAAGAAGATTCGAGAAGATGATGAATTTTCTAACAATTTCAATCCTTTATATAGGAGAGTTGGCACCGTTTTGAACAGACACGTCTGTTCGTAACATGCCTCTTTTGGAAAGGTTGCGACCCTTCAACCAAAATGTGCTCCTAATAAAGGCCAAAAGACATAAGCATGGTTCAATGTTTTGGAACGAAATGATGCTTCCAAAAGACACAAGTATGGTTCAATGTTTTAGAGTGAAAAGACGCATCCATAGGAAATATATCAATTTCAAGTTCAATATACTATTATCTCATTCAAGACTTGAGTTAGAAAAATGTGATATAAACATTATTCCAACAATCCTCCACATTGAATGGATATTAGCAGTCTATTAACCAAATAAGTATGCTTATACGTGGCTCACTTGTTTAAATACAATGTGAGAAAGTTACTGCATCGGGTTAAGTAGCACGTGGCCTTGAACTTTCCTAGTGACAACCTATTGAACCTACTAGCGAATCAGTAGACTTGATTGTCTTTGAACTGTAAGCCGTGAGTGTAGATTTAGCAATAGACGGCACACAATAACTTTCTCGATCAATGTTAAATCTCGGTGTGTGTTCGTTGTGGCCTTGAACACCTGCTTGGCTCATGAATGCGTATGAAAATCCGGCCTTACTGATAGTCATTGAAGCGGCCCCACTTCACATTCACTAAGGTGATTCTCTAAAGAGTATCCCGCAAATACCCCATTGTGTCCTAAAACATCCACAGTATATACATCATTAAAAGTTCAACTTATCCTAACGCGGCAGTAGGTGCACTGACTTATCATAGGAATGAATAAGAAGTCAAGTACTTCCTAGTGCCAGAAGTTTGACGACACTTCGTTGTCCCGTTGAACCTAAATCTTGGGATCTCCAGTCAACTAGGTTGGGTGCATGAGTTTACGGCCTTAACCCCATTCCCCTCAATAAGATTTCAACTTGCTCTCTAGGTAAACCTTTTGTTAATGGATCCGAAATATTATCCTTGGACCTTACATATTCCAGTGTGATAATCTCATTCGAGAGTAGTTGTCGTATGGTGTTGTGTCTACGACGCATGTATCTAGACTTACCATTATACATGAGACTTTGCGCCATTCCAATAGTCGATTGACTATCGCAATGTATGCTTATTGGAGGTACAAGCTTGTCCCATCCAGGTATATCTTCCAAGAAATTCTGAAGCCACTCAGCTTCTTCTCCAGCTTTATCTAATGCAATGAACTCAGATTCCATAGTAAATCTGGCTATACATGTTTGTTTGGAAGATTTCCATGATACTGCTCCACCTCCCAAAATGAATACATAGCCACTAATAGATTTTGATTCATTGGAGTCAGATATCTAATTTGCATCACAATATCCCTCGACGACCGATGGATATTTAGTGTACCATATCTTCAAGTTTTTTGTGTATTGTAACTATCCCAATACTCGTATGATGGCTTTCCAGTGATGTTTGCCATGATTACTCATAAATCGACTTAGTTTACTTACTACGTAAGCAATGTCTGGTCTAGTACAATTCATGATATACATGAGACTGCCTACTATTATGCAAAGCATATGCAATGAAAATACAGTCCAATGTTTTGGATCTATTTCATTACATCTTGTAAAGGGTTGTTACCTTGACAAGGTACCCCCACATTTTTAGACAATTATTGGAAGGTTCATTTCCTTTTAATAATTCCTACGATATCTTGTATAGTTTTGACTAATCACAAATTCACATTTAGAATTTAAGGATTATGCATTTGTTAACCTACGCAGCGCTACGTAGTTAATTTGTCCAAGTTTACATGTCATCCATAAATGACTTGTTAAAATAAATATAAGAAGCGTCCCTCTTATTTTGTTCATCACTTAGGATTTGCATGAAATAATTTATTCATTCTTTCACATGCATCTCTCACTTAGTCAAAACTTATTCCAGCCTTACACAATCATAACGCCTTGTGAGCTTAAGAGGTTACCGGATACAGTTCTCTTGCGAATGTTCGATACGTGAGTGTCATTTCGCAAAAATACTTCTCTTCCAAGAAAAATGACATTCATCATTTCCTTAAGAGTTCGGTTTTTGCGTTCTGCAATACCGTTAGATTGAGGGGAATATGGTGCCGAAGTTTGGTGTATTATACCATTCACTGCACAAAATTCTTTGAAAGGGTGTTCATATTCTCCACCTCTATCGCTTCTTAAGGCTTTTATTTTCGAATAGAAACGAGTTTTTTTTATAAAAAAAACTATAAATAATGTTTGAATGGAACAGAAAGTTAGAGAAAAAAAATTGTCTTAAGCTTGGAGGATAACATCATTTCGTAACGCTTATTATGCCATATTACTACCAGCATAAGCATGTCGTCTACGTTCAAACATACAATGACATAACCCGACTTTGTGTGTTTAATATACACATATTTGTCGCATTCATTAATAATCAGTAGTCTTTTTTTTCTCAATCTGTTTTATTTAAACGAAATTTTAAAAATATATATAAAAATTTCGAAGAAAACGTAAAGTTGGAGAAAAATCTTGTCTTAAGCTTGTAGGCCACTAATTACGAAAGTAAATGATAAATGATACTATTATGAATATAGTAGATGACATACAAGAATTGTACCGAACACGTCCAAGAGACCCAGGTTGTAGATTGTGTGAAAGAATGTCTGAGTCTAGCTTATCGCTGTTTCCTTAAGACAATATTGCTCCCTCTGTGGCACTTGAAGGATTAACGAGCAATTGCTTCCCAAGATAAAACGAACTAAACCACTAACGAGTGCTATGAATAGTGGAGTCTGACGACATAACTATTGATTTGTATTTAAACAATAGGAGAGAAATGTAGGAAGAAGATTCGAGAAGATGATGAATTTCCTAACAATTTCAATCCTTTAAATAGGAGAGTTGGCACCGTTTCGAACAGACACGTCTGTTCGTAACATGCCTCTTTTGAAAAGGTTGCGACCCTTCAACCAAAAGGTGCTCCTAATAAAGCCAAAAGTCATAAGCATGATTCAATGTTTTTGAAGGAAATGATGCTTCCAAAAGACACAAGTATGGTTCAATGTTTTAGAGTGAAAAGACACATCCATAGAAAATATATCAATTTCAAGTTCAATGTACTATTATCTCATTCAAGACTTGAGTTAGAAAAATGTGATATAAACATTATTCCAACAAGTAGGACGTGTCCTCTTACACGTGGGCTTAATTCTTCCCTTACGTAAACCACAATATCGGGTTTATAGGGGAGCGGAGCCACAAGAAGATGTGAGGCCCATTAGCACATGCTCAAATCGGTCCCCCTCTGATACTATGAAAAATTGGGTTGTGTATATCGGAGTGGGCTCCACACCTAAAAGCTCAAGTTTATTAGTTGAGTTTGACTATTTTCTTTAAATACACACTTTTCAATTCATATTCATTGCATATAGGACTTTATATTCTCAACATATGTATAATTTAATTTGCAATTTGAGGTTAAAGATGAGACTATTAGAGATGAATGTTTGAACGTTCAAATGCTTGTATGTTAATTTATTTGTTTGTGTGAATGTTTTGTTACATCAATCAAAACTGAACATTATCACTTTGAAATATATATTTGTGTTCTTGTTTTTTTTTGAATCGTTGTTACTCTTTTTACTGCATATATTCATGAATTGATTGATATGTTAATCATGATATCAAATTCTTGTTTAATTTCTCCTTGTAGGAAACTACATTGATTACTATTGGTGTTGTGACTGTGAGAGGTACTAGTGTTGGAGCTTGAGCAATTTCATTTCATTTTTCAGATTTAGTGTTAATGATATGAGATTTTGTTTCAATTCTCAATTTTTTGGTCTTTCAGGTAAATTTTTTTCTTTCAATTTGACATTTGTAACAAATAAGCTTGTGTGTTAGACAATTGGATTTGTATTTTCAGTTTTTAACATTTGTGCTAAACATATAGGCTATTGGATGTAGGCTCGCAAGTTTTGGGATTCGGTGAGGGTCCAACAATTTTGAGTTATATGGGTCAACCACCCGATTCGCCCGCAAACCCTGCAGTTGAATATTGTTTTTGAATTTATGACCCCTCAGGCAGGTCCGAGTCTCCAATCATATCACTCATATAAATGTAGGTAGGTCTGATTTGGTGTGGGTGGGTGGTAACCCGACTTGTGTACAACCCTATAGTTGGGTATTCTTGCAACCATTAAAATTAAAGTGAAATGATTCTTCACTTTGTAACGATGGACCAATAGCCTCGTTCAATCGGTTTCAACTATTGTAACTAGGGATCGGGCTAATTACGACAATATGAAAGGGATAATCAACCCTTAGGGTATAAGTGTAATAATGGTTCGGAGTGTAACAAGGGGGAAACTGGGTGCAACGAGGGTTCAACTAATTATGACAACTTAACGATTGTCATAATCATTCCATACCCTATTTTAACTAATGTAGCAAGGGACCGGGTTGATCATGACAACATGAAAAGGAGACTAAACCCTCAGGGTAAAAGTGTAATGATGGTTCAGAGATTAACAAAGGGCGAACATGATGCAGTTAGTTTTCTGATATGTGTAAGAACTTGAATTACTTTTGTAACTATTATGTGATATGTCTCATTTGTGCAAATAGTCTATTGTTTATACAATGACTAGTTTAATTTTTGTAAAAACTTGTCTGATTTGTTTAACAACTGTATGATTTGTCTGATTTACGCAAGTAGTCGACTAATTTGTGCATTGTCTAGTTTGATCTAAGTTTAACGATGAGAAACATGCTACATACGAGTTGTCAACTTTAGGGTAGTTATAATTTTAATTGAGATAATTTTTAGAGTCTTGATCAGGAGCAAACTTCTTAATTTGCTACAAATTTTAGAACGCATCTAGGTCATTGGATGAAACAATTCATGGTGAGATTTAATGTTGAGTCATCAATGACATACTAACGTAAATATGAATTAACTGTAAATTTATTTTGATCATTTTATACCATCAGAAGGGTATAAACGTATTTTTATACCCCTATTTATTTTGAATATTATTTCCTTACTTTAATATCTCATTTTGAATTTGTTTTATTAGTTTAATATCTTTTATTATCGGTTCATTGCGATAAGGTGATCGGTTCAATTGCAAACTGTTTTATTAATTCTCGTAATATGTTTCATATGTCATGTTTAATCTAATATGTTTCATGTGTTATGTTTCATCTATTATGTTCCATCTAATATGTTTCAAATATGTGTCATCAAACTTGTTCACCAAATCCATTTTGTCTAGACAGTTCAATTGGTATTGTTTCATCGAATATGTTTCATCAAATATGTTTTATCGAATATGTTTCATCGAATATTGATTATAATTTATCGAATATATTTCATGAAATATGTTTTTGAATTGATTTTGTAGAACATCACTTTTTGTTAGCCAACCCCGTTTCATCAAATCATATAATTAAAAAGCACAACAATAAGTACATGAACCTATCTGACATGTGAATCTGGGATTGGAACGAGCACATAATAAACAATTGCAACAAATACATTGAATCAATTAGCAAGTAAAGAGTAAGTGATTGAGCAATAATAAGGTCGTTGACTAAAAAATTGAATCAATGGAGACAATTCGAAACAGAGACCATTCATGCAACTAAAAAGCAAAGCAAAAAACCTTTAGAGCTTTTTGTTTCTTTGAAAAATATTGTCACATTTAGACTTTATTGCGCCTACAATTCAATTCATAAAAAAGACACCTGAAAATCAACCAAAATAACAAATCTCAATGACATAAACTATCAAATCTCAGTGACATAAACTACAGTAACACTAATATAGAACTATCATCAAATTTTCATTAATAAATTAATGAAATAATTTTTATCTATACATATCATATAGAAGGATGGTCCAACACATAAATTAAAATCCACATCCAATACAACGATGAGCTAAAATAACAGACCCACAAAATATTATTCATATATTTGAACAAATCAGTGAAAAATAATAATTAATAAATCAGTCGAATGAGTATATGAACAAATAAGTGAACAAAAAAATTAATAAATCAGTGCATAATAATTAAGGAATTATGTTTCATTTTCCATATAACTCAATAAATCAGTGAATAGTACAAATTAGTGAACAAATAAAAAAATTGGATTAGAGTTTAGGGTTCATAGATTTACAAAATCAGAAAATGAAACGAGTTTAGGCGAAACTTGGTATTTTAGAGAAATCGTGGAACGCCGATGTGGGCTAATCCGTTGGTGGGGAATCTGAATCGACATGGCCATCGTCGACGGCGTGGTTGGATGTCGTGTGGGGTCGTCATCGTTTTCGGTGCATTGAGCCGTAGCGGATCGCTGGAGGTCTCGAAGTAGGCTGGAATCACCATCGACAGAGTGCTGAGAAGCAAATCGGCCGCATGCATCCTCACTGTCGTCGTTGTCTGGAGCCGCCGTCGACTGGAGTTGATCGCGTCGCCACTGGAGTGGACGGTGATGCCGACGGAGTGGACTGCGTCGTTACCGGAGTAGATCTCGTCGTCGCCAGAGTGGATTGCGTGAGCTAGAACGTAAAAGAGGAAGAAGCAGCGCTGGTTTAATGTGAGACGTTGGGTTCTGTGTATATATATATAATGTAGAAGGGCAAGATTAGGGGTGTTCAAAAAATCGATAACCGAGAGAACCGACCCGAACCGAACCGAAACCGAGGGAATCGGTAACCGAACCGATCGGTTCCGACGGAGTGGACTGCGTCGTTGTCTGGAGCCGCCGTCGACTGGAGTTGATCGCGTCGCCACTGGAGTGGACGGTGATGCCGACGGAGTGGACTGCGTCGTTACCGGAGTGGATCTCGTCGTCGCAGAGTGGATTGCGTGAGCTAGAACGTAAAAGAGGAAGAAGCAGCGCTGGTTTAATGTGAGACGTTGGGTTCTGTGTATATATATATATATATATATATATATATATATATATATATATATATATATATATATATATATAATGTAGAAGGGCAAGATTAGGGGTGTTCAAAAAATCGATAACCGAGAGAACCGACCCGAACCGAACCGAAACCGAGGGAATCGGTAACCGAACCGATCGGTTCCGACGGAGTGGACTGCGTCGTTGTCTGGAGCCGCCGTCGACTGGAGTTGATCGCGTCGCCACTGGAGTGGACGGTGATGCCGACGGAGTGGACTGCGTCGTTACCGGAGTGGATCTCGTCGTCGCAGAGTGGATTGCGTGAGCTAGAACGTAAAAGAGGAAGAAGCAGCGCTGGTTTAATGTGAGACGTTGGGTTCTGTGTATATATATATATATATATATATATATATATATATATATATATATATATAATGTAGAAGGGCAAGATTAGGGGTGTTCAAAAAATCGATAACCGAGAGAACCGACCCGAACCGAACCGAAACCGAGGGAATCGGTAACCGAACCGATCGGTTCGGTTGGGTCGGTTTGGTTATTGAATATAACCGACCGAAAGTCGGTTCGGCTATCGATTACGGGATTCGGAAAACCGCCCGTAACCGAACGGAACCGAGAACCGATGATATGCAACAAAACGACGTCGTTTTGGGTTGAGCTCTTCCCAAAAACGACGTGGTATGGGAGTGGGACGATGTCACACAACACACACTTAGACTCAGCTGAGCTGTGTCTGTCTCTGGACTTGTGTCGTAGGGTTCGAGAGAGAGAGAGAGGGCGAGAGGCGACGGTCGACGGAGGCGAGAGGCGACGGTCGACGGAGGCGAGAGGCGAGAGGCGACCGACAACGAATTCAGACGGAGGCGATCGACAACGGCCGAGAGACCTACGACCGAGCGCGACCGACCGACCGATCGACAACCATTTTGACCTTCGATCTCGATCTCGGTAAGCCATTTTGACCTTTCGTTCTCGATTTCTCCTGAGCGACTGAGCAGTCCGAGGCTCTGAGATGTCTCGATTTTGATTTCTGTCTTGATTTGATTTCTTCAAATTAGGGTTCCTATTGTTTTCTTAAAGTTAATTGGTCTTCTGATGTAAATAGCTGATCTCGGTTTTGTTCCATGTGATTGTTGGTAATGATCTGTGTGGAGATTGTTGTCTGTTAGACTTTAAATACATTTAGGGTTGTGTAGGTTAAGGCTTGTGTCACAAATGTTGGGATTTTCTATTTTACCATATGTTTCAGTTTCTGCAGATTGTTAGTGGATTTGGCATTGTTGCGGTAGTGATTGTGTCATCACCATTTGCTCTACATGTAACTGTATTGCATAGCTTAAATTTGATTTAGTTGCTTGAATTTTGTTTAATTTTTGGTTTTTCGGTTTTGAAGACGAGCTGTGTTGATTTACCTTATTGTTTCGTATTTCCTCTATCTGGGTTTCTGTCTAATTTCATTCTTATGCACACTGTAGAGAAAGTTTCTATTTTTGGATTCAGTTCTCATTAATTAGTCTTCTGATGTAAATAGTTGGTCGGGGTTTTGTTTATTTTGTTCCATCTGATTGTTGGTAATGATCTTTGTAGAGATTATTTGATGGGTTCGTGTCAGTTTCTAAATATATTTAGGGTTGTGTAGATTAGGGCTTGTGTTTGAAGTTCATGTTTGTGTTATTTTTATCATCAATGCATATATGCATATTTAATATAAAATGTGTTTTGATTGTTTATTATTTGTCGCCTTGTTTATATATGCATATATGCCACTGTTTTGCCATTTGAAAATGGCAAAACAATTTATTTGTAGCATTAAATTGATCCAGATTAAAAATTCCACTGTTTATATTGTTATAAACAAGTCCACTTTAGGATATACTGTTTATATGCTTATAACTTATATGTTTTTGCATTTCAGGAAACGTAATGTTGGGTCGGGACTTGAAAGTTGGAACGTTGAACTTTGTATTGGTTTTTGGAATGTTGAACTTTGTATTGGGTCAGGAAACGTACTGTATTTTGGACTATTTTGTTGAACTTTGTATTGATTTTTTTGAACTTTGGACTGTAATAGTGTAATGTACACAAACTATATGTGTATTTTGTACTGTATTGTGAATTTTTTATTAGGATTTGGCCTGAAATGGCCCAAAAAAATTAGTACCTGTATTGGATTGGGCCTGAGAAGGCCCAAAAAAAGGCCCAAATTGAATCGGTTAACCGAAGAACCGAACCGGTCATAACCAAACCGAACCGACAACCATTCGGTTCGATTATCGGTTATGAACCTTCAAGAACCGAACCGGTCGGTTCGGTTCGGTTATGACCGGTTCGGTTCGGTTACCAAACCGTGAACAGTCCTAGGCAAGATTACCTTTTTCTAACTTTTATTTATTTGTTTCACTACTAAATATAATAACAATTCTAAAATTTGTAACAGATACATGATTTGTATCTGATCTCATCTTTAATTTTTATACTATTTAACTGATCGATGAGTAGCTACTAGATATGTAATTATGTTAAATACTTAATTGATAACTACCAAATGTCAACAATTAATCACATTCAACTATGGTGATTATTGTATTGATAACTATCAAAATGTCAATTTAGCAACCAAACACATCCAATAGTCAAAACACGCGAGACAGTTCGCACAACAAGTTCACACCAGACTCTCTCTTAAGATGAATCAAACCTAATTTTAATAAAACTCGAATTGAAAAAAATGTTTACCTTTGGCTTAAAGAAGCTAATATAATTAAGTTCGAGTTCAATGCAAAAATAAATAATGAAATTCAAATCTAATTTGATCTAGTTCGATTATTCACGTTTTTTGTATATATTTACTAAAAGTTAAATATTATATTGATTAAAAATATATGATTTATTAAATGCTTAATAAGTTTCCTTGCGAGCATGTTGAATGTTAATAGATTTGTTCGAGCTCGTTTATTAAACGAGTCCAACTTTTGACGTGAGTTCGATTATAACGAGCACGAGCCTAATACGTACTAATCGAGAGCTTGATCGGTTTGATAAATGGTCAAACCCTTTTAATGCATTCATATCTTAAAAAGTATTATATTAATTATTTATTTGTTTAATTTGGAATTTTGTATTAATTTGCATATTGAAAAAATGGCTTATAGTGATAAATTATCATACATCTAGATGATATAGTATGAGTTTCAAAAAGAAATTAATGGATTAAATTGTAAATTAACTAATTAAGTATGATTGATAATGTAAATTATAATTTCTTTTTTATTGATTGAAATCAATACATTTGTCAGTTTTTTATAAAATAATTACGTTTCCTCTACACAAACCGAAAATCTCACCATAACATGTCAACAAAATTTAAACTCATCGACAATGAGAAACAGTTAGAATGTGTCCAAGAGGATGGACCCATATATCAAGTGGTGCCAGTTAATGTGCTTGGTGCTCCCATAAATCACAACCAAACTGATCTTCTCCTTCCTTCCAAAGCATTTGTGATCTGGAGCTCTCTCATAATCAATGTTGGAGCTTCTCTTGAGTTTGGGATTCTCTGCGGTTCCGCTGATACTGTACGTGCCGCCGGTGAGGAGCTTCACCTTGTTCGTCCATGCCCGCCAACAAATTGTAACGGAGACCACTATTTATACCGCAACAACCTATCCAAGGCTACGCACCGCTTTCCTCAGGATCCTCCATTTCATCTTCCACCGCCGCACCACCACTTCCCGGTAGCTCTTTTCTCATTCTTCATTGTTCTATATCATCAATATAATCAGGCCACATTTGGTGATCAAACATTGAGTTTTTGCTCACTGATGTGGGACCATTAATAATTTTGATGCGGACATCATTTATGTCACTGATCAATAATAATGTGGGTTACCAAATAATATTGCCAGCTAAATTCTTATAAAATGAATAATATGATTACTAATTTGAATTCACAAGCTTTGGTGGTACCAACCAAAACTGACTGTTTGGTGCTTCATTTTATTGATTGTTTAATAAAACCAATCAAGAAACTTGTTTTACAAATGAATTCAAACGTAATATCCACTACTTACTTACAGTTGGTGTTTATCAAAACAAAAGAATCAAAGAATAACATCAAGGAGTAGTAGCTGTTAAAATCTTGTGATTGTATGTGAAAATAAGAAATTCAGGTAGCAAGTGTGCAGGGCTTGAAGAACCAGAATACATCAAGGGGTGTTGCTGCAGCACCATCTTCCTTCTTCCTGTTTTTGCTCGACTTTGATGACTCCTCTTCCTTACTTACCTGCATTCGAATATAACAATGATCAAAGCCTCATGGGTCTGTCGGTTTATATATAAAAGCAGAGAGTCATAATAACCATTGTTGTGAAGTATGACCCCAATATATTACCACAGAGCCTTCAGTCCATATATAGACGATGTTACAACTTACACGTTCTATATAAATTTCTAGTTTTGGCATCTATGTACCTACTCTTTTAGGTGGCCTCAACATTATTGCTTCTTTCCCTAGTCTGTAATTCCATTATCAACTTCTTTTGAACCAAAGACATGAAATAGAAAACAAAAGGCTCGCAGTTAATTGATTACCGTAGGCTTGGTTTTGGATGCCTTTGGAGGCATGGCTTTAATCGGTGGACAAGTGGCTGAAAAGCACTGTGGAGAGGGAGGATTTGTCCGGATTGGCAACAAATGATCTCCTACTTTGCCCTTTACATTCTCCAATTCTAAAGCGATTGGTATATTTTCTCCATCAGCCAGTTTTCTGTACAAACAGTATTAAATGTCAAAAGCAAACACAAATCAGGAGCACAACATGAGTATGTTGTTGCATTATCAATTCATAAGCCTCCGAGCCATCTTAGATATTCTGACAAATATTCATGCCAGACAAATATTGTTCTGAAGTGTTTGCGTAGCTAAAACCAAGATAATCTAAGATCACAAGTATACATTTTTTTGAGGGTTTTCCTTTTAGAGGCAAGATTTATGCCCATCTTGGGCTGTTGTATGCCTCATATGAAGCTAAAAGGGCTGACATGCTAAGTTCATCGATACCATGTAATAATGCCTTTCCAGGTTTCCAACACTCATAGCAACCCAAACTCAGTCGTACTCAAACCCAACGGTCTTCCCTTTTATCGCAGGATTCATGTAGCAGCCCCAAGTCTTGCTCTAATCTCCTAAACTTTAGAATCTAATTTTCTAGCTACTTGATCACGACTGTCAGGTCCTGATATAATTTTCTTGCTACTTGAGCTGATGTACAACATTAATAAATGTTTCAATCTTGATAGTGAAACTAAGCTAGATGGATGAGATCATGTGATAAAATACATGAACGGATAGCTATAGGCATTCATGCACGTACACAAACATAAATAGAGAAAGATGCACAAGACATACTTATTCCTTATACGCTTCTCTGTTCCTTCAGATTTGGCTACACTCAACTCCCCCAAAACCTCTCTCTCCGTCTTCGGGGTCACAGGACTTGGATTCTCATCCAGCTTCTCCACATTCTCCTTCTCCCTCGCTCTTGTCGCCAAATTCTTCAATTCATTGTAGAATTCAGTAATATGGTTCATTATATCCTTCCCGCAAACAAGTTCCTGGCTGACAGTGTGCTATTTAGGGTCCGTGGCGGTGAAGAATTATCTGTTGCATTCATTTTCTTTTCAGCGCTTGATTTGACAAATGCTTTAGTGGAGTTAGGCATGTAGTAAAGAGGAGGGGTTGCTAAATTTGGGTTCTCATTTTCACAATCTTCACTGAATTTGGGATCAATCTTAGAAGTCTGAGCAAACCCTCTCTTCTTCAGATTTGCGTCTCTACATCAACAAAACAGTCCACAGATTAGACCACACAAAATTGAACTGCATGGAAGCCTGAAATTCAGTGATTACCTCAGCTGCTTCATTCCCCCCAGTGGAACAGTCTCAATAACCTCAGATGAGCTGAGAACCTTCACCATAGTGAAGCAAAATTGGAAAGTTGAGTTAAATGAATTCATTCATCTACAAGGTTACGATTCTGAAATAAGTTGTACATATTGTCAGAAGCCAAACACAGACTAGACCCTCCATTTGAATTGAAAAGAAAAGCAGGGTACCTTGGAATTGGGTGTTGATATGAGGAAATCTTGGACCGTCTTGGGGTGCCTAGAATCTATAATTTAAACAGCAAGATGATGAGAAACACGAGGAAGACAATTAGTAGCCAGATTAGTGAGAGGCGTTACCAGGCGTGGTCGTCGACAAGGAGGTCGACCCATTTGGGAGCATGGATGTGCTTGTACAAACCTGGAATCCAACTTCTTCCAATCAATGAGTGTAATGTGCGACAAAAGAAGAGGCCATGTAACGGTCGGCTGAGCTGGCGTTAGTGGAACAATGTAGACAGGTTACCCATTTCTCGACCGTTATGTTCTGAATCGGAGCCCTCTTTCGTTTCATTAGCTTTACCTGGGTCAACGCACTTGGAATCTACAAATCTATTAGGGATAATGACATTTTGTTACACCTAACTATGGTGAAATGACATTTTAATACCCTAACTATAAACTTCTTTTTTTAGTACCCTAACAATGTTTTTGTGACAACCTACCCCTAAAATGCTCAAAATGCCCTTGGTTTAAAAAATCAAGATCAAATTGGTTCAATTTGGTTTAAAAATCAGAATTGAACCGGTTCTTAATAATAATAATAATAATCTATTTTCTTCTTCTTCATTGGGTCGCCGGAGGTGTTCCCGGTCTCCAGCGAAGCTCTCCGGCGACCATCCTTAACTTATTTTAGCTATTTTGACATGAGGAGGAGGTGGGTTTGGTCAGAAGGTAGGTTTTGTGGTGGATGTCTTGTCGCAGCTTCTTCTCCGGCGAGCTCCGGTGATGACTCTGGTGTTTGAAGATTTGAACAGGACAGATCGGGGTTTGTTGGGCCGTCGACAACACGAGCCAGGTCGAGGTGAATGTTTACTCCTTCGGTCCTTGATTGTTTCTGCTGGAACTCGAACCAGATCTGGTTTTTCCATATCTGGGTTTCTCTCGAGGTTCGCCGCAGGTGGTCTCGACGGCGGAGGTGGGCTCGGCTTGCAGGTCAGGGAAGCTTATGGGCGACATCCTCTGTTGCAACCTCTCCGGCAACGACGACCGCCACGACCTGCTCGAAGCAGTCTCTAATGAAGGCCGCTTCCTTGATTTCTGAGGGCAAAAAGGACGCAGGGTCGGAGGTTTTGGTCCGTTTGGTTCAGGCGGCGAGTCCGAGAGGCAATTTCGAGCAAAGGCTCGTCAATTTCATGGTCTCACCTGAGCGTCGCCGATAAGGCTCCGGGCACGTGAACGACAAGCACTCCTCTCTCAAGATCACCACCGTCAGCGACCCCAACACCAACGCCGACGAAAAGCTCGCCAAGCTCGCCGAGCGTGTGGGCGTCACGCTCCTATTCGTT
This sequence comes from Geranium rotundifolium, assembly GCA_963920655.1. NCBI lineage: Eukaryota > Viridiplantae > Streptophyta > Magnoliopsida > Geraniales > Geraniaceae > Geranium > Geranium rotundifolium. The sequence continues at coordinate 9,762,718 of OY987314.1, forward strand.
GAAAAAGAAGAAGAATCGGTTCAATTGAAGTTGAACCGGTTTAATTTTGGGTTTTTAAACCAAATTGAACCAATTTGATTTTGGTTTCTTAAACCAATGACATTTTAGACATTTTAGGGGTAGGTTGTCACAAAAACATTGTCAGGGTACTAAAAAAAAGAAGTTTATAGTTAGGGTATTAAAGTGTCATTTCACCATAGTTAGGTGTAACAAACTGTCATTATCCCAATCTATTATTTGGATCAACAGTCAACATTCAACACTACTTTTTATTTCTGTAATGCCGATTAATATTTTATTATTAAGAGACTGCAGATACCAAGGTATTGAACTTTACATATATCCTAATAATGCATATTTGTTTTTTAAACTGGGCGGAGTTTCACTCTGTTTAATGTGTCATTCACATAATCAATCATATACGAATTGAGAGAAATGTTCAAACTGTTTAAATATGTGGAATATTTATACATAATGGTGTAATGTTTGGTTCCGATAGAATTTTTTTGTTGACAGTGAAATATTTGGGATCCGGAAAAACACTACGGGTCAACTTCCGCACTACGTGTCGCGTGCTGAGACAATGTGTGCGCAAATTTACATTGATCTAACGCTTGAGATTGGTTCGAACGATTTTGGCATTTGGTCGTGTATCTCACTGTCATACATTTAACTAAATATAGAAGCAATCTCGCACCAACCTATAGTCAATTTTAATAGGTGCACTAAAATATATTTTGGATACATGAGATCACTCAATTTTAATTTTATTTTACAAACACCTCTTTGTTAAATTTAGATTAATTTTAATTTTAATTAATTATAAAAAAATTAAATGTCACTGTTTTATTTTAAAATTTTAAAATTCATGTCTCATCTTCTATTTCTTCTCTTACCTTTATTTTTAATGCTCTAGTTATCTCTAATTTGAATAAAATCAACCCAGAATCTTTAAATTGGATGCTTAATAATCAAAGAAGAACCAAAACTTCAAGACGCAACTTGTACACTAGCCCCCAAGCAAATTCATAATCGAAAACTACTTTCTAGTTTTCTACTTCTCTCAAATTAGTACAAGCACCAAGATGCCTATATCACCTCAAAATCACAAATCAAACAATACATTGAACGATAAATCCTCCGGCTCAATCAAACTCATGACAATTGACACAAATTATATTCATATTAGGGACCAAATAAACGTAAAAGAGTTACACCGTGAGACAAAGTTAAAGTTGAAGGATGTCATGCAAGTAAAGTATATCAGTGCACGTAGTTGATATGGGGACATCAAGGAAAATGTTAGTTACGGGCTTTTTATGTAATTGGGCCTACACATACGATATTAGTTGTAGCACCCAGGCCCAACTGCCCAATCCAATTTCTAAATCACTTCACAGTTCACACTATCCCAGTTGAGAATTAATGATGGCTGTCTCTGCGGTGTACAATCCCTCTCCGACCCTTCTCTTCAAGTCCAACCTGAACCGGCCATACCCATCAAGCGTTGTGAAGATCTTCAATTCATCCAATAACGGAAAGCCAAAGTCAGTACATTCTCAAGCACAGAAGCGATGCTTGAGATGCAACACTCTCTACCTGGACGGAGATAATTCCCCTGCTGCTTGCTCCTTTCATGGCCACATCAATGGTTGCTATTCTCATCACCCGCTTCTTTATGTTTATTTATCTTCAATATTTAGATGTAAAATTGCAAACCCACAAAGGAATTCGGAATTAGGGTTGTTTTCGTTGTATAAATGTCCTAAACTACTATTATATAGCTCACGAAGATATTTTGGATTCTGTGAATGTTAAGGTATGAACAGCCCCAATTCTTAATTCACGAGTTTTGGGTTGGTAAGTAAAAATAGCTTGCTTTTTATTCTTAGAATTTTCTTCTGGGTTCGAAAATGAAACTGATTTTTTGTGTTTCTCCATGATTTGAGAACTTATATGCTTTTTGAAATGAATACTGTTTTGGTTTTGGTTTCTCAATGATTTAGACATGGATTTTATTGAGAAACAGAGGCAGCTGCACAAAATGAAATGAAATGAAATTCAAAGCTTACACATTGAATGCAAATAAGGCCATGAAGAGCATATGCCCATTTCAAAATCCATAGAAATATATAGTTGATTGATTTGTGATGTTAATTACAATAAGACAGACCTCTTTATATAAGGCATACACATGAGCTAATTTGTGAAACTTGTAATAATAAGAAACTCTTACTAGTAGGCAATAAGACTAAACACGAATAGTTAGTACTAAACCATAATAGGAAATAGACTAATTTAATCTTATACTCATACTTATGATTTGTAGGAGATAAGGGTTTGCTTGGATTGGCTCCACCGCATCAGGGTATTGATGGGGTGTGGAGTGACCGGTCGGGAGTAATTGTCTACAAGTGGAACGAGAGGGATAACAGGCCCAACTCTGGATTTGCCAATTGGAAGAAGAGATGGAGCTGTTGTGCAGAATACGGTGAAGATGCCCCTCCTTGTCGGAGAGGATGGCACGTTTCATACGATGATGGATTCACTTTATATTAGCCGGAATATGTTCCCTCATACAGGAATGGTATATACACAACTTGAAGGTGCTTCGCCATTGAAGATCGTGCGGAGGTTGCGATTCACGCCTTGTACTTGGAGTTTCAGCTACTTGACTAGAGTTGGCAAAATTGTACCAAAATAGTAAGTTCTAAAGGGCAGCTACATCTCTTGTCTAGATGGGTGTGGATATGTACTACTGAACTGTTAATCAAAGATGTCTTGTTTTCTGTCGTCCTATGACATCCTCTCTGAAATATTACTATGTTAAAGATATGCATTGCAATTATGTATGTATGTTATAAAAACCGAATCTGGGATGCAAGTGTATTTTGAGTAAATGTCTTTGGTGATGATCGTGGATGCTGATTCTAGAGTCGGTTGCTTTCAATTGTGTGATCTTGGTACATATGTTCTGAGATAGCAGATGCTCTAAATTAGTGAATGTAATTGGAAACTCAAGTAACTGGAGAGCCGAGTGGCATTGGCTTTTGTATAAAGGAAAAAAGGAATGACAATTGATTTTGCCAAGTGAAATACAATCAAAAGGAGCCGACGGTCTTGAAGGAATCGTGGACGTGCCTCAACATATCCTGGTCTCGCTTCCAGTCTGGGGCGGGGGCGTTGACGAAATGGGCGTAGAGCTTGTTCTTGGCGCAGGTGACCGAGATCAAGGCGTGTCCGGCGACGCCGTCGACCTCGTACACGTAGTAGACCTGCCCCTTGTCGTCCTTCCTCTCCTCCGTGGTGACGCTGTCGGCGGCGGCGATGAGGTCCTGCAGATTGACGTCGGAGAGGGCGAGGTTGTTGAGCACCACGTCCTTGGGCGCCAGCTGGCGGAACCCCGACAGGAACGTCAGGTACTCCTTCTCGGACTTCTTCTTGGGGTTGTAGAACTCGCTGTCGGTGCCGTTGGTGCCCTTCTCCACCTTGGACACCAGCCGCTCCTTCCAACCCTCCGGCACGTCGTACACGTACTCCGCAGAGTACTCTTTGTTCGAGTTCCCGCCGTACCCCCCGTAATTGGCGGCGCTGGCCGCCGTCCCGTAGTAGATGCTGTATCCCTCCGCCGCCAGCGACGGGGCAGCACCGCTCGTGAGGATCGCGGCCACGGTGGCCACTGTCGCGGTTAAGGTGGTGATTAGGGGCGATTTGGGGGGCGGAATGGGGAGCTGGGTGGGCTTGGGAGAGGTAGTGGCGGGGGCGGAGGAGGCGGAGAAGAGGGCCGACGGAGAGAATGTGGTGGCCATTGGATGAGTGGGTGCTTTGGGTTTCGTTAATCTGATGGGCGGAGGATTTTTCTTATCCATTTCAATTTATGAGGAGGTGCCATTCGGTTCGCTCTAGTGGGGCCTGCTCGTTGGGTTACAAACCAATCACGGGGTATCCAAGGATAGAATGAGTACACCTCACAAATACCATACTTGGTCCTCTAAATCTAAATTGAAAATTGAACTAGTAAGGATCGGTTACCAAAATCAAAAACCAAACCCGACCCATGAAATGTAGGAAGCCGAAGAGTTAATTAACCGAAAATATTCAAATGGTTATCAACTGATATAAGAATGAAAATTTTAAAACCCATCTCCTCAAGTCAATTATAAGAACCACAACTTTATAAAATAGGAATCAATGCTCAAAATCTCATTCATTTTACCATCTCACTCGTAATGTTTTCAGATATGGTATATCGTTGAACTTTATAAAACTCTTAAAGACGATTTTAAGGATGAAGAAGAGGATATGGTTTTCCATGAGTAAGAGGACCGATGACGTGTTGTTGAAGTTGGGGTTGCAGCCTACTGATTTTGAGGAAAAAATACAACTAATACAAAAATTACTGAATCGATCTAAATAGAATTATGGGCGGTGAAGAAAAATATTTCTTTGATGAGAATTGTTTGGTGTAGAGAGAAATAGAGGAGATGAATGAAGAGAGAAGATATCCTCAATGGAACACCCTACCAGTTTGTGTTCGAACCTTACTGTATGTATGAGATGGGAAGGGCTTCTGGGTAGGATAAGAAAATTGTGTAATTTTTAAAAAATAGAGATTGAAAGATAAAATAGACAAGATTGAGATAGATGAGGTGTTGGGAAGTAGGAACCAACATGTGTACTTAAATTGATACACGTGGACGAACGAGGACTGTCGATGTGTGATGATCGATAGTGTATATTATACCACTTTTGAGAACTAAACCACTACATGGTCAACCACGATTATGAATACTTATAATAAAGAACCAAGTTGAGCCATACTGGTTCTTACAAATCAAAATCGAAACCAAACCAATTTTTTGTTTGATTCTAGTCGATTTGCCTTTTTTGGTTATATTTGAGCAACCCTTAGGATGGTAATGATTGACAAACCTTATTAATATAATATTTCATTATAAAACAAATAAAATAATAAAGAACATATTATAAAATAAATGTGACACAATACCAAAATTGAAACTATATTATTTGCGCTTCCTTTACCCATTGTTCCCCAGTCTTCATTTATATAACCGACGATACGATCCAGAATCTAAAGATGGAGATGAAGATGACGTCACATACCTTAACTTTGAGGACATGAACCACCTCCTCTACATAGATCTGAGGAAGGCATGTCGCGGCACATCAGGGATGTCGAATCTTATCATTGAGTTTCATATGTACTGAGTGACTTATGTGCACCGAGTAGAACTGGTCACTAAGCTTGATGTGGACTGATTGACTTACCGAGATGGCTCAGTAAGTTGCTCGGTATATTGACTTTTTTCTCTTGCAGATGTTCTATTGACCGCGTGGGGTAAGTCATGTACCAAGCTCAGTCAGTCTTGACACAGAAATATGGGTACCAATTGACTTACCGAGCTGGCTCAGTAGGTCGCTCGGCAACCTGATCTCGTTTTGCATAAGTGGCTTTTTTTTGCTCCATTTCGGCCTCTTTTCACCTGAATTGCACTTAATACACTCGTGAAACAATAATCTTAAATAATACCACCAAACACACAAAAATTGAAAAAAAAAGGATTAGAAATGAGGAGATTTTTCTCCGGAGAATGCAACGAATTCTCCGTAATCAATCTACTTATTTGGTTGCACTTTAACCCAACATTAACATATAATTTTCACTACACGATTAGTTCAATTATCGTTGTGTTCTTCAAAAGTCTAACTAAATTTAATTTAGTTCTCGAATTTATGTTTTTTCCATTAATTTGTTTATGTTGTTATTTATAAACACAAGTATACAATACGATTACCAATATTGAATTGAATATTTATCATTAGAAAATTATGTCTTATTATTATTATTATCATTATATATTTTGTATATTTATGTGTAATATTAGCAACTTCAAGTTTGCTAAAATTATGACATCTTGTATAAGAAATTTCAATATTGTCCGAAAAAATGATTGAACTTGATGTAGGTAAACTTGACGTTACAATTGTTGGTATCTATAGAACTTAAAGTTTCAAAATTATCGAGAAAATTAGTGGACTTGGACGTTTTTGTAAACTGAAAGTTTACAGTTAGAATTTACAGAACTTGAAGTTCTGATCAGGGATTATATTATGAGATGAAAATAAAAGCTGAAGTTTAAATGTATAGAACTAGAAGTTCTAAAAATTCATGTTGGATAGACCAAAGATCTCGATAATTCACACGTCATCGTATTAATCCTAGCCGACGAGCATGATATCTTTTTATATTTCATCAATCCAGATTGTTAGAATATTCTTATATTTTATTTCTATTATAGATTATTCCTATTACCTAATAATTAGTGTTTCCTATTCAATTATGTATTAGGGTTTCTCTTTGTGTCTATAAATAAAGGTCTATGTATTCACAACATTACCTATCAATAATATTCTCTACACTATTTTATATCATGGTTTTAGAGTTATAATCGATCCTTGGCTAGATTTTAAATAGTTTTATGCTTTTCCCACTCATCGATTTGTAATTATGATGGGTGGGCAAGAGAATTCAATTATTAGCTTCCGCATGATGGCGTCATCCGTCGCTACCATCCATCATCTAGCGCTACCATCTATCATCCAGCTCTATCATCCAACATCATCCGACATCTGGCATCATTCGTCATCCGCGCATCATCTACCTATTTACATCATGTATCTTCAAGTGTCTCACGACACGTAAGTGCCTCATGACACGTAAGTGCCTCATGACACGTATCTTCAAGTGCCACACGACACGTATCTTCAAGTGCTTCACGCACGTAAGTGTCTCACAACACGTATCTTCAAGTGCCTTGCAGCATGTATCTACAAGTATCTCACGACACATATTTACAGGTGATTCACAACACCTATCATCAAGTGCCTCAAAGCACCTATCATCAAGTGCCTCAAAGCACCTACCTATATCTACAAGTGTCTTAGAGCACTTAACTATCTACAAGTGTCTCATGACACCTATTCAAGATACTCAATATATTCAAAATAATCAAACTTTTCCAAACTCAATTCGGCGAGAGGGGGCTGTTAGAATATTCTTATATTTTATATTTCATATACTTTATTCCTATTCTTGATTATTCCTTTTACCTGATAATTAAGGTTTTATATTCAATTGTGTATTAGAGTTTTTCTCTGTCTCTATAAATAGAAGCCTATGTATTCACAACATTACCTATCAATAATATTTACTACAATATTTCTATCACAGATATATTATATTGCTCATGAAATAGCAATATTGAGAGAAATTTAAAGTGGATGTATCACTAAAATAAAACAAACCATCGAATAAGTATGTAGTTCTAGAGAACTACACGTTTCAGAAGAAACCAATGAATACACATGTAGTTTCAAAAGAGCTACTAATTCTAGAAGAACCATCAAATAGAAATATAGTTTCAAAAAATCCATCGGTTCCCAAAGAATAGGAAAGTAATGAAATTACTGAAGAATTTCGAGAACAAAGAATTGAGAAAATACATATGAATGATTCCCAACAAAAGAATATTTGGATAAAAAAATCGACTATCATTAATGATATATTTGAATTTGAGGTGGCAAATGAAATAATGCATTGTATTGATTTTGAGCCACAAGGTATTGATAAATGTCGTGAAAGACATGATTGGCCAAAATGAGAAGAAGCAATTTAAGTATAATTGACTTCATTGGTAAGAGGCCGAGTCTTTGGACCCAAAATTTGAACACCAGAAGTTGTTCAACCAATTTAAGTGAGTCTTCACAAAAAAAGAAATGAGAAAAACAAAATTGATTGATATAAAGCCATAATGTTCGTTATCACGTTTTATATTGAAAATCCCGTTCTCAATAAAGAAAACAAAATCTTCCTTATCCAGTAAGGATATAGATATAATGTTTCTACTAAAAAAGGTACAAAATAAACATTATCAATTACAAGAACAAGGCCACTAGGCAAAACAAGTGTAACAAATCCTACAATAGTTGCGGCAACTCGAACTTTGTTCCCAACCCTTAGGTTCACCTCGTTCTTGCCCAAATCTCTTCTATTTTCCAGCACCTGCATAATCGTACAGATATGAGATTCACCCCCGGTATCCAATACCCATGAATCTGAAACAGAAAGATTTAGCTCTAAAAAGAAAATACCTGACGAGGTAGCGGCCCCACCGCCATTCTTCTGATCATCCTGGAACTTTCTGTAGTCCCTTTTCCAATGACTGGGATGTTGGCAGTAGAAGTAGACTGACTCCTTTTTCTTTTTAGCTTCCCCGACTTTTGGAGGTTTAGGAAGCATGGCTAGTCTCATCTTTCATGCCATGTGCATATGGGCTTTACCCTTATCACCTCTAGCTTTGAAGCTAGATCCCTTTCTGATCATTAGAACATCCTTGCCTCGAGTGACCTTGATGTTATTTTCGACCGTTACAAGCATTTGATGTAACTCTGAAACTATCTTGTCCATATTATGCATATAATAATTCATTACAAAACTATCATATGTATGAGGAATGGATTGCATAACTAAGTCTGCTGCCAAGCCCGGCCCGTCCATAAAGCTGGTAAAGCGGCCACTTTAGGCCCGCCAGATAAATAGCCCGTTTGTATGAAAAGATTAGGCCCATTTTCTATTTTAAAAAGGCCCCAAATATTGACCAAACCCATGTTCAGCCTAATATTATCTTTCCTGCGACGACCACGTCTTTCCCTCTTCCTCTTCTTCCACGTTGTTCCCATTTCCAAACGTAGATTTTCCTCTAATCTTTCAATTTTTGTGCTTTCATTTAATCCTAGAGCTTGAGTATCGCCGACGCCTCGATTTCCGTAATCCATTAAGTTTTGTATCATGAATCTATAAATTCAAAAATCTATATTTGAGATGTCAAGCTCTTAATCATCTAAAATCTGAGACTATAAATCGAATCCGATACTATGAATCACTGTTTGAGGTAAATTTTATGTAATTCTATTTTATTTTATATGATTTCATGAATAACAGTGCTAGATTAATTTGATTTCATTAATTAATTTATGATTGTTTTTACTTCAAGATGATGAATTTTTCTTTTATATGAATTATATTTATGTTTGTTGTTGAATTTTTGAATGTTTGGTTCTATAAGTTGTTTAATGTTTTTATCAGCTTAAAACATGCTAGGATATATAGCACCCCAGCATACAAAATTCTGCTTAAAAGAAGAAATAAGCTGTATATAATTTTCTGTAAGAAAGTTTGTATTGGCTCGCAAGTTATCTATAATTTTCCGGGCAAGTTTGTAACAAGAAATATGTTTATTGTTAGTTTTTGTAATTTTTTGAATGTTAGTTTTCATACAAAAGAAAATAGTAAGCTATCTAAGGTTGTACTTTAATGTTATAGGTTTTATGGAGAATGAGAGAAGTTATCGACATCTAACAGCACAAACAAGATTGGAATCATTGGATAGAAATAAATGGAGACTTCGAATAAATGGAGACTTCGTACCGGTTATCTAGTTGAAGTTATATCAGTACTTGAATTTGAATATGTGTTAATCTGTTATGTACTTAAATTAAAAGGGTACGACTTATTATGTCTCCTTTAAATGTATTTTGTATTAATTAAAAAAATTGTCGAAATATTGCCTCCTCTTTATAAAATATAAAGGCCCCATTTATAATTCTTGCTTTAGGTGCTAAAAATTGTTGAGCCGGCCCTGTCTGCTGCTATATGCTTTTTCATCCTGAGACCTAGCCTCATCAGGCCGTCGAGATGTCCATTCATTTTCAGGACATGTGGACCTACAAAACTGCCTGCTGACATTTTGAAGGCGAGGAGTCCCTTGAGAATCCTAAATATTTCGAGTCGAGCCTTCTCATTGAACATAAACTTTATTTGCGCCATCATGGCCATAGGGTCCTCGGACAGTTCTATAAACTGTTTCTGGAGCTCCGGCTCTATAGCGTAGGGGTGTTAAAAAAAATCGAACCGACCAAAACTGACCGAACCGAACCGAACCGAAAAATGGTCGGTTTTGATCGGTTCGGTTCTGGTTGGTTTTGATAATGGTCGGTTTGGTTTCGGTTCAATTAATTAAAACCGAACTGACCGATCGGTTCAACTTTATACCCTTTACTCTCTCAATCAATGCACAACTTTTATTATTTGTTTAAAATCAAATGAAACCATCCATCACGTGGCAACCATTCACATCATAGTGTTAATTTTTTTTATTTCTTATAAAAAGCAAGTGGCAGATGTGTCCCTTCACATACTCTCTGTGTGCTTCTTTTATTAATTTAGTAGTAACAGGCTATAACTTACAGCTATTATCTATTAATATTATTTTAATCAAAAGAAAACATAAAGTCTGACTCTCTATTCTTGTTCCAAACAAAACATTCACATTACAAACTCACATCGGTAACAATGGAGATTTAGTTTCTAATCTCCACCGCCACCATGAGCTTTTGCCTGATCATACAAGAAAGGCAGCTCCAGCGTCGACCCTATGGGCTTTGACGTCTCCGACGTCTTTGATTCAGCGAATCCGGCATCGGCCAGAGCCATGGGGTCGACTTCGATGTACCTCCTCTCTTCTCTTCTTCGTACTTGGGTTGGAGTCGGTTCTATTCGGTTCAAACCGAAAACTGACCGAACCGATCAGTTCAGTTTGACAAATCGTCCGAATTCGAACGGTTTGGTTTCAGTTTAGTTTTTTGAAGAACCGAAACAGTCGGTTCGGTTCGATTTTTGGACCGTGAACACCCCTACCATAGCGCTTAGTATCACACACGCCACGTCAATATTGTTGCTAAAGTGCTTTTGGTATGCATCCTTAACGACCCACGGGGCGTTGAGTGCTGGTTCCACAGGGATAGCCCGGTCCAGGACGTATTCCTTGCGTTCCAACTTAAACATAAGTCGTAGGTTCCTGTCCCAGTCTAGATAATTTGTCCGGTTGAGTTTACCCTTTTCAAGAATATGCCTCAACGACAAACTATTCGCGTTCATTGAATTATTCGCCATTTATCTACACGAGGAAAGTAAATTTAATCAGAAGGTTGAATAAATTTATGAAGATCCTGAATAAACACCAACCATCCGATTCTAATTTAATAGAATAAAAAACCAAGACCCATGATTCATTAATCAAAGTATGCTAGGGCGCACCGCTCCGATTCATTTATTTAGATAGGACATGCATCCAATTACATCCAATGCAAATGGGTCCAATTACAACCCGTGTAATTCTTGGCAAGGTTCTGTACTATTGTACACGACATACCTTTTCTGACACCCTGACTCGACCATGGTCGAGAATCGCAGTCAAGTCAACCAAATCGAGCATGCTCAGTTCGATAAAGATGCACCGCTAAGGCGCATGACATCTAGATAAAACTGCAACGACTTATATAGAGCGCACTCTCGAAGATGCTCCACTAAGGCGCACGACATCAACAGAATGGAGAACTATACAAACTTATAATTTTGGGTTGGTGTCTCACATGACTTGAAATTATTTGTGATCAGTTATGTGTGAATAATATATGTTTGATACAATTACAAACTCGTCACTAACAACCCGTGTTGTGACGTTTCTAATTGATCTCACATTATCTTCTTTGAAACCGTCATTTGCAACCCGTGCAGAGGCGTTTCAAATTTGAACGCATTCATCACAACCCGTGCGATGATAGTTCACAACGCTTTAACATGAAAACAATTAATCCGGTTTTAATCTTTGCATGTGGGTGATAACTTGAACTTAAATTAAGCTAAGCATGCTCACAAACAAATTTATCATACAAATAAATTCTAGCATGCATTAAAGAGTTAAATATGCATAAATAGCCCACACTAAGGTCCTAAGTGTTCTACGAGATGAAAGCTTGAGAAGTCCAACTCATTGAGCTCTTCTCGTTATCACCATTCAGGGCGCTCCCACTAGCTCGTGGACGTCCTCCAAGATTGTCACTGTTCTCAGTTTTCATCCTTCTCGACTTGAGCAATTAATTACAATAAATACTCGATTCGGAGACCGGACGAAAAAATAATTACACTTTTATCACTAGCGGTTCGCAGTCCGCATAAAAGAATAATTACACGCTACAATCTAACGGTTCACAGACTGTATAAAGCGATAAATACTTAAATGCTCTAGTGGGCTATCTATGCACCATGCATATCAACAAATCACACAACATGTTATCACACAAACATGTTTTCAAACAAGATGCATTTCCGGTTTTAACTTATACCCAAGTTGCTCGGTCGGGTTTATCGAAATTAGACCTGTTCGAAAAGACGGTTTATCAAAACCGTTTAAACCTGAAATTTTTTCAAAACATTAGATTGCGGGTTTTTGCCACGGATCAAACACCGTACAACAAACCACCCGAGCCCAAGCACAATGGGCCGAGCCCTAACACACCGATGCGTTAGGGTTTGGCAACCTTAGCCGTCGGGCCTTTACTGCCGGCCACGGGCACAAACTGACCGGCGCCGGGGAAGGGAAGGGTTGGCCGTATGACCATGACCATCTAATGGCCACGGCCCAGTCCAGATCCGTCAAGCCGGAGCCCCCGCCCGGTCCTCCATCTCAGCTCCCCGAGAGTCCTGTTCCGGTGACCCGACAAATCCAATTTTTTTCAAAAAATTCCAGATTTGATATTTTCTCTAAAACCTCATTTTCATGACATATAAACCCATATATGAAAAATAAGCATGTGATAGAAAGAAGGCAAGCAAAATAACAACGAAACCGAAACAAACGAAGATTTAAGAGGGTAACCACCCTATGATACCACTGTAGGAACTTTGAGGCTACCAAGAACACCATGGGAACGTAAGCAACAATAAACAAAGCCTCAAATATTCCCAAGAACGTAAAACCATTAAATCCCAAGGTGAAATCAAAGCCACAAAAATTTACCTTCAGTTTGTTCGAATCCGACAAGAAGAGCTCTTGAGATCCTCTCTCTAACGGAGACCACACGGATAGGATGGTCACCAATGGATCTTTCACTCTCCTACCTACTAGAGTAGAAGAGAAAAGCTTGAGAGAAGGGTAGAGGGAGGCTCGGCCGAGACACACCAAAGAGAGAGAGAGAGAGAGAGGAGCTACTTCACACTTGTGATATTTTTGTGAGTTGTGTTGTGTAATGAATGATTATGTGATATGTCTTAGTTTAAGACAAATGATAATGGTGATTGGGTGGCCACCATTTGACCACTCCTAGCCACACAAATGGATTAGGATAAGCACATCTAGTCATCATCCAATAGTCAAGATTAATGGACAAATGGACCTACCCTTTGTTCCCCTATTGGGCCTTGTTGGGCCGACCACTTAGGGCCTCATGGGCCGAAGCCCAAATTCTTCGGCCATGTGATCCCATGTCGAGTTCAAATAGTATCCGACCCTTCCCAAACTTATCGCACAAAGTCCGACGCGACATCGACGAAAGACTTAGTCTTTCTCGATTCGCGTACCACATTCACTTACACATATCCATGACCCAAAATGCCCAGTTTTTCCCATGCCTCGTCTCTCGAGAATCGCCGACATTTCCTTGTCTCTCAAAATCCATATCCTATGTGTGTGACCCTTTAGGCTCATGTCACCGTCGACGGATCAGCGTAAAATTCCATTTTACTCGATCCATTATAAGTGACCTCTAGTAAGACATTATGATTATCCAAGGTGCATGATGATCGATGATTCGATTTAACCTCATGTAATACATGTCGCTATTCTTTTATCACCTGGTATCTAGATTGATCATAAGGTATAGATGCGTCACCTTTATTTAACCAATCTATATTTCTCGATCTATGAGATGACTGAATACTGATAACCCGTATCATTGGCATGACCATGCACTCTCCTCAGTCAATCTCCATCAAGTGGCCTACACAGATACCTATCCCATACCGTAGCCGCCTTTCGTATCACTCATGCAGTCCGTCCCCGTGTCAATCATGTCCGTTATGATAGTACTATTACGAACAACGTTAGGAACAAGTTAAACGCAGATGTTTACTGTATAGCGATCACAAAGACTGATTGGTCTAAGGATACTACGACAAGCTACCACAACTGAATGTGTTCATGATTGTATCTATGCAACACTATTCAGAGCGGGTCGTCCAATATCACTTTCAAGTGATATTTATGATCTGATTATGGGATCCCATCCCAATGGCAAATAGAACCGTGCCATAAATAATCATCCTCATACTGGTCGCTTCATTGAAGCATATTTGACCAGGGACCCGTTAAGTGTCATCACAGATATATGGTTCTACTACTTTGGTAGACATATATCAGATCATACTTAACATATTATTTCAACACATGAGTAATATAATGCCGATTTTATTCATTACAAAATATGATCAATATTTACAGACATTTACAGACTAATACAATTGGACTAAGGCACAAAAACGCTCTCATTTAATTGGGATTGTTGAAGAGATCCTAAACAAAATGGGGAAAACAAATGTTGTCTCAGCTTGCAGATCAAGCATGTTTCGAATGAAACTTTAACCCACTAGTCAGCATATGTTGAGAAACTCATAAAGCATTTTAATACACAAAATGCACATCCATTTTGTATTCCAATGATTATTCAGTCGCTTGATCCTAAAAAATGATGCATTTCATCCCAAATAAATAAATGAAAAGATACTTGACCCTGAACTACTATATCTAAATGCGATCGGAGCTTTATTATATTTAGTGTAATGTACGAGGCCTGATATAATGTTTTGCAGTAAATGTGTTAGTAAGATTCAACTCAGAACCAACAAGACGATATTGAACGAAATCAAACACAAATTTTTTGTTATTGGCAAGAAATTAAAATTTTGAAGTTATTGTATTCAAAATCTTCAAGTAATGTTAACTTGATCGGATATGCATATGCATGATACATTTATGATCCCCATAAAATATGCTCCCAAACCGAGTAAGTATTTACGTGTAATGACACATCAATATCTTGACGTTTTACAAATCAGAATGGTTGCAACATCTTTAAATCATTTAGAAATCCTAGTACTACATGAAACTAGAAGGGAATGTGTATTCTTTCAATTGTCATTCAACACATACAAAATGAATGTGAAATTCTGTCAATTACAAACTCTTACTCCATAATATGTGAAAACAATGCAACATGTATAGCTCAAATCAGAGGCATGTACATTAAAGGAGATCGAATCAAGCACATATCGGCAAAATTCTTCCACACTCATGAACTCCAGAATAGTAATGAGATTGATGTCAAACAGATTTGTCCACTAAAACCTTGCTGACATCCACCTTTGCGAAGTTAACATGACGAATCGGCATGCGTCGACTTGGCAAGCAACTGAAGTAACTCTGTCAGCCATTAGAGGGAGCATTGATCAAGGGGAGTAAATATGAAGATGATCACACTCAATACTAATGTACACCACACTCTTTTTCCTTTACTTAGGTTTGTCCCACTGAGTTTTGCTGAAAATATTTTTACAGACTCATCATTAAACACGTCCAATATTGTTTATATACTTATTTATAAATGTTGGTGTCCAAATGTGAGTGTTGTAAAAACAATTAATGACTCCACTATAACTTGTAGAAGACTATTCATGCATGGATTGAATGTGACACCTCATGCACGGTGGTGTCTGTCCAGGATTACTCAAATATTTGTATAAACACATGGTAATGGTAGTGGTAATGGTAATGAGAAATACACACATCCAAAGAGCTTCTCATCTTTGCTTTTACAAGTCTTGCCAGATGCTTAACAAATCGATTTATTTGATTGCATTTGAACCCAACATTAACATATAGTTTTCACTCAAAAAATTTCCTTTTTTTCCCAGTTATTATATCAAGGGCATTTTGGTAAAATATAGGCAGTTTTCAGACATAACTACATGCGGCCCAGCTGATTTTGGTCTCCCAAAATTCTTTATCGAGACGAATGGTTGGGTTGGGGTTCACGTGCGTGAGTCCTTCAATCCCGCTCTCTCTGCTGTCTCTCTTTCTCTATTTAACCCCTTCTTAAAGCTTTTTAGGGTTTCGTTTTCATTCCAGGCACACCCACTTTCGCTCCTTTCTCCGGCATGTCTAACAGGTCATTCCTCGATCCCCTCTTTTCTTCTTCTTCTTCTTCTTCTTCTTCTTCTTCCTCATGCTCTTGTTTATATCTATTCGATGATTTCATTTTTTATAAGAATTTCTGAGCGGATTCTGATTCTTCATTGATCTGATTGTTTGTGGGCATCTATGGATTGTTTTGATACACGTTTTTCAATCAATTTTCGTTTATTCATATTTTTGTGTTCATTGTTTGATGTTTGTTCAGCTGAGTATTGATGCCCTTTGATGTCTGAATAGTGGGCCTGTGTTATTGGGTATTATGAGAGATGATAATTGAGTGTTTAGAAAAAGGAATAGATGAAACCAATAGTGTTGTTTTAGAGGTTGTGTTTGTTCTGCACCATCTGGAGAACAAAATATTGTTTTTTATAACTTGAATGCAGAAAGAAACCCAAAGTGGTGGCTTAATCAATGCCTGGCAAATGTTTATGAAGTGAAGGGACCACAACCGGATGTAAAGGATGGTGTATGAGCCGACTGCTTATCAAGCACATAATCTCATTTCAATTTGCGTTGTTATCACCACCCATGTTGGAATGTCCGGTCTGGTGTTTGTTGCATGCAATAAACGAATTTATATGAGCTTCTGTTGTTAACTGATGTTTTTTAAAACTTGATAAAGTATCAGCGAGACATCCCGCGGGGAAAATTTATTTAATTTCACCTATAAAGTCATGTTATGTGTTTGGACGTGTCTTTACGGTTTGTTCTGATGTATACAGTAGCGGTAGTATTGTTATTTTATTTGACTGGTGCAGCAACACTGTAAAAATTGAATTCCGTAAGGATTTATGGGGACTGGTATAATCTTGTTCTCGTGTTACATTAATGTTTTGCTTATTCAGTCTTTTCTAAGAAGACTACTGGAGTTCTTATCAATGTTATATATCTCATTCTCCAGGATTCTTTGCAAGTTTTTTGCACATGGGGCTTGCCTGAAAGGGGAGCATTGTGAGTTTGCACATGATTGGAAGAACCCATCAAATAATGTGAGGTTTCCAAATCCGTTTCTTCATTTGCATGCCTGCTGGCTTATCTTTTGCTAGATAGGGATTTAGTTGACAAATGTTTTTTGGTTGTTTCGCGATTACAGATATGTACCTTCTATCAAAAAGGAGCATGCTCTTATGGAAGTCGATGCAGATATGACCATGTAAGACCATCCCGGCCACAGCCCTCTGCTTCGTCTTCATCATCCAATTCTCGCCAATCTGTGGCGTCAGAATCTGTTTCATTAGCTCATACAACTAAAATTGAATCAAGTGGGTTACTTCCACTTCCAGGTGATCCAGTAGAACATTCTGCTATAAGTAAACCCTTCTTCCCTCCTGCCAAACTGTCTTGGATGGTAGAGTCTGGGCATCATGATATTGTGGATGATGGTGATGTTCTTGAACCGAGGAGTACTAGGCCTGCTGACCTTTCTATCTGTTCCTTTGCTGCTGCTGGAGATTGTCCACGCGGGGAACAATGTCCTCATATTCATGGTGACTTATGTCCCACTTGTGGAAAACATTGCTTGCATCCTTTCAGAACAGATGAAAGAGAAGAGCATCTCAAATTGTGCGAGAAAAGACAAAAGCAACTTGAGGCATTAAAAGGTAGTCAGGAGATAGAATGCAGTGTCTGCCTGGATCGTGTACTTGCAAAGCCTACAGCAGCTGAACGGAAGTTTGGTTTGCTATCTGAATGTGACCATCCATTCTGCATATCATGTATCAGGAATTGGCGCAGTAGTTCCCCTACATCTGGAATGGATGTTAATTCTGCACTCAGATCATGCCCAATATGTCGCAAGGTTTCATACTTTGTGATTCCAAGTGTTATATGGTATTCATCAAAAGAAGAGAAGCAAGAAATAGTTGACAACTATAAGATAAAACTCAGGTAATTTTGGAAAATTAGAATAACCTTCTCAGACTGGTATGTGGCAGTATGTGGCTCCTTCAACTGATCTTTTTCATTTAAGGTCTTAGTTATTAGCTGTTAGAGTGATCATATGCTTTCTATAGTTTTATGTTTGGAGGTTAAATGTAAGAGTCAGTTATTATTTGTTCAATGGCTGACTGAATAGTGATCTAAGTTTTATTGTTAATGCAGGTCCATTGACTGTAAGCACTTCGATTTTGGAAATGGGAACTGCCCATTTGGAACTAGTTGTTTTTATAAGGTACTACACTTCTAACTGACATTCTCTTGTCTAAGCTTTGTGCAATAACTTCAAGATTCCCATCTTTTGGTTTATGCACCTATTACTTACCTAATGCAATAACGACTCACTAAATGCACTCATGTCTTAAAACTGTATGCTTTCTGCTTTTCTATGTGATTGATGTTGAGATCATTCACAAGTTAATGGACTTGCAATATCTGTGCAGTACTACAGTTCTGATTCTGCAGTAGTATTCATGGTTTGTTATTCCATTATTCTGATCGGCGTTACTCCTTTTAGGGGCACTCTTTTTGTAAACACACTTTCATAACCCTTTTCATTTGATTTATTTTGATGCAACACTAAGATTTATATACATCTCACTTCTCTTTTAGTTATTCAGTATTAGCAATAGGATACTTGATTACTAATCAAGTATTACGAGCTTATGATTGTATACTGATTTTAGGATAGTCATTCAACTTGATGTGACTTTCAACCAGTTCAACTATTTAAAATTATTAGTACAACACGACAAGTTGAGTACCTGGGAGTGGTATGTAAGGGCACATTTGTAGCTATGATTTTGGTAAATATGTAGTATTAGGAACTTGTTTTCTCAGTGTCCGTTTTCATTCAATTTAACCCATTTAAGGTTTTGAGGGACACATATCAGTTAAACTTCATACATACTAATTTCATGACTGATTATGAAACAGTAGTCTAAGTCATTTTAAATATCACGGGCCAGCAACTAGTATGCCCAATCGATGTATGGTGCTACATTACCACAGGTATATGAACCACTACCGTCAAACTCATTCTCTTCACAAAGAAAGAACAGTCCATCTGTTTCCATTGGGCTCAATCGCTTAATACCAGACCCGCTGTAGTGCTGCAAGGATGTCCCATGATTAATTCTTTACCAATATAACTATGGATTTCTTTTGCTTTGCAATTTTGTTACATTGATGTTTTCTTTGCACCTGTGGAATTTTGCATCTGTCTCCCTTGGCCTTGGCCTTTGCATGTGTTAGTGTGGTTTTGAGCTTCAGCATGTTTGCCAGGGTTGCCAATTCCAGTATAAGTTGTTCAAAAGTCACGTTTTGCAAGGCTTTATTAGGGTAAAAATATATCATACTGAAACTGAAGTAGTATTTAAATTTTTTCCATGTCTTGCAGATTAAGATCTTTATTTGAATATATTTTCAGTAGCAAATTTGCGTTTCTCTGTACTAGTATTTGTGCCTTAACATCATAATAGCAACCACCTTTTTCTGTTGCACTTTTGGGTATCCAATGTTTGCATTAGAAACATGATATAGTTTGTATATTTGGACATTCTGTCTGCAGCATGCGTACCGAGATGGACGTCTTGAGGAAGTAGATCTGCGTCATCTTGGGTCCGAAGATGGACAAACAGTGATTGCTAAGGATATAAGGTTTTTTCACCATGCCTTCTTAATTCAAGAATTAATATGCCATTTATAGCATTTGTCATTCTTATTGTGTATTCTAGTTTTTATTTTTAAAGTAAATGTTATTTTCAGGCTTTCGGATTTCCTCCGTAACATGCATTTAAGGTGAAACCGCGCTGTCCAAAATGCTAGTGTAAGTCTAGTCTTAATTATTGTTTTCCTCATTTTATATTTATTCATTATTGTTGAAACATAGTCTCATATCATATAACTGATAAGAGTAGAGAGAAGAGCTATGTATGAAGGCAAGAGTCACCTACCCAAGGTTCACCATTTAGTTGTGTAGCCTGATTTAAAATTCGATACTGTTTTCGAGTATACTTGATTTAGGTTGTGGGCATTTGGTCATGTGGCTCATTTGTTATCTCCCCTATAGCCTTTGACATGTGCGTAAATGAGTTGTTTGCCATGACCCATGCACAGAAGTCCAGCACTATATGTGATGTTGAAGTATGGAATCCCTCAATAATAAAATAAATGAATAAAAGGCAAGAGCTACTAAGGTTGACTTTGTAGTTGTCTAGTCCAGCTCAATGTATGTAGCTTGATTTAAAATGGGAAATGATGTTATTGGGCTCTAGGACTGATCCCTGGTTCATAGGTGTAGTGTTGCTAGGCGGCATCAGTTCTAATCAAAGAATCTCTTATGGTCGCAAACAAATGGATAAAAATCACAGTATGTTCATGTGGAGTAGCTGGTATAATAACGTGTCAATAGCAGTGAGGTTACAGTTTTGAGTAAAGGTTCCTTTTAAAAAATCTAAATCCGTTGTTCATATATGTAGGATGTTAATTGGGGAAATGTGGGTTTTCTCAGAAGCCCAAGTTCACTTCAACATCATATTCATGTTGTATGTAAGGTAAGATAATCTTTGGCATTCTTATGCTTGGAAACATATTACATATCTCAAGTACTAGCTACATCACCTCTGATAATTCTAGCCCTAGTTGGCAGTCATCTAGAGCTCCTGAATGGCAAATTGACTGCATTATCCTTGACCCGTTCCTTTGCTCTTTGTTATAGATAGTTGGCAGTCATCTAGAGCCTGACGTGTTATTGTAGGAGTTGCTATTAGCAAGTTTGAACATGAACCAACATAACTCATCATCCATGTTTTGATGGCTTATTTTGCAGAATAGCTTGCTGTTGGAGTGTGGATGCAAAGGCATGAAGCCGTCCCATTTGATGAACTGCATATTACAAATAATATTTTCATAAACGGCTTTGTTTGGGGGTTATGCCACAACTGTATATTTGTTAACTGCTGGTTTGCAACAATTGTTATTGCCCGCCAAGGACAATAGAATAAGGAGCGAGCATGCTCGCCCGATCTGTTATTGGCCCCATCAGCAAGAGATTGATTGAGTAAATATGTCTGTATGACCATAAGCATATGCAGCCCATTGCTTGTACAACTTTTCCTTTGATTTTGAGCTTGTGTTTAAATCGTTAGAGATGACAGGATGGTTTGGATGGTTGTAATTGTCATTTGTTTTCAGTGAGGAGTTGGCTTTTCACTCGACCCTTTTAACTAGTTTTGACAAATTTCGCAACTAGGGTGTATCTGAATATTAGAACTTGCAGGTAAGAATCATTAAATCTAAATGAGGCTTCTATATCGGTTTTGGAGGGGCGACCACGGCTGTTGCTCTCACGTGGAATGCTTTGTGATAATATAAAGGGATAATTACACTTTGTCCCTACTAAAATGACCACTTTTACATTTTATTACAATTAAAAAAAAAGTTTACATTTTACAATTGCGTTTTCTTACACTTTGGTTTACTATCCTAACTAAGACCAACCTACGTTCAAATTCGGCCAGACCCGGTTTAATTATTAATAATTCAAATAATATTATTTATTAATAATATATTGAAACTTTCGAATTGCATGACTCTCTCATACGAACTCTATTTTGGGCTCATAGTGTATCAAATCGAAGAGAACCGAAAGATCAACACTTTTAATGAAAGATTTATTTATTAATACTTAATATTATTTTGATATTTAATAATTATACAATATTAATTATTAATAGTATGGTGAAACTTTCGAATGACATAACTCACTAATACGAGTTTTGTTTCGGGCTCATAATATATCAAATCGAATAGAATTATAAGTTCAATAATTTCAAATAAATAAGTTTTTGTCTAAAATTCCATCAACGACAACAAATATTTTATTCTTTAAAAAAAATTCGTCAAACATTTACCAGTGTTAGAGCAAAATGTTAAAAAAAGTTATTAATAATTAATTATTTATATTATTAATATTTTTGGTAATAATTATTTATCACGTAAAATTAATTCAATTATTAATAATATATAGACAAATACTTCTTTCTTCAAAGTTGTTGATCTTCCAAATCACTTCGATTTGATATAATATATGAGCCCGAAACAAAACTCGTATGAGAGAGTTATGTTATTTGAAAGTTTTAATATATTATTAATTATTATTATTATTATTAATTATAATTAGTATTATTATTACTATTAATTGATAATATTTTAATTATGAATAATTAATTTACTTTTAGTTTTTTTATTAATAATTAATAATTGAAAAAATGATTTACTTTTATTTTTATTAAATAATTATAATTAATAGTAATAAATAATTATTTTTATTAATAAATATTATAATTTGATGATAATGGCATCAATTTGAAATTTTGATGAATAATTGAGGGCAATTTCGACTTTTCATACAACATGAAAATTTTTCATCCAAAATCTAACACCGTTAGTGCAAAGTGTAAAAAATACGCAATCAGCTATTGTAAAATGTAAACTTTTTTTTTAGTTGTAGTAAAATGTAAAATCGATCATTTTAGTTTGGGAAAGTGTAATTATCCCTAATAGAAATGTTGCCTAATGATCACATGAATTGCATGTGACAAAATTGACATGACAATTTAAAAAACTCATTTGACATTTCTATTAAAATGTCAATTATGGAAAATCTTGAAAAAACGATATAAGTTGGTAGACCACTTAAAAAATAAAACTAATTTTGTATGACAATATATAAATTGACGGATAAATAAGTGTAAAGTAAATCAGCAAATAAATGTAATATAAAAAATTTGGTTAAAAAATAGGCGCAACGTGACTTATTTTAGTCACAAGCCTACAAGTAAATGTCCACATTTCAAATTGGACAAAAAGTTAATATTCTTCTACTCATGTGATATCACATAAATACTTCAAATTTTTATACTCAAATCACAATTTTCTATATAAATAACAATTTAATCTCTTTCACTCGGAGTGTAAACGTGACAAATCGAATCTAATTTTGTCAAGACTCTACTCGACTCGATTGGTTAAATAAAACTATTCTGAATTCGAGTCGAGCTCGAGCCAAACACCTATTTCTCGAGCTAAGTCAAACCTTGGCAAAACTAAGTCCAATTCGGCTTGTTGACATACTTATTGAGAGAGACAAGACATTGGAAATATATAATTTGTGTATATAAATTTGATATATATCGCAATTTTTAGTAATTTGTAATTTTAAACAAATTATATTGTATTTAGGTGACTAAAATAATTTATTATGCACCTGTTTTTCACGTGAATACTTAATTATGTAGGCAGATGACTACATCAATTTACTTTACGTCTATTTCCTAGATATACATTTAATTGTAATTGTATCATTAAAATAATTTACTTTACACTTTCTTGTGAATGGGCAATTCATGTATTTATCTCCAATTTCCCTCAAAAATTTATTATTTGATTTATAAAAGCAATATTTATAAGAGTGATTACAC
Organism: Geranium rotundifolium; assembly: GCA_963920655.1. Lineage (NCBI taxonomy): Eukaryota > Viridiplantae > Streptophyta > Magnoliopsida > Geraniales > Geraniaceae > Geranium > Geranium rotundifolium. The sequence continues at coordinate 9,786,302 of OY987314.1, forward strand.
ACCAGTATCCCCAACTATACATGTTTCTCACATCCATTTTTTTCCTCATGGAGCTTGATAGAGTTAAAAAATGTAGAATTTTTTTTCTACTAGGCCGAGATATGGTAATTTTGTTAACACCGTTAAACTCTGTGAAATAAAATGTTAGCTTGACGAAGAAAAGAAGTACATGTTTCATTTTATATAAAGTACAATATTTCATTTATACGAACAATTATTTTTATATTCATGAGGTGAGTTTTATATATTTAATTCCATATTTCATGGTATAGTACATGTTTCATTTCATCTGAAATAGTACATATTTCATTTTAGTGTTCATTTTTAATATCTCTTCAGCAATCACAAAAGTTGTGATGTGCTCAATCAATCAAGAGAACAACCATTGTTGTACCCTTACATTAAATTCTACCTAATACTAGATGATGAACAATGAAAATATTGAATCAGTACACACACGAGACACTAACTTAGTGAAAACTCATAAAAATATGATAGAGAATAATATTATTATATTTTGTTGTTCAATTACAACGGGGAGAGCCCTTTTATACATGCTATAGATCAAGCTAAGTAGAAAAGCTAACAATAATATGAAAATCTTGATAATTGGTAGTAAACCTGAACTAGAAAAGGAGTAAAGTAGAATACAAAATATACACTTAATTTATTCTAACAATCCCCCTCAAACTCAAGTCGGTTGAAACGGAATTGAGTTTGGAGAATAAATTTGATTTTAAACTTGATCTTTGACTTCAAATGACCTTCGACTGTTGCTGACCTTTGACGAACTTTGAACACATTTGATAACTTTCGAGAGTCTTTGATAAAATTTAATTACATTCGATAAACTTTAAGTGGGTGCACATTGACCAGAACTGGTTGATGAAGACGAACTTTAATAACATTCGATAAAGTTAAGGGGGGCGCTTAAGCCATAACTAATGAATAATAATATATTGGCAATTTTATACGGGGAAAAAAATTGCACCTAAAAGTCATGCATATACTTGCATGAAATATAAATGTATATGGAGTAAGCAAGCAATTATGGTGCTCTCTGAAAACTCGGAGCACTCTCAGCCAGCTTCACCGACAATGTCCATCAAACCAAACTCTACCCTCAACACATAAAACACCTCCCCCACCACCACAATCACAAACAGTACAAATCTGCAAGCTCCAGAACTATATTTTCTTGCAACTTGCCAGAAAACATCAACAAGAAATTGCTGAAGAACATCTACAAATTTCATGGAACAACTATTGAAATCAATATCCCAGAAGCAAAAACAAAAGCAGGGAGAAAATTCGCTTTTGTCCTTTTTCAATCCTCAATCGATGCTAAGAACACGAAGACGTGCATGAACGGAGCTTCCTTTTAGGTAATTTCCAATTGGGCGAAATCAGAGCTTCAAATAAAACTTAATCCCAAATCCACCATCAATATATCTCCCAAATCAATTCCGAAAACCTTACCGCACCAACCACCCATTTTACCAAACCCCCATAATCCTCAACTGTCTTTTGAAAACAATAGCGCCCCAACCAAAAAAGAAGCCCAACTATTGAAAGGAGTAAACTTCAAAGACATAATGGCTGGTTCTACAATAGTCAGGAAGAAGTGCAAATGAGAAATCAAAACTCTAATGGAATCAAAGAAGAATTTATCCATCTTCGGTGTCTGATGATATGAAAACAACATTGAATTTATTCTCAGGGAATTGAAAGAGGAGGGCTTGTGTGGTGTTGATATACACCAAGTCGGAGCAATATTTTTTTTTCTAATTACTTTTGAAAACGAAGATATTATGGATTTCCACAGAAGCTCTGGATGGAATCACTTTAAACCATGGTTTCCCTTCTTAAAAGAAGATTGTGAAACAAGGTTGCTTGAAAAATGGATTGCCATCACATGCATCACTGCAATTGGTTGGACTTCAGAAACTATCACCAATATAGCCAAGTTCGTAGGTGATGTACAATTCATCAATCCAAAATGTATGTCAGGCTCAAACCTTCATATTGCATATGGGTTAATTCACACAAGACACCCTGACCAGATAGAAGAAGTCGTCGACCTAACCCTCCAGGACTCGACCTACATAGCAAAAATTGAAGAAGTCACAAAAAGACAAATTCTAGTTCAATTCATTCAAGCCAATTCACAATCTGGAACCTACGAATCATCTAAATTCGAGATTGCATCAACCAGATTTCAGAATGAATTAGAGGACGACGAAATCAGGCCTGAGGCTGAAGTCGCAGGTGATAAGTCGGAATCAGATTTTGCCGGAGACAACTCGGAATCCGGTGAGACCCAATCATTTAATGCACCACCCAACCATCTTCACAACACCTAAAATCAAATTCAAACCCAACCTCGAAAACCCGAAGCATCACTTCCCTAAAATCCACATTCTCAAAACTCAAACCAAACACACCCTCGAGAACATGAACCATCGTCTTCCTCGAATAAACCTCTAATCAATTATGAGAAATCTCATCTTCCCCATACAACAACTGCATCCACTCCCCATATTTCCACTCCCAGCACATCCACCTCAACCTCGTACCCATCCACCTATACAATAACCTCAATTGCCATCCTAGACACCTAAAAAAGCACCAGAAAATTTATGTCCCAAATTTCAGAGAATATACCACAAGAAGATGAGACATCTGCAAAGAACTGAAAGTTAAATGTGATTTCCCAAATGAACATATTGTTGGAAAATATAATTAAATAATTATATTTATCCTAATTGAATGAAATTGAAATGAACTTTATTTATTCATGAGATAAAATGTTTATTATGACCATTTGATTCTCTTGATTGTTTATGTTACAAACCTTTCAATTTTTTCATTAATTTGCATTGATTCAATATGTCTTTTGGTTGAAGAGTTGAAGACTATAAATAGATGGTCACCTCTCTTTTCATTTTACTCATCTCAACACCAAGAACATGAGTTCTTGGTTCTTCATCTCTTTCTTTGGTCTCAAATATTCTTCGTAAATATGGTGATAGAGAAACTCACAAGTTCAAGTTCGCCGGAACTAGACCTTTGGTGTACTGTGCTAGTTCGAAGTCGTTGTATCCTGGGAGGTGTACGCTCGTTGATTCCAACACCCGAGGGAGAGCGAATACACTTTAAGGAAAGTGTCCAACACGCCTCGACTTATTCCCGAGTTTGTATCGAGTAATTTGTAATAGTTCATGCGTCTTTGTAATTTTCATATTTCATTAGTATTTTATAATTTATTAATTTCCGCAATTTTTTATATTATTATATAATACCTAACAATCTTAAAGTGTATCGTTCTCTTGAGTTTTAACAGGTTGCGGATTCGAGAAGGTTCATATTTTGTTTTATGAAATTTTGCATGGTTTATATTTTACAATACTAATGATTTCATTTCATTTTGTAGATATAGAAGATTGGAAAACATGAATTTTTTTTTGGATACAAACTATAAAGTTTTATACTCGCTCCAAATTTGAATAAATTATTGTAACATGATGAATTTGGTCATTTAAGTTAATTTATAATCTTACAAATACTAATGAGTTTGTTTTCATGTTGTAGAGATGAAAAATAAAGGATGATGCATATTTATACTGAATATCGGGATTTCGTAATTGCTTCAATTTTAACAAATTATTGAGAGCAAGAACTTGGTGATGGGAGCAACAAGCTGATGGAGATCACCACGGGTTCCAAAGATTGAAAATCATGCAACGGACAATATGTAACCGTGGTGATCGATAAAAATATGAATCTTAATGCTATTTGAACATGTTATGAACACTATTAAAATCTGATAATTTACCTCTTGAAATCGACAAGAACACAAGCGTAGTGTCCTCTCTATCAAGTCCACACAAGCACACAACCGAAATGGTTTTTCTCTCTAATTTTTGCTAGAAAATCCAAAAGAAAGCTTGAGCAATAATGGAGGTTGAGAGGAGAGAGTGGGTTCGGCAATGAGGGAGAGAGAGAAGGAGTTGGTTGCTGAAAAATTCCAAGGATAAGATAATATATGATTATGTGATTTTTAATTTGAAATTAAAATTGAATTTCAAAATAAAAATTACATTATCCATCCTTTTAATCCTTCTTATTTGCATTTAGCCCCTCTCTTATCTTGAACCCTAAATGGGCTTTAAGCCCATTTAACTAAAACCCAAATTAAACCCATTAACTTGAGTTCTAATTTCGGTTTAGTCAAAACGGCTCAATTTCCTCGAATTGATTTCTTCAACCGTCTGGTTAAAACCTTACGCCAGAAAACTACCGAATCGTTCTCAAATCTCATCCATAATTATTGTCATGCATTGTGCTTAATGCGTGTGACCCTCTAGGCTCACGAATAATTGGCAGACTGGTAAAATTACCATTTTACCCTTTCCATCATAAGTGGCCTCTAGCAAGACATTATGATTATCCAATATTCGTGATTATCGATTATTCGACTTAACCTGTTATCGTACATGTCACTGTCCTTTTATCAAACCGATATCCAGATTGATCAATAGGCATAGAACGGTCATCCTAATTTATCAATAACTGTTTCTTGATATCTGAGATGACTGAAAACTGATACTAAGGTATCACCTGCATGGCCATGCTATTTCTTCAGTCATACTCATCAAGTGGCCTAAACGAATATCTTTCTCATACCGAAGTATGAGTGATAAATCCCTCAGACGCCTTTCGAGTTCACTAGTGCAATAAATGCCAAAGCCAATCGAAGCCGTTATAGCTACCCTTTTACAGATAACGTTAGACTAGGTCAAAATTAAGTATTTGTTACATAGTGTACACAAAGACTCTTCGGTCTTAGGATATAATGACAAGTTACGATATGTGAGTATCTCATGACTGGATCTATGCAGCATACTCACAATCGGGTAGTCCGATATCATCGACCTGATGATATCTATGATATAACTCATCACATCTTTGCCATGATAAGTAGAGCGTGATCACAAGGAGTTAGTCTCATACTGATCGTTTCAGAAGAAGCTTAGCTGATCAGGGACTCTATCGAATGCAACTCTTTCTGATCTATAGTTCTACTATAAGTGATTACACACATTATGACATAGATCAAATCACATTAGATATATTACTACAACACATTAGTAATATTATGCCTTTTATTATGTAGAATAATGATGTCCGTTACAATATAGATTGAGGAATTATTTTGGACTAGGGCAAAACCTAACACAAGCTTGCTTGCCTAATTCATCTTAAGGAATATTTTGGACAATATGTCAATATGGCTGAGGCCGGGAATGTACCTTTGGGTCAAATTTCAAGTGGGTTTAAGACACGAATGTCTACCACTAATATATCGATTTTGTTTCGATAAGATATGTCAAATGACTTGAATGATTTGTTGTCTTCATTGTTGAAAGAAGACGACAAAAGATGGTGGACACATTGAATTCACCATGTATGGTACAAAAAGAATCTCAATATTGAAAGAGAAAGAAATTGATCATGTTGTACTCAAAACTATGTATTGTATAGTTTTGATATTAGTTGTAAAATGTGTATCATGAAACACAAAAGATTGTGAATGATCAATAAGAAGAAGAGAAAAAAAATGTCGAAGGACTTGAAAAGATTATTTATTTAATATTTGAAAGAAGCTGAGAAAAGATGGTGAACATGTTGAGTTTACCAAGTATTATGGTGAAAAATCTCAAAAGTGAAAGAGGAGAGGATTCTCTTGTACTTAAATTATGTATTGAATAGTTTAATATTCTTTGTAAATGTTCATTGTACAAGTGAATAAAATTATCAAATAATGGTGGAGAATCATAAGAAAAATATGATTTGTTAAATCATGTGAATTGATTAACATGAATGAAATAATGAGTTTTTTCATGTAATGATGAACCATTTCGATGAAATTGAATATGGGTAATGAATATTGAATTTATTCATTGGCTGAAAATCATAATCATATGATTAATTTGAATGATTCTTATTTTGAATTGATCATCATGAATTGATGAATCATATAAGTTGAATGATGTAACGATCTCATTCACGAACTCATAAATTTAAGTTGGGCAAGATCAACACAACGAAAATTGGCTGTGTCATTCATGGATTGATGAATCATGAATCTAAAGATAACGATGTTATTCATATGTTGAAAAATCATACTTGAATATGATTAATTGTTTTGATTCATTGCTAGATAAATCATATGAATATGAATATGAATAAGTTGAATGAAATAATGTTTTCATTCTTGAGTTGATAATGATTAGTTTGAAGTCATATCAACTAAGTAATGAGATCAACATAATAGATATAAGTGATGATCTAGTTATGTTGTAATCTCTAAATAAACTTTGGGCTATCAAATCCGAAAAAGGGTTGGCTTGACATGTTTGTTTGAAGTCATACTTATTTAAAGATTATTGATGATTGGGAGAGTGTGCACATATGCGCTTATGTCACCTCAAAATATTGTTTTGAAATATGTCATTAACAATTATCAAATAAGTTGTGTGTGCGGCATGACAAAGAATGCAATTGATGATAATCTCATTGGAGATATTACTTGTTATTGATGGATTCAATTATAATTGATTCCATGAAGAAAAAAAAATTGATTGTTCCAAATACAATGTATATGGACAAAGGTTATATAACTGATGTCACGGTGAATATGAATGAAAATGTCATTATGTGGATTGATACGAATAAAGAAGAGTCTTTCATTTATATGATTGAGTCATATAATGGTATGATAGACTTGGTCAAGTGAGATATAGTTCTATATGTAGATTATTCACTTGGAACACATATATTCTTTCAAGATCGGTAAACGCAAATGTGAATTTTGTGTAAACGAAAGAATCTAGAATGTCTTTCAAATTATTGGAAGAAAAGTTGAATCTCTTGAGCTAATTCACATTGATATTGTGATTTACAATATGCTCAAATAAGAGATGGAATATAAAATTGGAAGAAAGTTGATAAAACTTTATTTAAGTTAATAAGAGGAAGAAAGCTTTCCTACGGCTACTTGGAAGTGTGGGGGTGCTTAGCAAAAGCTTAAACTTCGACTCCAAGAAAAATGAGAACATGAACAAAATTGTTGAATGTGTCTTCATTGAACGTGCAATAGTAGTGCATATAAAGTTCTTGTGTATGATTTGAAAAAAAAAAATCTCGATACACACAAGAATATTATATTAAAGTCTAGAATTGAAATATTCAGACAAACGAGATGAATTGAGATCATCTAAATGAATTCTTGAGAATTGTGATAAAATTCTAAAGAGGGTTATGGACTAGAAGAGTCAAGAGTTAGCCAAAGAGCAAGGTGATTCATTCACTTGATGAATTTCTAACTTATATGTTAGAAGGTTATATGACACTAACAAAAATGTTATATAACTAACACATGTGAAAAAAACGGTGCAAGTTGGTGAAGTTCTGAAATAGACTTAAACATACACCTAAGTAGTGACATGAAAAATATTTGACATATTTATGTTGTCAATTAGATTCCTTATCAATGAATGTGGAAAATGTGAATCATATGGGACTCGTTGATGCAATTTAAGGAATCAGAGTTGCTAGAAAAGCAAACTTATCGGTCACACGATGTTGATAAAGTTTGGCAAGTTTAACAAATGTGATGGTGTTTATCTATAATATCTATTGATTTAAGCTAACACTTGTGAAATAATAAAAACGAAAGTATCTCTCAAAATGAGTATACGAAAGAGATAGACAATATCATGTATTTAATGGCATGTACATGACGGATGTTGCATCTATCTTACATAGACCAACAAGATAAGTGAATGATCCAAAAATTTGGATATTACATTGTTACCATGAGAATATTAATGTATCCATGATTGAATCTTGATTATGGTCTACATTACAATAGATATTCAAAAGGTGTAAGACAATACACGTAAACAAGTTGAATATCTTATATCCATTTGGTGGATAGATTTTGCCATGATGTGAAAATCTTTCGAACAAATTTTGATAAGTAGATTCACAATGGAATCTGAGTTTATGAAAAGAATAAATCACTATGAAAGTCTAAATATTTGTGGAAGGATATTATCAAGGGCAAAGAATCACAACAAGTCTAGACATATATGTCGAAGACATAATGTTGTTAACCAACTTCTCAACTATGGTTCAATGAGCATTGACTACATAAGGTCTAAAGAAAATACCGCGGAACTAGTGATCAACTAGTTAATTGAAGACCAAGTTGAGAAGGCATCTAAAGAAATGGGACTCAAGCCCATGAAATTGTATAGTCGAGACAAAGGAAACCCAACCATGTTGACTGGAGATCCCAAGATTATGGTTCAATGGGACAACCTAATTGTTAAGACTGGTAAGGTCACTGTGGGGGTTCCCCCAGTCCTATTTCTATGATGCAAACAGTGGCACCCGTATGAAAAGGTTAAGCGATTGAGCTTTTAATGATTCTTATGCGTCGAAAATATTAATGTTTCGAGCGGAGTAAAACGGGTTACTCTTAAATAAGAAATCACCTATGTGAGAGAGAAGTGGGGTCGCTTCAAAGGAGGATTGAGGGGCTAAATCCTTTAGAAACTTTTGCAGAACCAGGACGATGTTCACGACCAAAATGAACATAACCATGAGAACTGAACTTGAGTCAGGAAGATATCTGCGTGAGACATGTTATCATTTACACAAATGGCAGAACAATTCAAGGACATCGCGTCTATTGGTCAGCTAGTAAAGTCGACATGTTTTCACAAGGGAAGGTTCAAAGGTACCCCCTACCTATCCTATACAGGTATTGACCATAGAATCTATCACCATATCATGTCGAGTCTACTCGTGCCTATTTTTGAGTTGTTTAATTTTGGTATCGCTCAATTTCATTCATGTGGGGGATTGTTGGAAAATATAATTAAATAATTATATTTATCCTAATTGAATGAAATTGAAATGAATTTTATTTATTCATGAGATAAAATGTTCATTATGACCATTTGATTCTCTTGATTGTTTATGTTACAAACCTTTCAATTTTTTCATTAATTTGCATTGATTCAATATGTCTTTTGGTTGAAGAGTTGAAGACTATAAATAGATGATCACCTCTCTTTTCATTTTACTCATCTCAACACCAAGAACATGAGTTCTTGGTTCTTCATCTCTTTCTTTGGTCTCAAATATTCTTCGTAAGTATGGTGATAGAGAAAGTCACAAGTTCAAGTTCGCCGGAACTAGACCTTTGGTGTACTGTGCTAGTTCGAAGTCGTTGTATCCTGGGAGGTGTACGCTCGTTGATTCCAACACCCGAGGGAGAGCGAATACACTTTAAGGAAAGTGTCCAACACGCCTCGATTTATTCCCGAGTTTGTATCGAGTAATTTGTAATAGTTCATGCGTCTTTGTAATTTTCATATTTCATTAGTATTTTATAATTTATTAATTTCCGCAATTTGTTATATTATTATATAATACCTAACAATTTTAAAGTGTATCGTTCTCTTGAGTTTTAACAGGTTGCGGATTCGAGAAGGTTCATATTTTGTTTTATGAAATTTTGCATGGTTTATATTTTACAATACTAATGATTTCATTTCATTTTGTAGATATAGAAGATTGGAAAACATGAATTTTTTTTTTGGATACAAACTTTAAAGTTTTATACTCGCTCCAAATTTGAATAAATTATTGTAACATGATGAATTTGGTCATTTAAGTTAATTTATAATCTTACAAATACTAATGAGTTTGTTTTCATGTTGTAGAGATGAAAAATAAAGGATGATGCATATTTATACTGAATATCGGGATTTCGTAATTGCTTCAATTTTAACAAATTATTGAGAGCAAGAACTTGGTGATGAGAGCAACAAGCTTGCATCGAGAGAGTGCTACTGGCACACATATGGCACAACTAATAAGAAAATGAGATATATCAAATTGTATATGAGAATAGTGATGATATGCAAAATATTGTCAAGGCGAACAAATTGTGACCAGAGAAATGCGCCCTTAACTAGGTAATGTATGCCAACAGTTTAGTAAAATGCAATACTATGAGTTGGAATTAAACAAATATGTGACCATCTTCGGGATGCGTCAACATTACCTAAACAAATAAAGTCACATATATTTCTCTGAGTTATTTGAAAAAATTATAGAAATTCAATACTAACCTTGGTTTGAGAGGGTTGGATCATAGAATTTTCTTGTGAACAAGCGGTACAAATAATTTTACTGGACAACAAAATCTTCTAAATTTTCAATGAATGCCCACATGAATTTGAGTAATCCTATGCATCACCGTTGATCAAAGACGATTATCAAAATCACATATATTTGAGATAAAGAACTTCAAGTTCGTTGAATTATAGAACTATTCTTCGCACGCTTTTCACCATATCATTTGAGGTCTCAATATGATATCCATTTCGGCGGATTTACCAAGGTTAGACATGAAAATTATCACTTCTAGGATCTACATTCAAAACCGGTATTTTTATCTATCCTGCAGGAAATGTTTAGAACTTCGGGTTCAAAATAAATTTTCGTCAAGCTCGATATTCCACTTTTGACAACCAATCTGATTATGTTTAGAACTTCCGGTTCTAATAAATTTTTGAATATTTGTATCACGTGATATAATACATCGATTTATATTTTTAGTCAGAATATCAGAACCTTAAATTCTACATATTTCATGAACTTCGGGTTATGAAAATTTTCATTAATGTATACTGAATCAGAACTGTAGATTCTGTATACTATATGAATTTCGAGTCATATGTTTCAATAAATGGGAATTGAGTCAGAACTTCGAGTTCTGTGTGTTTTGAATCTGTATGAACTTCTGGTCATATATATTTCAATAATTAAATCAGAACTTCGTGTTCTCTATTCATATGACTTCTGGTCATATATCTTTGATTAAATTGTATATTAAATTAGAACTTCGGGTTCTGTGTTGTGTACTGTATGTCATATATAATTCAATAAGAAATAAATTGCATATAAATAATATCATATAAATGAATACATGACCACACTTTGAGCACCGATGGAGGTATAACATACCGTAGGTTAACTCACGGGGTTTAAATAACAAGAATAAATAATAATAACAAATAATATAAACGACAGATATAAATAAATATAAACTTCAGGTTTCGGGCCTTTATCTTTATTCGAGAACTCCTAGTCCCGAGATGCATCAATTTCGTCTTTTGGCTTCTGGCCTAAATACATGTTAACTTAAATGTGTATAACACAATTAACTGTACAGGGATCTCATTTGTTGAATTGTATACGAACTTCAGGTTCACGAATATATATCACGATATGAAAATTCGATTAAAACAATGGTGCTTCTGTTATTTGCTTCTTCACCTCTTTGCTATCTCGTAGCAAGATCATCGGATCATTAAAACAAAAGCGAAACAAGTTTGATACAAAATAAATATACGTAAAATAACGAACTTCGTAATATTTGAGCAACTCGTGCTAATAACGTGTTGTAAACCAATAAATAAATGACATGATTAAGGTAGAAGAGAATAGACAAAACCAATATCGTGAGACAAAGCTTTTGAACACTCTTATTCATCATCACTCCTTTTCACGAACAAGAACATACATACATGCTTCTTACAAGAATACTGTCCTTTTTACTCTTTTCTTCATCTCCATTCTAGTAAGTAATTACAGCAACTAATGGCTATATATAGAGCAACCATAGGCGGTGAGAAGAGATGAGTCATGTACGAGTAGGTGGTGGCCACTCAATTAACCACCACGCGGCTTGACCCAGAACAAAATGCAAATAATATTTAACGAACAATATCTTGTGCCTATACCCAAAGTTGAAATGCATTCCTATGTGAGCTGATTTTACAACTCCACTCGAGGTAAGTCTTCTCACAATTAACTCGATCTCATCAATTTTAATTTGGTTTTGTAGCTATTTTATATCATTTGAGCTAAAATGTGCATGCGATGAATTTGCAGGAAAACAAATCATTTTGAAGCATTTTGAGCAAAAAGAAACCTTGGAGCAAAGCCGAGATGATTTGGGGCCAAGGTGAGCCGTAGAGAAAAGTCACGATGCCCCTTCACTATTGGTGCTGTCGTGAGTTGAAAACATAAGAGACGAGAGCAGGAGTTGAGGAGTGCAAGTCACGACACCCAAGTCATGACTGGTGGAGTCCTGAAGGATGACCTGAGAGATTGAATTAAGAGTGGGAGAAGCCACGGCACCTCATCGTTCCATCGAATTCTTTGGTCACACTTAGAGAAAATTAGAGTGTTTTGGGTAGCGCTGACGAACCATCTTGTAAAGAAAATAATGTCATCATTTGAAATTCAAATGGAGCGAAATTTTACGTAACGATAAAGAGTATCAAAAGCTCTACAACTTTGAAGAAGGAAGCTTGGCCATCGAAGTTCTATATCAACCATGCTAACCTGCCTAACACTCCATAATAAAGTTTTTCAGTCAAGTCCGGAAGAGGGTGAAAAAGACGTCGAAACAGGTTTAAGGGGTGTATTCAATTAGGATTTTAATGGATTTTGAATGACTTTTAAAAGTTCATGAATTCTCAAAGTTGATAATTTTAATGGAATGACTTTGCAAATCTCATGATTTGAGATGATACTTCTAAAGACTTTTTTATACTTACAAAGACTTTCAAAATCATTCAAAGTCATCCATTTTTCAAAATCATTTAAAGTCATTGACATTTACAATACTTTTAGATTTTACAATTATTTTTAAAGTCATGATTGAATAACACAAGACTTTAATAATATTTTTAAAGTCATGATTGAATACCACAAGACTTTAAAAATATTTTTAAAGTAATGATCGAATACTATAAGACTTTAAAATATTTCTAAAAGGGATAATGACGCTTTGTTACACTTAACTATAGCGAAATGACACTTTCATACCCTAACTATTTTTGTCTCTTTTTTAATACCCTAACAAATTTTTTGTGATAATTTATGTTCAAATGACTAAAATACCCTTGATTTAAGAAATCAAAATAAAATTAGTCTAATATTATTTATCAAACCATATTCAAAATGGTTCAAATTTAATTTTATATTTTCGGGCATAATTGTATTTGCATCTTAAGTACAAATCAAATTGAACCAAAACTAAAAAAATTTGAACCAATTCAATTTATAGTATTTTACATTAAGGGTAGTTTAGGTATTTTAGACATTTTAGAAGTAGGTTGTCACAAAAAAATTGTTAGGGTACTAAAAAAGAGAAAAAAATAGTTAGGGTATGAAAGTGTCATTTCGCTATTTCGCTATAGTTAGGTGTATCAAAATGTCATTATCCCTTTCTAAAATCATGATTAAATACCACTTTTTAAATTCATTAAAATCATGATTGAATACACTCCTAAGTCTCCATAACAGAAGGAAGCTTTGTCGGTACATGCCTGACTTGTTCCCTCAAGATTGTAGGCTTCTGCTGAATTTTTGTTCAAGCATACAAATTCATGAGAGGTATATATAGTACCCAAAATGATCAAGGGTACAAATCGTATAAAATATTGTGCAGATAAAGAATATCTTAGAAAATAAGAAATCTGGTTTTATTCCCAATACTCATGTGTACCACAAAGAATAATCAATACAGACACCCAAACCTCTCCAAATAGCAATATAAGAAAATCTAGTTGTTGAGGAGAGCAATGGCAGAGAGCAAAAGGGAGGAGCAGATGACGGCGCCGGACACCCCCAAAGCGTATGCAGCTCCCACCACCGGTGCCGGAGCAGGTGCCATTTCCTGAGCCGACGCGCCCGCGGCCACAGCGGCAGCCACGCACACAGCGGCCAATGACTTGATTAATGAAAGCGCCATTTACAAACTGTTTATGAATCTAAAAAGGAGCAAATTAAAGAAGGTGTGTTATGTATTATGTGTTTGGTTCATGAATAAGGCTTTTATAGGGATGTGGGGGTGCGTGTGGACCCCACTGAAAATGTGGACAGCTGGCCACGTTCGGTGACAGTTCACGCAAACGTCTTTTTATTAATAATATTCTTCATGTATTGTTATTGTGGCTGAGCGGTCTTGTTTTTTGCGCTGGCGGTGAAATTGAGGACACGTTTTGTATTTGTGGGCTTTTGTGTCTAATTTGGGCTCAACAGCTAACGTGTTGGCTTCCTATTAAAATGGGCTGAATCATGACTACAAATATTAGATATTATAGTACACGATTAATTAGTTGAGAAACATAGTTTTAGGCACAAATATATGAACCTAGGAATGACAATAGATTGGTTATAGAGCGAGTATGGTCATATCCGTACTCGTATTCGATCACTTGAGCGAGTATTTATATTCGTTCATTTATCGAGTAATTGACGATCTGTTCCATACCCACTGGATATGGATAATTTTATATATTCGTATTTGAAACTAAATATACGATTGATTAAAAAGTTAAATACAAAAACATGATACAGTCTTTCATTAAACTTACAAAACACAATAACATTTTAAAATTCAAGCCACCAAACACAATAAAATTCACAATTAACGCTCCTAAATATGATAAAGTTTACAATTCACGCTTCCAAATATATTAAAATTCACAATTCAAGTTTCAAAACATGATAAAGCTCATAATGCAAGTTACAAACATAATAAAGTCATAATCCAACAAAGTTTTTGAGCATGGTTCATAAAATCAAATCTCAATAGGTAAGGGTGGAATTTTATTTTTCATTATTTTTTTAATGCACCGGGTACGAGACGGGTAGGATATAGGTATATCCTTACCCGATATGTATCCGATAAAATACCAGTAAAATTATCTGTATCCATATCCGTATCCGTTCGCTTTCAGATATATTTGTTCAGATCGGATTAGGTACATAAATATCCGTTAGATATGGATTGTTTTTCCATCCCTATATGAACAAATTTTTATCATTAGATGTAACATTACTCTAGTGCCAACGAAGAGGTTCAAAGGGCTCGAACGCAGTGAAGAGGTTTCAAAATGCTCGATTAAAAGGAGAGGTTAGCCATATCCCATATCTAGGCTCCTGTTTTCACTTTCATTTTCAACCCTAAGGCATTTCTTGCCATTATGTCAAATGAACACAGAGGCCATTTGTTTTAGGAAGGATGAGATTTATGCCGACTCATCCAATGGCATGTGGCGTCATTATTAATTAATTATATATTTAATTATGTCATTTAACACTAATACGGGAGTAAATTAGTGTTTTTATCGCATTATTTATTTTAATTATTTCCTTTCACACAAATCATGATTTCAATTTTACCATTTCGTGAAGGTTTTCGGTTTTACTATGTGAAACAGTTTCTATTTTAATACTACATGAAACGATTTCATAATTTTATAAATTCATAAATTCATTAACAAGATTCCATATTTTCATGATTTAATAAATTAATTTTCATGATTTCATTAATAGAATGTCATGATTTTATTAATAATGTTTCATAGTTAAACGATTCAGTAAATTATTTTTGTATAGATGATACATACCGAAACATTTGATAGACTCCAAATTTATCATACATATATATACTTTATTGTGTGTTCCAGCAAAAGTACATTTTTTTATTTCAGCAAAAGTACATAACATACAGATCAGCCATTCATATCATAACTTGTTTAATGTGTCTTTTATTTAATTATTAAATCTTAGAAAAACAACTCTGAAGTTTCATGACATTCCAAAATGTGAGATGAAACGAGCAGAAAAAAGTTATTGAACAACTACCATTTGTGGATTCACATCTGTATGCTTGTCTGACTACTGCCTCGTCTCTACTTTCAAAAAAAATTGAATTTGAAACAGGATAGTCTCATCTAATATAAGTAACTTGTCAACTTTCTCGCCTCGCTACAGCTGACTATAATTTTACTCTAAAATATATCCTGAAAATATTTTTTCTCACTCCACCACAATCGATTACTTTTTAGTTAGTTTTTGAATGTGAAAAGAACAATATACTCTTAATTATTATTCAAAATTACAAAATCATGCTATTAAACAATTTTTCCTTTCGTTCGGACCGAACCAGATTGAATTGGACCGGGCCAAATTGGTCTGACCCGGTTTGGATTGATTCTATTGAAATTGAAGACGAGAAGGTTTAGAGAAATTGCCGACGATGCGTGGTCGGAGCAGGAGGTTTAGAGACCGGAGATGTGCTCACAATTCAAGCCCCACATGATGTACTCTTCGCCTCCGGTGCAGGAGCAGAAGCATAAGCCATCGAGTAAGAAAGAGCAACACCATCGGCCGTGAGTTCTCGCTGCTCGGACCCCATACCTTTGTGGCCGTCCCTTCAGATCCCTCCTTGATTTCTCAGTAGCATTCGGTTGAATTAGGAAGAATTTATTACCGATTTGGGGGTTGAAGCCTGGAATTGCATCTGAATCGTGCCGAAATTTTTGATCGAGAATTAATTTTTGTTTGTTTATTGATCCAATTTTTAGTTGTTCATCGAAAAATATTTTGTGTGATAATCTATGATTTCATTCTTTTGATTTTGTTGTCATCCATTGTGCAGGGAAATTTTCTCAATTCCTCCCATTGTTTCTACTAATTTTTCTGGTTGATTTTCCCCATGCCCATAGTCATAGGCGATAGGGTCACCTAGATCCAAAGCAGGCGGTCCCAGCTCCGAACTCTGCAAGGGTCAGCGCCAGTCCCCGGTCGTTGAGGAGCTCTGGATCCTTTCACCGCCGCTACCACTCCGGCACTGAAAATCGGCGAGGGTCTTTGGTAAGAAAGAGGAAGAGTTTAAGATCATGAAAGAGTGCCAAATCTGAACCTAAGACCTCGTTACCTTTGTCGGCGCGAGCTAGGGCATTGGAGGCTTGCTGGAGAGGAAGCACTCAACTCTGATTTGGTTTTGAGGAGTGCTTTTCGCTTGAGATGGGGAAGATGACGGAGACTCGTCTTCGGAGGAGGAAGGTGAATGGCCTAAACCGGGACAGACCAATTTGGCCCGATCCAACTCAGTTCGGTTCGGGCTAAACCAAGAGGGAAATTTTTTAATGGCATAATTTTGTAATTTTGAATAAAAATTAAGGGTATTTTGATCATTTCATATTCAAACACTAACTGAAAACTAACATATTGTACTGTAGTGAAAAAAAAATTCTTAGCGCACCTCTTAGAGTGGAATTATAGTCAACTGTAGTTAGGTGAGAAAGGTAACAACTTAGCCGTAGCTTGGTAGATTTGTTCGGGAACGCAGGATCTCATACACGCACCGGGAGCAAATATCAAAAATTTTAACCGCATTGCCGCTCTCTAAGATCTATTGCAAATTTACAACTAATCGATGAAAGGGATAGAACTAGATTTAGTTCTTGTAAGTCCGGCTTTAACCAACCTTTGAGAGTGAACATGTTTTTCGCGAATCCGGATTTGAAACCAATTCCTATTTGAGCGGCGTACGCACTTTGTCTCTAAAAGGATCAAAGTATGCATAATTCGCTTTAAGCGTCTCTAACGGGATGCGCTCCCTACCGGTATCTACACGAAAAAGTTTTTATCAAATCTTCGACGAAGATCAACCTATTAGAATTAATCTCCTCGATTGGATCTAATCAACTCATTTGATTAGAGATTTAGATTATATTAATGAAGGCTAATGTTGCGAATATCACATTATGGTTTCAAGTAAACCGATGCAACATATATATATATGGGGGCACACTCGGCTACAAACCTATATAAAACGTCCAAACGTCCAAGGTCCAACATGTTATACAACATTGCACTACATGTTATACATGACTTCAATTTTGCACAGATCCAACATGTTATGCAACCTATCTCAGGGTCTCCCCCTGAATCCAAGACTCCGTCTTGATTCCACTCTTCGAGCAATCGCCTTGCTATGTCGGTTCAAGTCTTCGTTGAACTTGGTGGTTGCGTGCAGTCTTCACTCACGCGATCAGCAAACCCTCAATCACCTAACTCTCAATAGTTATGTGATGCACAATATCCTCAGCTCAATCTGCAATCTCTCAGCCCGCAAACCTTTACGTCTAAGAGCTTTGCAAATTATTGCTAGGAAACAAATATAGAACCACATGATTGCTAAGGGGGTAGCCTAAGATTTTATAGAAATCGAGGATGAGTACTAACCCTAATGGGTTTCCTCTTAATCACCGTTTTTCTTCTTTCCAGAATCGGAGTCGTTCTGGAATTTCCTAATCGTCTTCGAACTTTTCTGCAGAAATTGCACTTTCTTGATTTCTGTCGATCAGGATGTTTGCCGAGACGCCGTCCAACAATGTCACACAAGATGTCGCAGAAGATGCTTTGACATTCTTTGTGACATGTTCTCTAGTTCTTTTAAAAATCAGCCAATCTCTAAAACCGTCGTAACTACAATCTCTCCGTTTGGCTATTTTTAAGGACATCATTCTTCGTCGCATTCTGCGTCGCATTTGTCGTCGATGCACACGATCGGCAGTCATCAAGTCTTTGTTTGCGTTTCGCGTCTCGTAGCGTCTTTTGCGCATAGTGTGTATCACCGCGCGTATCATCGTGTCTTCGCGTCGTCTCTATCTTACTCCCTCTTGCTGGCTCAAAAAGAGCCAAAATTTAAACAAATATTTGTAACAAACAGGGTAATAAGAAACCAACACAAACTTAACTCACACATACTCCCGATCAGCAGTCGAGAATAAGTGTGAAACAGTGTTCAACAAAAATTACAAATTAAAAGGTGTTCAGTTGTTCGGTACTCAGAAAGTTCTTAAAATCAAATAGAGCTGCTGCTGGAACTAGCAGTCTCTTCTTCTGTGTCGTCAGTGGCGGCATCTTGAGGAGTTTCTTCTGGAGCATTTGGTAGAGAGTTGGTATCATCATCTTCGGAGCCTGGAGGGGACATGGACTTCAGTAGGTTGGCGCAGTGTGATTTTCGCTGAGAGAGATGCTTCAGAGCTGTCTTTAGATTGACGATGTCCTTGTTTAGTACAACTATATCTCTTTCAAGCATAATTGCATCCCTGCTGGTGGTCTTGGTTGGAGGGGCGACACTTGTGGCTCGACTGGTCGTTTCCTTGGCTTCTGGCCTAACAAGATCAGGAGCATGCTTGCCCTCAAACAGCTTGTGGCTCATCACAATCAGTCCTCCGCGTTTGCCAACCTTATCTGTTGTCTTCAACACTCCGGGGTGTTGATATACAAATAGCTCAGAGATAAGGGAGAGAAAGACAATAGGTATTTTTACAGCAAGTGATCTGGCATGTCGAATAAGATGATCAATAACAAACTGCCCAAAATCAAGTATAGACCCAGTACCTATTTGGAAGACGAGTATCGCCAGTTCTGGTTTGATGGAGGATGCGTGTGTGGAGGGAGCCCAGTTTGCTACTCCGATACGAAAGAGAATGGAGTACTTGGATGTGAGGTCCGAGGCTGCCACAGTGCCCTTGGTAGGCCACATTCTGCTTTTGTCTCCGGTAATCTCCTTGAGGACCTTGTTCAGGTCAGGTGGAGGCACAGAACGAACACGCTTTCTCCCTAGGAAGGCATTAATGATGTCAGAGGAAATGTTGAAACAAAGGCCTCTGACATATACCTTCTCACAATCCGGATCATCCGGAGTACCAAACCCAGTAGGCAAATTAGCACTGAATTCTTTGACCAAGAGGGGATAGTGGTTACCAATGTCTTTGACGGTCTTCATAAGCTCTGCCTGTTCCAGAAGTTGGACAATGCCTTCTAGTCTCAGTAGCTCCGATGACAGGTTCTTCTTGGGATACGCCGTTCTCTAGAACACGAATTCCCATCGCTTCGCACCGTCTGCCGAGTGAAACGACACATTGTCGTAAGGAACACTCGAGGTATTCTTGACCGTCTTCAGGCTTTTTCCCTTCTTTGCTTCACTTGCAGTAATCTCCTCTACATCACATCATCCGTTTCTTCATCCACCAATCTCCTTTTGTAGACAACTTTCTTCCCTTTTTCCTTGACAGACATCTTCTTCTTCTTATTGCTGGGGCCTCCAGTATCTTTTACCTCCTTTCTTTTCTTGGTTTCTTTGAGTTTTTCAACCATCACTGCTAGAATTTCATTCTCTTCGAGTACCTTCTTCTTCAGGGATGACAACACTGTGTCTGTTGTCTCAGTAGCATCTTCTGTCACATCTTCTCAGGCATCCAGAGGGACTTCTTCTGTATTATTGGCGGCGACACTTTTGTCCTCTTCATCTTCTTTCAGATTGGTATCCCCGTCTCTGGTTTCGTCTTTCTCAACTTCTTCATCGGCTTCTTCCGAGTCAGTGACTTCTACATCTACCACATCCTCCTTCGTGGCTTCAGGAATGACATCTGTTGCACCTTCTTCCTCTCCTTCTCCTTCAGCAATACGCTCCAGCCCATGACTGACTGGGGTCAAGTCTTCCTTTTCTCCTCCAGGATTTATCAGTTCCTCCACCACACCTTCTTGAGGTGGTTCTTGGTTTTCCAGTAGCGACTCCAACAAGTCACTATTTCTAGAGGTATCGGTGTTTGAAATAATGGATGAGTCGATACCTGGGACATTTGCTGGTACCGGAACAGGAACAATTTGCATGGAAGCTTCTCGACTTCCTTGGCCAAGATCAGTCTCCCTTTCTGGCCCTGTTAGATCTGTCATGGAGAATGTAGAACTTCCGGTTCGAGACCGTTTGGGAATTCGGGAAAAAATTGCCATTGGAGCTTCCTCCGCAGGGGTTTCTTTGGAAGATTCCTCGGCTTTCTTTTGCGTTTTTAGTCCTTTGATTCGGACTCCATGCTTGTTGGTTTTTGGATTGCTGCTCTTGGAGCTTTTTGCTTCTGCCTTCTTAGGTTTGGATCGTTGACTACCAGTGACCTTCTTTGGTGCTAGAGTGCTCCGAGTCTTCACCATGTCTGTGTAGGTAGTGAGGTTTTTCGTCGCAGAGTGTGAGAGGTGAGGGAGATGAGAGCGAAAACGAGAAGAGGCAGACTAGGTTTTGATTTTGAAAACAGGTTGATTCAAATCAAATATGTTGGAGACCGAGCGTATCTTGTGACCTTTCCTTTCTTTATATGGGCTTTTGGTATGCTTGGCCCAATGGCATGTGTTGGGATTTTGGACTAGTTCATGAAGAGGCACCAACTAACTCCTCTCAACCGTTTCTGCAACTTCTATTGCTCGTTGATAGTGCACATGCCGAGTGACGACCTGAGGTACTCAAATCTGCTCGCATCTAATGCCTTCGTGAAAATGTCAGCAAGTTGCTTCTCTGTATGGATGTGCTCTAGGATGATCTTCTTATCTTCGACCAGCTCGCGAATGAAGTGGTGTCTAATGTCAATGTGCTTGGTCTTACTGTGTTGGACATGATTTTTGGAGATGTTGATGACACTGACATTATCACAATATAAAGTCATGGCTTCTTATCTGACATTGTATTCGACTAACATTTGCTTCATCCATAACAATTGCGTGCAGCTACTCCCAACAGTGATATACTCAGATTCAGCAGTGGACAAGGCAACACAGTTTTGCTTTTTACTAAACCAAGATATGAGGTTATTGCCAAGGAAGAAGCATCCACCAGGGTAGAAGATGTGTCGAATGAGTATAACAAACCCAAGTCTGTAGTCCCAGAGATATATCTTATAATTCTTTTAGCTTGGGATAGATGACTAACCTTAGGATTAGCTTGATATCGTGCACATACTCCTACAGAGTAGGCAATATCTGGTCGACTGGCAGTAAGGTAGAGAAGACTACCAATAATGCTTCTGTATAGGTGTTGGTCGACGGCTTCTCCTGGATCATCTTTAGTTAGCTTGATATGTGTAGCTGCAGGTGTCCGTTTATGTGAAGCTTTCTCTAGCCCAAATTTCTTGACAATATTCTTCGCATATTTGCTTTGAGAGATGAAGATGCTATCTTTTAGCTGTTTGATTTAGAAGCCTAGGAAATAGGTAAGCTCTCCCACCATGCTCATCTCGAATTCTGATTACATTTGTTGAATAAATCGCTCTACCATCTTTCTTGACATCCCTCCAAAGACAATGTCATCGACATATATTTGAGCTATCATCAAATTCCCGTCCTCATTCTTCACAAATAGAGTCTTGTCGACTCCCCCTCTAGTGTAGCCGCTTTGAATCAGAAACTTTGTGAGCCTTTCATACCAGGCCCTTGGTGCTTGTTTCAATCCATATAGAGCCTTCTTGAGTTTATACACATGATCAGGGGAGTGAGGATCAACAAATCCTTTGGGTTGTGACACATACACTTCTTCGTTGAGATCTCCATTTAGGAATGCACTTTTGACATCCATCTGGTAAAGCTTAATCTATAGATAGCATGATATCCCTAGTAGGAGACGGATTGCTTCAAGTCTTGCTACGGGAGCAAAAGTCTCATCGAAGTCGACTCCCTCAATTTGAGTATACCCTTGAGCAACTAACCTGACTTTGTTGTGAGTGATGTTGCCAAGCTCATCGGACTTGTTTTTGAAAATCCATTTTGTGCCAATGACGTTTCCTTCACTTGGCTTGGGCACCAGTTCCCACACCTGGTTCTTCTCAAATTGAATCAGTTCCTCTTGCATAGCATTGACCCAATACTCATTATTGATGGCTTCATTGATATTTTTGGGTTCAGTCTTTGAAACGAAGCATATGTTACCTATCACCTCGTTGTAGTCTTCAAGAGTTTTTGACCGAGTCGTATGCCTTCATTTAGGTCTCCAATTACTCCAGAGATTGGATGGTTAGCTTGGATTCTTCGCGAGGGATTCTTATTGTTGGTTTCAGGAATTGTCTCATCATTATTGACATTTGGACTAGCATCGTTATTGACATTTGGACTAGGATCATTGTTTTCTGATTTGCTACTAGCATCTTCTCTGATATCCGTAATGGCATCCTTCCTACCATTGTTGGGATAGACTCCGTCTTCGTCTGTCGCATCCTCTAAGGCATCTTCACAGTCATCATCAACAACAACATTGATTGATTCCATCATGGTCTTGGTTCGTTTGTTGAAGACCCGGTACGCGCGACTATTCCTTGAGTAACCAAGGAATATGCCTTCATCACTCTTTTGGATCAAGCTTTCGACGAGGCTCTCCATCAACCAGAATATAACAAGTGGATCCAAAGATATGGAAGTATTTAACATTGGGCTTTCTCCCCCTCCATATTTCATAATGAGTTACTGACATACCTGGTCGGAGAGTGACTCGATTATGGATATGGCAAGCAGTGTTAAGTGCTTCTGCCCAAAAGTGAGTTGGTATTTCCTTGGCCAGCATCATAACTCTAGCCATCTCCTGTAAAGTCTTTTTTTTTCGCTCAACAATGCCATTATGTTGGGGAGTGATTGGTGCTGAGAACTCATGAGCTATCCCTTATGAGTTACAGAATTCTGCAAATTTGCTGTTCTCGAACTCTCGACCATGATCACTACGAAGTCGAATTATTTTGCCAATTGTCTCCCCTTTTTCTCGTTGGACCTGGATGCATAGATTTTTGAAGATTGAGAAGGTATCTAATTTGTCACGAGGGAAATCAACCCATATGTATCGTGAGTAATCATCTACACATACAAAGACATAGCGTTTTCCTCCAAGACTTTCTACTTGCATTGGCCCCATGAGGTCAACATGTATTAACTCAAGCACTCGAGAGGTATTGATATGCTGCAGCTTCTTGTGTGACATCTTGGTTTGCTTTCCAATTTGACATTCTCCGCAGATCTTTCCTTCTATGATTTTCAGGTTTGGAATCCCAGTAATGGCCTGTTCGGAGATTGCCTTCTGCATACTTCTAAGATTTAGATGTCCAAGCTTTCTGTGCCACAGTTTGGTTTCTTCTGCATTGGAGACAAGACACTTTGCCGCTTCGATATGTGATTCGGGCGACCAGATGTAACAGTTATCTATTGAGCGGATTCCTTGTAGAATAGTGACTTGATCGAAATCTTTTACTATACATGCTTCTTTAGTGAATTTCACTTCTGAACTCAGATCACAGATCTTGCTGATGCTAATCATGTTTGCCTTAAGTTCTTCTACAAGTAATGCTTCATTTAGGCAAGAAGCTCCTGGATGCTTGAGTACTCCTTTTCCAATGATTCGAGCTCGAATCCCATCTCCAAAAGTAATATAGCAGTTTGTATATAATTTGAGATTGGACAGAAACTCTGGAGTACCTGTCATGTGTCGAGAACATCCACTATCGAGATACCAGTCCTTGTTGGTTGAAGCACTCAAGGAGGTATATGCAACATTAGCTCGATAGACTAGATTCTTTGGTCTCCATTCAAGGTGGGATGTTTTCTGAGGGGTTGGGAGATGCCTTTGATATCTCCTTTGCTTCTGTGGTAGCTGAGCTTGCTTCTTCCCATGAAGTTGAAAGCAAAATGGTCTGATGTGACCTCGTTGACCACAGTAATGGCATATCCACTGATATTGATAAGCTGGTTTTATGTAGTATTGCTGTTTGCGTGGAGGATGTCTTTTGGTAATTGTTTGACCGGAACATATTATGGATGAAGTCATGACATTTGTTGTAGGTTGTCCTGTAGGATGAGTTGTGGCTTCCTGTAGTTTCTTCTCAACCATGGCTTGTTGTGGGACAAACTTCGTGACTGCTGATGAGGGGATGTTGTGTGTGTACCCTAGTCCCGTCATAACTTTGGACTGCTTTCCTACTGATAGGAGTTTGTCAAGGCTTTCTGTGCTAGGATTCATCATCTTTACTTATTTAGTCATAAGACTAATTTCTCCATTAAGTTTGGTGATTTCGCGTTTTAGCTCCACGATCGTCTCTAGGAATCTAGATTTTTCGTTGGTAAGACTGATGATTCATTCTCCTTGTTGATCAAGAATTAGTGTTTCCTTGATCCGTCTGGTATGTAAGCTTTTGTATGCCTCGACTAGTTGCTCTTTAGTCCAATTCTCGTTTGGTGTTGGATAGGGGTGATCATCATTGATATTGGCAGAGTTATCAATGTTACATACAGAAGTAGTAGTAGTGAATGCAACAAAGTTGCTTACCTCTTCAGCACCACTATGTTCATTGTCATCATCTGATAGGGTAGCATCGTTTTTGCTGTTTGAGGAAATTTGGACATTCTTTGCGAAGATGACTGAATCTTTCACATTCATGACACTGAGGTCCTTTGTTCATGTTGTTTTCTTCTCCACTTCTGTTTGGTCTGTCAAGACTTCCTCCTGTTTGAGCTTTTTGTGGAGCTTTATTTCTGGCATTTGTTGTGACATTCCGTCCACCCATTCGACTAAATCTTCTCATGACTTTGTTGTAATTTTTTGTGAGAAGGGCCATTGTAGCATCAATATCTTCTTCAGAGTCAGGATCCTCATATTCTGGAGTACCTGTCATGTGTCGAGAACATCCACTATCGAGATACCAGTCTTTGTTTGTTGAAGCACTCAAGGATGTATATGCAACATTAGCTCGATAGACTAGATTCTTAGGTCTCCATTCAAGGCGGGATGTTTTTTGAGGAGTTGAGAGATGCCTTTGATGTCTCATTTGTCTATGTGGTAGCTGAGCTTGCTTCCTCCCATGGAGTTGAAAACAAAATGGTCTGATGTGACCTCGTTGACCACAGTAGTGACATATCCACTGATATTGATAAGCTGGTTTTCTGTAGTATTGTTGTCTGCGTGGAGGATGTCTTTTGATCGTTGCTTGACAAGAACATGTTGTAGACGATGTCATGACATTTGTTGTAGGTCGTCCTGTAGGATGTGTTGGGGCATCTAGTGGTTTCTTGTCAACCATGGCTTGTTGTGGGACAAACTTCGTTACTGCTGTCGAGGGGATATCGTGTGTGTACCCTAGCCCCGTTGTATCCTTGGACTGCTTTCCCACTGATAGGATTTTGTCAAGGCATTCTATGCTAGGATTCATCATCTTTACCGATTTAGTCATGAGACTGATTTCTCCATTAAGTATGGTGATTTCGCGTTTTAGCTCCACGATCGTCTCTAGAAATCTAGATTTGTTGTTGGTAAGACTGATGATCTGATCTCCTTGTTGGTCAAGGATCAGAGTTTCCTTGATCCATCTGGTGTGTAAGCTTTTGTATGCCTCGACTAGTTGTTCTTTAGTCCAATTCTCATTTGGAGTTGGGTGGTGGTGATCATCATTGATACTGGTAGAATTATCAAGTTTACATGTAGAAGTAGTAGTAGTGAATGCAACAAAGTTGCTTACCTCTTCAGATTCACTATCTTCATTGTCATCATCTGATAGGGTGGCATTATATCCTCGTTTTTGTTGTTTGAGGAAATTTGGACATTCTCTGCGAAGATGGCCGAATCCTTCACATTCATGGCATTGAAGTCCTTTGTTCTTGTTGTTTTCTTCTCCACTCCTGTTTTGTAAGGACCTCTCCCTGGCAGTTAGACTAAAATCTGGGAAAATTCAAAATTTTTGAATAGTGACCAGATCGAGTCTGAACCTGACCCCGAGAGTTGTTTTGGACATAAGATGACGTTATTTTCGACCAAGCTAAGTTCAGGGCGACTAAAGACCACTTCGTGACCCATTCGGGAAAGGTTGACTTAGGTTGACTTTTTGCCAGAAAAGTCAACCGAGGACATTTTGGGCGATTCTGGACTCGTTAAGTCCCGAATCGCAAAACGGTCGATGCAGTATTCTTAGTTAGCCCATTTTAAGTCACTCGGGAGATTTTGCTGAAATCTCGATAAAAGTGCCCGTTCGGGGTCCGAAACGTCCGATTTTGGGAAATCTGATCCGTTTTCGGTTGGTGGAAAAGGTGACCGTTGTGATTGATGGGTTAGGTATCAAGGGGACAAGGAAGTGACTTGTTGTGTGTGGGGTTTGGTGATGTTGGGAAAGAGGAAAAATGGTTGATTTTTGGGTTTTCATTTTATTTAATTAAGTAATTAATTAAATAAAATATGTTGTTATAAGGAGGGGGAGCTCCCATTTCATCCGAGAACAAACAAGAGAAAGAAGGAGAGAGAAAGAGAAAGAGAAAGAGAAAGAGAAAGAGGGAAGGAGAAAGAGGGTCCGGCCAAGCAAGGAGGATTTCCCGTCAATCCGTCCGTCGTTTCTTCGAGATTTCTTCGTATTCGGAATCCCGACATCGAGGACTACAAGAGATATGGTTCTCTTTTCGATTTGGAGTAGTTTGGTTCGTGGGTTTTAAGTAGAAATGTGTTGTTTTAAGTTTAGTTAGACACTAGAGATGATTAGGCATGTTTTAAGACAAATTTGAACAAAGTCCGGTGACCGGAGGGTCGCCGGGGCTCCGGCCACGTTGGTGGCTGATTCCGATGGCTATGGAACGCTGACTCGAAGTGCTTCAACCTTCATCTTGTGAGTTTTTCCAAAGGAGCAACGGTTTGGGAGCTAGAAGCCCGGGAAGTGACTGAACCACTGAATCTGTCCAGCCGGACGGACAATCTGTTTTGCTCCGTACGGAGCCGTTCCCGTTCGAACTTGATTCCGAGCAAAACATGAAGTTTGTAGAGGACTGGCAGAGCTTGAACTTTCATGTTTACGTGTTTTCCAGACGAGCTACGGATTTGGAGCTGCAAGTCCGGGAATTGGACTGTTCTGCCGAATCTGTCTCTGGACAGATTCGAAGTAAATCCCGTAGCTCGATTTTGTTTCCCGAGAATTAATGTGGTGGCTTGTGTGGGGCCCACGAGCCCGAGGCTCGGGTTTTGTGAGTTCGGGTGGTCCCGGGTGACCCCCGAGTCGATAACTTGCGTATTTGACAATTTCCGGATTTAAATTGTGAAAGACGGTTTTTTCCACCAATAACTTTAATTGAAGTATTTTAACGCTCGGGTGTCGGAATTCGATTCCGTTAATTGAATTGGTTTTATAATATTAAATGAGGAGTTTAGAAACAAGTTTCGTAATTTTCGGAGTCCCGAGGGTCAAAAAAACTCGTTTCCGGGCAGATTGGGTGTTTCGGGGAAAATGGGTCATTCCGGACCCATTTTGGCTACTTTGATTAATTTGAAGTGTGTCCAAGTGTTAGGCACTTGTTGGAGTACACTTGTAAATTTATTGCATTCGTTTCGGAGTCTGTTTGAGTTTTTAATTATTGAATATAATTATTAGTTGATATTGACGCTTGCGGGAAAGGCAAGGCGTGAATAGCTCGAGCGGGAGGCTAGGAGCGTACGTGGAGCTTTCCTAAGGTAGGGGGACATAGCTACCTAGACTATATGGCTTGATGCCTTTGTTTGATTATATATGTGTGTATATATACGTGTGAGCATGATTTGGCACTATGGTAGTGGCGTGAATATGCTTGGTGTGATTATATGCGAATAGTGAGATTTGCATGATAATGTTGGGTGAATTAGTTTAGTATAACTCTGAACTGATTGTATGCACGGGATTGTGCCAGGTATTATATTATTTGCTTTTCAGACGATGATTTATTCCGTCTTGCACCTAGTATGTTTTCTGCATGAGTATGGTGTGATACTTGTGTTATAGGTGGTGTGTAAGGTAAACCGAGTTGAGGGTGGATTCCCTTGATCGAGATCGGTTACCTTTATTTGTGGTAAGGGTCAACCGAGCTGAGGTTGGACTCCCTTAGTTGTGATCGGTTACCTTTATTTAGGTGTAAGGTAAACCGAGTTGAGGGTGGATTCCCTTGATCGAGATCGGTTACCTTTATCTTTGTGGGAAAGGTCAACCGAGCTGAGGGTGGACTCCCTTAGTTGTGATCGGTTGCCTTTATTTAGGTGTAAGGTGAATCGAGTTGAGGGTGGACTCCCTTGATCGAGATCGGTTACCTTTACCTAAGGGAGGGTGAACCGAGGCAAGGGTGGTTTCCCTGGGCTGAAATCGGTTACCCTAGGGTGTAGTTAATTATGTTATGCAACTACTTTTGCATTGTTATCATCTTGTGTATGTACGATGTTTGAGTCTTGGAGGTAGCGTGTTCACCCCTACAACTTGTGCAGGTTATGGATGCATTTAGATCTTTTGACTGGGAGCTTGGGGGCGTGTCGTGTCGACGTGTCTTTGCCAGTGGTGTTTGGTCGGCTGTTGTAGACTCTGTTGAGTCGTAACCTGTTTTGTTACTGCTTTTCATTATCCGGTTTATTACTTTATTTTGTAAAACACTCGGTGAGGTGGCGTTATGCCTCACCATTATGGTATTTATTTATGAGTTACTTGCTTCATTTTCAAAGGATGTTTTGATGGAATTGTTTTAGAACTGGTTTACTTACTTGTGCACCTTTAAGTTAGGGACGCTTAAACTAAAGGTGTTGACTTTGTGCGAGTATAGTTATGATACACTCGAGGACGCTCGAGGTGTTTCATAACTATTTCGTATATGTATCTTCGTATATGTATTATCGAAACTTGTATTTTATCGCGTGACGACTAAGATTCGGAGAACCAGATCTTGGGGCGTTACAGTTTGGTATCAGAGGCTCAGGTTCAACACTTGTGTGCCTTGCGTCGACACGTCGGGTAGAGTCAGTAATAGGAGAGTATTACGTGGCTTTGGTCTTTGAGTTTTGTGGTGTTAAGTTGGTCAGTAGTGAGTTAGCCTGCCAACTTATGTGCAGTGGTGTGACTGTATGACTTGAGAAATGATGGACAGGTTGTGGTACTGTGATAGTACATGAGGTTGCTTGTTAACGTGAGTATATTATTGACATGTTTGATTGATGACATGTGTTGACTGGTGGGCATGTTAGTGAGAACATTGCTGGTTGGTATTACTACGCTAGGATATTAGTACCTAGTATGATTAGTAATGGTAGAAAATCAGTGAAGTTCCATTGTCCTTTAGCGCAAAGTCCGCTTGATCATGGACCCTGATTGTGATCTCATTTCCGTGCAGTAGTGCACATGGCGCCGAAGACTAGGCGAGGAGGTACCAGGGGGCGGGGAGCGTCGACGGCGACTCAGGGAGCTCGAGTTGCCGAGCCCGCGGAGCAGACCACTGGTGTCGAGACACAGTCCGCGGAGGTTGCCATCGGCAGTGCTGGGCAAGCGGGAACTCCCATGGGGATGCCCGCTGCCCCGACGACCGCTCTCGACAGGGTCCCGATGGGGGAAGAGCTGTTGAGGTCGATACAGTCCCTGACCGAGGTCATGGGGCGGAGGGCAGCTAGGTCCACCACACCTGAGGCAGCACCAGTTCGGGCTGCAGTACAGTCGTCGCACGCATTGCGAGACTTCCTACGACTGCACCCACCTGCTTTCCACGGAGAGCCTGATCCCTCGATAGCCGAGTAGTGGCTACAACAGATCACTCGAGACCTGGACACCACAGGGGTCAACGAGGGGAGCATCCGCATCACTTTAGCTGTTCACCAGCTGAAGGGCGATGCCTACTACTGGTGGGAGTGGGTGAGGGCCCGGGTTGGGCAGGACTTTGAGGAGTTCCGGGAGGTCTTCCTCGAGAGCTACTTTCCAGAGTCGGCGCGGGATAGCCGGCAGCAGCAGTTCCTGGAACTGCGCCAGGAGACCCTGACGGTCGCCGAGTACGAGGCCCGTTTCACGGCCTTGTCGAGATTTGCTCCGGATCTGGTGAGGTCCGATGCGAGCCGTTGCAAACGGTTCGAGCGGGGGCTGAGGCCCGAAATCTTCGACCGGATCCTTGCTCTTAGGATCCGAGTGTACTCAGTGATAGTGGACACCGCCGCAGCCATCGAGGAGGGGATGGCAGAGACCCGACGTCTCCGTGCACAGAGGCCCCGACCGAGTGGCCCTTCGGAGTCTAGAGACTTCAAGAGGCCCCGTCATTCGGGCTTTCCGCCACATCAGGCTGGACGGATGGAGCAGAGGCCGCTGGCTTCGCTAGACACAGCTGCTGCCAGCTCGGCAGGATCGAGACCACCAACCACTTGCTACATGTGCGGGCAGACGGGACATCTTTGTCGGGAGTGCCCACAGAGGCATGGGACTGCAAGGCAGAGTCAGGGCGGACAGCCCAGATCGTTGGCGGGAAGGCCGGGAAGTCAGGCCGGGTCTCAGGGAGGCCGGGCCAGCGCAGGACTGCCCACATGCTATAGGTGCGGACGCCTCGGGCACATTGCCAAGGACTGTCCCTCCAAGTGCGCTACACCGGTACAGTCATCCGCATCACGGCAGGACTACCGGCCCAGGCAGGGAAACGCACCAGCACGGTCGGCAGGGCCGAGTACCGGGCAAGGGCAGCAGACACGGGGTAGAGTATATTCTGTTGCGGGCCAGACTGAGACACCACAGCCTGATGACCAGAGATCAGCGCAGGGTACGTTTCTTGTTTTTAATTCGTGGGCGTCTATTCTCATAGACACAGGTGCCTCGAATTCTTTTATCTCTGCACGGTTTGCACGGTCCCTGGCATTGAGGGTCGAGTCTTTGAGTCCGCCCCTGCGCGTTGATACACCTTTGGGGGACGACACTGTTCTAGACAGGGTCTGCAAGGCATTCGAGGTGCGCATAGCCGACCATCCCCTTGTGGGGGATCTGATTGTACTTGACATGACGACATTCGATGTCATCCTGGGTATGGACTGGTTGAGATGGTACCGAGCGATCATCGACTGTTACAAGAGGAGAGTGACAGTATCGAGCGGTGGCTCTACTATCACATGTCCATTAGGGAGTCGGAGTGGAGTCCTACTTGCAGCACTATCCATAGCGGGCAGCGGCCCGACGGGCGGAGGCCGAGGACTACCACGGGTTGTTGATGAGTTTGCGGGCGTGTTCCCAGACGATCTGAGCGGTTTGCCACCAGTGCGAGAGGTGGAGTTCGCGAGCGAGTTGTTTCCGGGAACGGCGCCTATTTCTGTGGCACCCTACCGTTTCGCTCCCGCGGAACTCGAGGAGTTGAAGAGTCAACTCCAGGAGCTACAGGAAAAGGGGTTCATCCGGCCGAGCACTTCGCCTTGGGGTGCTCCGGCGTTGTTCGTGAAGAAGAAGGAAGGTTCACTCCGGATGTGCATCGATTACCGGAAGCTGAACAGGGCGACAGTAAAGAACCGTTATCCGATGCCGCGGATAGACAATCTCTTCGACCAGCTCAGGGGTTCGAAATGCTTTTCAAAGATCGACCTGCGATCTGGTTATCATCAGTTGAGGGTGCGAGAGGAGGACATCCAGAAGACGACATACAGGACACGGTATGGCCACTTCGAGTTCTTGGTGATGCCGTTCGGTTTGACCAACGCTCCAGCAGCGTTCATGGACCTGATGACACGGATCTTCCGGCCTTACCTTGACCAGTTCGTCATCGTGTTCGTAGACGACATCCTTATCTACTCTTCGGACGAGAGGACTCACGAGGCACATCTGAGGATCGTGCTTCAGCTACTCCTATCGCACCAGCTTTACGCGAAGTTGGAGAAGTGTGAGTTCTGGCTCACCGAGGTGAGGTTCCTCGGGCATGTAGTGTCCAACGACGGTATCTTTGTTGACCCGGTGAAGATTGAGGCAGTCTCGAGATGGGCACAGCCGACGAGCGTGTTCGAGATTCGTAGTTTCCTGGGGTTAGCAGGTTATTACAGAAGGTTCGTGAAGGATTTCTCACGACTGGCAGCACCGATGACTCACCTTACACGGAAGGGAGTTAAGTTTGAGTGGGACGAGTCCTGTGAGAACTCATTCTTGGAGCTGAAGACTTTGTTGACCGCGGCTCCAGTGCTGATAGTACCAGAGCGAGGCATAGGCTACGACGTCTACTGTGACGCATCCGGCGAGGGACTGGGTATTGTGCTGATGCAACTGGGGAAGGTGGTAGCGTTCGGGTCCCGACAGTTGAGAGTGCACGAGAAGAACTATCCAACGCACGACCTGGAACTTGCGGCAATCGTATTTGCACTGAAGTTATGGCATCACTACCTCTATGGCGAGAAATTTCAGGTCTTCTCTGATCACAAGAGCCTGAAGTACCTCTTTTCTCAGAAGGACCTCAACATGAGACAGCGGCGCTGGATGGAGCTGATTGAGGACTACGATTTTGACCTGCTTTACCACCCGGGCAAGGCAAATGTTGTTGCCGACGCCCTCAGCAGGAAGTCACTCCATAGTCTCGTTTCCGTAGCTGTACGGGAATGGAAGATGCTGGGAGAACTCGGCGAGTTCAAGATGGAGCTAGAGGAAGTCACAGGGCAGGTGGCTCTGTGTTCCTTAGTAGCGCAGCCATATTTGATCAGCAGGGTACTCGAGGCGCAGATCGAGGATGCGGAATCAGTGACATTCCGAGAAAGGTTGACCAGCGGAAGCGAGTCCGAAGGGTGGTCACTGGGCAACGATCAGGGTCTTCGCTTCCAGAGCAGACTGTTCGTGCCCCAGAGTCTCCGCGAGGCGGTACTACGTGAGTCGCACAACTCGCGACTCACAGTACATCCCGGGGGGACTAAGATGTACCACGACATCAGACGCCACTTCTGGTGGAGCGGGATGAAGCGCGAGATAGCGGAATTTGTGGCGAGATGCCTTACTTGTCAGCAGGTGAAGATCGAGCACCAGAGACCAGCAGGTCCGCTACAGCCACTAGAGATCTCTGAGTGGAAATGGGAGCATATCACCATGGACTTTGTGTGCGGTTTGCAGAGGTCTACGAGGGGCAATGATGCTGTTTGGGTAGTGGTTGACAGACTGACGAAGTCCGCTCACTTCCTGCCTATGAAGATGACGGATCCAGTGGACAAGCTGAGCAGGCTGTATGTGCGCGAGATAGTCAGACTACACGGGGTGCCGGTGTCGATAGTGTCGGACCGAGACCCTCGCTTTACATCGCGATTCTGGGACACCCTTCAGGGCGCTATGGGGACGAATATTCGGCTGAGTACCGCTTACCACCCGCAGACTGATGGTCAGTCAGAGCGAGTGATCCAGATCCTGGTGGACATGCTCCGAGCATGTATTCTGGACTTCCATGGAGCGTGGGAGGATCACTTGCCACTAGCAGAGTTCGCCTACAACAACAGCTACCAGGCCAGCATTCAGATGGCACCATTCGAGGCGTTGTATGGTAGGCCGTGTCGTTCACCCGTCTGTTGGGCGGAGGTGGGCGACAAGAGCCTGTTAGGACCTGATCTGGTTAGGGAGACTACCGAGAAGGTAGCCCTGATCTGAGAACGGTTGAAGACGGCGCAGAGCAGACAGAAGTGTTACGCGGACAGGAGGCGTCGACCGCTTGAGTTCGAAGTGGGCGACCATGTCTTCTTGAAGGTTAGCCCGAAGAAGGGGCTGATCAGGTTCAAGAAGGCAAGGAGCGACGGGAAGTTGTCGCCGAGGTACATTGGGCCATTCGAGATCATTTCCAGAGTGGGAGCAGTGGCTTACCGGCTTGCTTTGCCACCATCCCTTGCGGCAGTGCATAACGTTTTCCATGTATCCATGCTGAGGAAGTACCACCACGACCCGTCACACATGATAGCTTGGGCTGAGCTAGAGTTGACTCCGGATGCAACTTATGAGGAACGACCAGTTCAGATCTTGGACTCTCGCGATCAGGTGCTGAGAGGCAAGACCATCCCGTTAGTGCGAGTGCTGTGGCAGCATCACGGGGAGGGGGAGTCGTCGTGGGAGCGGGCGGACGAGATTCGCGCCAAGTATCCCCGACTCTTCGAGAATTGAGGTACGTCCTTAACTCAGTTTAATTTCGCGGACGAAATTCCTTTAAGGGGGGTAGGTTGTAAGGACCTCTCCCGGGCAGTTAGACTAAAATCTGGGAAAATTCAAAAATTTTGAATAGTGACCAGATCGAGTCTGAACTTGACCCCGAGAGTTGTTTTGGATATAAGATGACGTTATTTTCGACCAAACTAAGTTTAGGGCGACTAAAGACCACTTCGTG
Source organism: Geranium rotundifolium (assembly GCA_963920655.1). Taxonomy (NCBI): domain Eukaryota; kingdom Viridiplantae; phylum Streptophyta; class Magnoliopsida; order Geraniales; family Geraniaceae; genus Geranium; species Geranium rotundifolium. The sequence continues at coordinate 9,821,165 of OY987314.1, forward strand.
ACCCATTCGGGAAAGGTTGACTTAGGTTGACTTTTTGCCGGAAAAGTCAACCGAGGACGTTTTGGGCGATTCTGGACTCGTTAAGTCCCGAATCGCAAAACGGTCGATGCAGTATTCTTAGTTAGCCCATTTTAAGTCACTCGGGAGATTTTGCTGAAATCTCGATAAAAGTGCCCGTTCGGGGTCCGAAACGTCCGATTTTGGGAAATCTGATTCGTTTTCGGTTGGTGGAAAAGGTGACCGATGTGATTGATGGGTTAGGTATCAAGGGGACAAGGAAGTGACTTGTTGTGTGTGGGGTTTGGTGATATTGGGAAAGAGGAAAAATGGTTGATTTTTGGGTTTTCATTTTATTTAATTAAGTAATTAATTAAATAAAATGTGTTGTTATAAGGAGGGGGAGCTCCCATTTCATCCGAGAACAACCAAGAGAAAGAGAGGGAGAAGAGAAGAAAGAAGGAGAGAGAAAGAGAAAGAGAAAGAGAAAGAGAAAGAGGGAAGGAGAAAGAGGGTCCGGCCAAGCAAGGAGGATTTCCCGTCAATCCGTTCGTCGTTTCTTCGAGATTTCTTCGTATTCGGAATTCCGGCATCGAGGACTACAAGAGGTATGGTTCTCTTTTCGATTTGGAGTAGTTTGGTTCGTGGGTTTTAAGTAGAAATGTGTTGTTTTAAGTTTAGTTAGACACTAGAGATGATTAGGCATGTTTTAAGACAAATTTGAACAAATTCCGGTGACCGGAGGGTCGCCGGAGCTCCGGCCACGTTGGTGGCTGATTCCGGTGGCCATGGAACGCTGACTCGAAGTGCTTCAACCTTCATCTTGTGAGTTTTTCCAAAGGAGCAACGGTTTGGGAGCTAGAAGCCCGGGAAGTGACTGAACCGCTGAATCTGTCCAGCCGGACGGACAATCTGTTTTGCTCCGGACGGAGCCGTTCCCGTTCGAACTTAATTCCGAGCAAAACATGAAGTTTGTAGAGGACTGGCAGAGCTTCAACTTTCATGTTTACGTGTTTTCCAGACGAGCTACGGATTTGGAGCTGCAAGTCCGGGAAGTGGACTGTTCTGCCGAATCTGTCTCTGGACAGATTCGAAGTAAATCCCGTAGCTCGATTTTGTTTCCCGAGAATTAATGTGGTGGCTTGTGTGGGGCCCACGAGCCCGGGGCTCGGGTTTTGTGAGTTCGGGTGGTCCCGGGTGACCCCCGAGTCGATAACTTACGTATTTGATAATTTCCGGATTTAAATTGTGAAAGACGGTTTTTTCACCAATAACTTTAATTGAAGTATTTTAACGCTCGGGTGTCAGAATTCGATTCCGTTAATTGCATTGGTCTTAGAATATTAAATGAGGAGTTTATCATATTTGAGCTATCATCAAATTCCCGTCCTCATTCTTCACAAATAGAGTCTTGTCGACTCCCCCTCTAGTGTAGCCGCTTTGAATCAGAAACTTTGTGAGCCTTTCATACCAGGCCCTTGGTGCTTGTTTCAATCCATATAGAGCCTTCTTGAGTTTATACACATGATCAGGGGAGTGAGGATCAACAAATCCTTTGGGTTGTGACACATACACTTCTTCGTTGAGATCTCCATTTAGGAATGCACTTTTGACATCCATCTGGTAAAGCTTAATCTATAGATAGCATGATATCCCTAGTAGGAGACGGATTGCTTCAAGTCTTGCTACGGGAGCAAAAGTCTCATCGAAGTCGACTCCCTCAATTTGAGTATACCCTTGAGCAACTAACCTGACTTTGTTGTGAGTGATGTTGCCAAGCTCATCGGACTTGTTTTTGAAAATCCATTTTGTGCCAATGACGTTTCCTTCACTTGGCTTGGGCACCAGTTCCCACACCTGGTTCTTCTCAAATTGAATCAGTCCCTCTTGCATAACATTGACCCAATACTCATTATTGATGGCTTCATTGATATTTTTGGGTTCAGTCTTTGAAACGAAGCATATGTTACCTATCACCTCGTTGTAGTCTTCAAGAGTTTTTGACCGAGTCGTATGCCTTCATTTAGGTCTCCAATTACTCCAGAGATTGGATGGTTAGCTTGGATTCTTCGCGAGGGATTCTTATTGTTGGTTTCAGGAATTGTCTCATCATTATTGACATTTGGACTAGCATCGTTATTGACATTTGGACTAGGATCATTGTTTTCTGATTTGCTACTAGCATCTTCTCTGATATCCGTAATGGCATCCTTCCTACCATTGTTGGGATAGACTCCGTCTTCGTCTGTCGCATCCTCTAAGGCATCTTCACAGTCATCATCAACAACAACATTGATTGATTCCATCATGGTCTTGGTTCGTTTGTTGAAGACCCGGTACGCGCGACTATTCCTTGAGTAACCAAGGAATATGCCTTCATCACTCTTTTGGATCAAGCTTTCGACGAGGCTCTCCATCAACCAGAATATAACAAGTGGATCCAAAGATATGGAAGTATTTAACATTGGGCTTTCTCCCCCTCCATATTTCATAATGAGTTACTGACATACCTGGTCGGAGAGTGACTCGATTATGGATATGGCAAGCAGTGTTAAGTGCTTCTGCCCAAAAGTGAGTTGGTATTTCCTTGGCCAGCATCATAACTCTAGCCATCTCCTGTAAAGTCTTTTTTTTTCGCTCAACAATGCCATTATGTTGGGGAGTGATTGGTGCTGAGAACTCATGAGCTATCCCTTATGAGTTACAGAATTCTGCAAATTTGCTGTTCTCGAACTCTCGACCATGATCACTACGAAGTCGAATTATTTTGCCAATTGTCTCCCCTTTTTCTCGTTGGACCTGGATGCATAGATTTTTGAAGATTGAGAAGGTATCTAATTTGTCACGAGGGAAATCAACCCATATGTATCGTGAGTAATCATCTACACATACAAAGACATAGCGTTTTCCTCCAAGACTTTCTACTTGCATTGGCCCCATGAGGTCAACATGTATTAACTCAAGCACTCGAGAGGTATTGATATGCTGCAGCTTCTTGTGTGACATCTTGGTTTGCTTTCCAATTTGACATTCTCCGCAGATCTTTCCTTCTATGATTTTCAGGTTTGGAATCCCAGTAATGGCCTGTTCGGAGATTGCCTTCTGCATACTTCTAAGATTTAGATGTCCAAGCTTTCTGTGCCACAGTTTGGTTTCTTCTGCATTGGAGACAAGACACTTTGCCGCTTCGATATGTGATTCGGGCGACCAGATGTAACAGTTATCTATTGAGCGGATTCCTTGTAGAATAGTGACTTGATCGAAATCTTTTACTATACATGCTTCTTTAGTGAATTTCACTTCTGAACTCAGATCACAGATCTTGCTGATGCTAATCATGTTTGCCTTAAGTTCTTCTACAAGTAATGCTTCATTTAGGCAAGAAGCTCCTGGATGCTTGAGTACTCCTTTTCCAATGATTCGAGCTCGAATCCCATCTCCAAAAGTAATATAGCAGTTTGTATATAATTTGAGATTGGACAGAAACTCTGGAGTACCTGTCATGTGTCGAGAACATCCACTATCGAGATACCAGTCCTTGTTGGTTGAAGCACTCAAGGAGGTATATGCAACATTAGCTCGATAGACTAGATTCTTTGGTCTCCATTCAAGGTGGGATGTTTTCTGAGGGGTTGGGAGATGCCTTTGATATCTCCTTTGCTTCTGTGGTAGCTGAGCTTGCTTCTTCCCATGAAGTTGAAAGCAAAATGGTCTGATGTGACCTCGTTGACCACAGTAATGGCATATCCACTGATATTGATAAGCTGGTTTTATGTAGTATTGCTGTTTGCGTGGAGGATGTCTTTTGGTAATTGTTTGACCGGAACATATTATGGATGAAGTCATGACATTTGTTGTAGGTTGTCCTGTAGGATGAGTTGTGGCTTCCTGTAGTTTCTTCTCAACCATGGCTTGTTGTGGGACAAACTTCGTGACTGCTGATGAGGGGATGTTGTGTGTGTACCCTAGTCCCGTCATAACTTTGGACTGCTTTCCTACTGATAGGAGTTTGTCAAGGCTTTCTGTGCTAGGATTCATCATCTTTACTTATTTAGTCATAAGACTAATTTCTCCATTAAGTTTGGTGATTTCGCGTTTTAGCTCCACGATCGTCTCTAGGAATCTAGATTTTTCGTTGGTAAGACTGATGATTCATTCTCCTTGTTGATCAAGAATTAGTGTTTCCTTGACCCGTCTGGTATGTAAGCTTTTGTATGCCTCGACTAGTTGCTCTTTAGTCCAATTCTCGTTTGGTGTTGGATAGGGGTGATCATCATTGATATTGGCAGAGTTATCAATGTTACATACAGAAGTAGTAGTAGTGAATGCAACAAAGTTGCTTACCTCTTCAGCACCACTATGTTCATTGTCATCATCTGATAGGGTAGCATCGTTTTTGCTGTTTGAGGAAATTTGGACATTCTTTGCGAAGATGACTGAATCTTTCACATTCATGACACTGAGGTCCTTTGTTCATGTTGTTTTCTTCTCCACTTCTGTTTGGTCTGTCAAGACTTCCTCCTGTTTGAGCTTTTTGTGGAGCTTTATTTCTGGCATTTGTTGTGACATTCCGTCCACCCATTCGACTAAATCTTCTCATGACTTTGTTGTAATTTTTTGTGAGAAGGGCCATTGTAGCATCAATATCTTCTTCAGAGTCAGGATCCTCATATTCTGGAGTACCTGTCATGTGTCGAGAACATCCACTATCGAGATACCAGTCTTTGTTTGTTGAAGCACTCAAGGATGTATATGCAACATTAGCTCGATAGACTAGATTCTTAGGTCTCCATTCAAGGCGGGATGTTTTTTGAGGAGTTGAGAGATGCCTTTGATGTCTCATTTGTCTATGTGGTAGCTGAGCTTGCTTCCTCCCATGGAGTTGAAAACAAAATGGTCTGATGTGACCTCGTTGACCACAGTAGTGACATATCCACTGATATTGATAAGCTGGTTTTCTGTAGTATTGTTGTCTGCGTGGAGGATGTCTTTTGATCGTTGCTTGACAAGAACATGTTGTAGACGATGTCATGACATTTGTTGTAGGTCGTCCTGTAGGATGTGTTGGGGCATCTAGTGGTTTCTTGTCAACCATGGCTTGTTGTGGGACAAACTTCGTTACTGCTGTCGAGGGGATATCGTGTGTGTACCCTAGCCCCGTTGTATCCTTGGACTGCTTTCCCACTGATAGGATTTTGTCAAGACATTCTATGCTAGGATTCATCATCTTTACCGATTTAGTCATGAGACTGATTTCTCCATTAAGTATGGTGATTTCGCGTTTTAGCTCCACGATCGTCTCTAGAAATCTAGATTTGTTGTTGGTAAGACTGATGATCTGTTCTCCTTGTTGGTCAAGGATCAGAGTTTCCTTGATCCATCTGGTGTGTAAGCTTTTGTATGCCTCGACTAGTTGTTCTTTAGTCCAATTCTCATTTGGAGTTGGGTGGTGGTGATCATCATTGATACTGGTAGAATTATCAAGTTTACATGTAGAAGTAGTAGTAGTGAATGCAACAAAGTTGCTTACCTCTTCAGATTCACTATCTTCATTGTCATCATCTGATAGGGTGGCATTATATCCTCGTTTTTGTTGTTTGAGGAAATTTGGACATTCTCTGCGAAGATGGCCGAATCCTTCACATTCATGGCATTGAAGTCCTTTGTTCTTGTTGTTTTCTTCTCCACTCCTGTTTTGTAAGGACCTCTCCCTGGCAGTTAGACTAAAATCTGGGAAAATTCAAAATTTTTGAATAGTGACCAGATCGAGTCTGAACCTGACCCCAAGAGTTGTTTTGCACATAAGATGACGTTATTTTCGACCAAGCTAAGTTCAGGGCGACTAAAGACCACTTCGTGACCTATTCGGGAAAGGTTGACTTAGGTTGACTTTTTGCCGGAAAAGTCAACCGAGGACGTTTTGGGCGATTCTTGACTCGTTAAGTCCCGAATCGCAAAACGGTCGATGCAGTATTCTTAGTTAGCCCATTTTAAGTCACTCGGGAGATTTTGCTGAAATCTCGATAAAAGTGCCCGTTCGGGGTCCGAAACGTCCGATTTTGGGAAATCTGATCCGTTTTCGGTTGGTGGAAAAGGTGACCGTTGTGATTGATGGGTTAGGTATCAAGGGGACAAGGAAGTGACTTGTTGTGTGTGGGGTTTGGTGATGTTGGGAAAGAGGAAAAATGGTTGATTTTTGGGTTTTCATTTTATTTAATTAAGTAATTAATTAAATAAAATATGTTGTTATAAGGAGGGGGAGCTCCCATTTCATCCGAGAACAAACAAGAGAAAGAAGGAGAGAGAAAGAGAAAGAGAAAGAGAAAGAGAAAGAGAAAGAGGGAAGGAGAAAGAGGGTCCGGCCAAGCAAGGAGGATTTCCCGTCAATCCGTCCGTCGTTTCTTCGAGATTTCTTCGTATTCGGAATCCCGACATCGAGGACTACAAGAGGTATGGTTCTCTTTTCGATTTGGAGTAGTTTGGTTCGTGGGTTTTAAGTAGAAATGTGTTGTTTTAAGTTTAGTTAGACACTAGAGATGATTAGGCATGTTTTAAGACAAATTTGAACAAAGTCCGGTGACCGGAGGGTCGCCGGGGCTCCGGCCACGTTGGTGGCTGATTCCGATGGCTATGGAACGCTGACTCGAAGTGCTTCAACCTTCACCTTGTGAGTTTTTCCAAAGGAGCAACGGTTTGGGAGCTAGAAGCCCGGGAAGTGACTGAACCGCTGAATCTGTCCAGCCGGACGGACAATCTGTTTTGCTCCGTACCGAGCCGTTCCCGTTCGAACTTGATTCCGAGCAAAACATGAAGTTTATATAGAACTGGCAGAGCTTCAACTTTCATGTTTACGTGTTTTCCAGACAAGCTACGGATTTGGAGCTGCAAGTCCGGGAAGTGGACTGTTCTGCCGAATCTGTCTCTGGACAGATTCGAAGTAAATCCCGTAGCTCGATTTTGTTTCCCGAGAATTAATGTGGTGGCTTGTGTGGGGCCCACGAGCCCGAGGCTCGGGTTTTGTGAGTTCGGGTGGTCCCGGGTGACCCCCGAGTCGATAACTTGCGTATTTGATAATTTCCGGATTTAAATTGTGAAAGACGGTTTTTTCCACCAATAACTTTAATTGAAGTATTTTAACGCTCGGGTGTCGGAATTCGATTCCGTTAATTGAATTGGTTTTATAATATTAAATGAGGATTTTAGAAACAAGTTTCGTAATTTTCGGAGTCCCGAGGGTCAAAAAAACTCGTTTCCGGGCAGATTGGGTGTTTCGGGGAAAATGGGTCATTCCGGACCCATTTTGGCTACTTTGATTAATTTGAAGTGTGTCCAAGTGTTAGGCACTTGTTGGAGTACACTTGTAAATTTATTGCATTCGTTTCGGAGTCTGTTTGAGTTTTTAATTATTGAATATAATTATTAGTTGATATTGACGCTTGCGGGAAAGGCAAGGCGTGAATAGCTCGAGCGGGAGGCTAGGAGCGTACGTGGAGCTTTCCTAAGGTAGGGGGACATAGCTACCTAGACTATATGGCTTGATGCCTTTGTTTGATTATATATGTGTGTATATATACGTGTGAGCATGATTTGGCACTATGGTAGTGGCGTGAATATGCTTGGTGTGATTATATGCGAATAGTGAGATTTGCATGATAATGTTGGGTGAATTAGTTTAGTATAACTCTGAACTGATTGTATGCACGGGATTGTGCCAGGTATTATATTATTTGCTTTTCAGACGATGATTTATTCCGTCTTGCACCTAGTATGTTTTCTGCATGAGTATTGTGTGATACTTGTGTTACAGGTGGTGTGTAAGGTAAACCGAGTTGAGGGTGGATTCCCTTGATCGAGATCGGTTACCTTTATTTGTGGTAAGGGTCAACCGAGCTGAGGTTGGACTCCCTTAGTTGTGATCGGTTACCTTTATTTAGGTGTAAGGTAAACCGAGTTGAGGGTGGATTCCCTTGATCGAGATCGGTTACCTTTATCTTTGTGGGAAAGGTCAACCGAGCTGAGGGTGGACTCCCTTAGTTGTGATCGGTTGCCTTTATTTAGGTGTAAGGTGAATCGAGTTGAGGGTGGACTCCCTTGATCGAGATCGGTTACCTTTACCTAAGGGAGGGTGAACCGAGGCAAGGGTGGTTTCCCTGGGCTGAAATCGGTTACCCTAGGGTGTAGTTAATTATGTTATACAACTACTTTTGCATTGTTATCATCTTGTGTATGTACGATGTTTGAGTCTTGGAGGTAGCGTGTTCACCCCTACAACTTGTGCAGGTTATGGATGCATTTAGATCTTTTGACTGGGAGCTTGGGGGCGTGTCGTGTCGACGTGTCTTTGCCAGTGGTGTTTGGTCGGCTGTTGTAGACTCTGTTGAGTCGTAACCTGTTTTGTTACTGCTTTTCATTATCCGGTTTATTACTTTATTTTGTAAAACACTCGGTGAGGTGGCGTTATGCCTCACCATTATGGTATTTATTTATGAGTTACTTGCTTCATTTTCAAAGGATGTTTTGATGGAATTGTTTTAGAACTGGTTTACTTACTTGTGCAATCACCTTTAAGTTAGGGACGCCTAAACTAAAGGTGTTGACTTTGTGCGAGTATAGTTATGATGCACTCGAGGACGCTCGAGGTGTTTCATAACTATTTCGTATATGTATCTTCGTATATGTATTATCGATACTTGTATTTTATCGCGTGACGACTAAGATTCGGAGAACCGGATCTTGGGGCGTTACATGTTTGGTATGTCAAGACTTCCTCTTGTTTGAGCTTTTTGTGGAGCTTTATTTCTGGCATTTGTTGTGACATTCCGTCCACCCATTCGACTGAATCTTCTCATGACTTTGTTGTAATTTTTTGTGAGAAGGGCCATTGTAGCGTCGATGTCTTCTTCGGAATCAGAATCCTTAGGTTCTGGTTGCTTGTGTGTTGAGCTTTTTAAAGCAACTTTTTTTGTCGATATTGGGCAAAGATAACTCATAGGTCATTAGAGAACCCCATTAGCTCATCGAATTTTAAGATCTTGAGGTCATGAACTTCCTCAATTGCAGTGATCTTCATCTTAAATCTAGGGTTAAGAGCACGCAGGGTTTTTCTAACCAGTTTTTCATCAGACATTGGTTCTCCCAGAGAGTAGGATTCATTGGCTAGATCACGAATACGAACATTGAATTCTGCAATTGATTCGTCCTCTTTCATGATGAGGGCTTCGAAGTTGGTTGTCAAGTATTGCAGTTTTTGTTCTCGAACCTTAGTTGTTCCTTCATTTGCAACAACCAGGATATCCCATGCAGATTTGGCAGTTGTGCATGTGTTGATTAGTCTGAATACGTTTTTGTCAACACCGTTGAAGATAGCATTCAGAGCTCGAGAATTTCTCAGTGATTCTTCGTCTTCATCATCAGTCCAGTCTTTTTCTGGTTTTGGACCGATAGGGTTACCATCATTGTCACTGAGTTGTGGAGCATTCCATCCATTGATCACAACCTTCCATGTTTTGTTGTCAAGTGACTTCATGAAGGCACACATTCGAGCCTTCCAATAGCCGTAGTTGCTTCCATCTAGAACATGTGGTTGATTGATGGATCCTCCTTCTCTGGTATTGTCCATCTTGATCAAAATATATTTTTTAGGAACTCACCTAAAGCTGTAGGTGCCCCCTCTGATGCCAATTGAAATTTTGATCAGCTAGTCGTGCAAGATGTCACACACAATGTTACGTGTGAAGCTATAACACTGTGTATGACTTCTTGTGTAGATAACGCAGAACAGAAAACATAAAGCAATAAACAATGACACAGCAGATTGTTTACCCAGTTCGGTGCAACGTCACCTATGTCTGGGGGCTCTCAGCCTAGTGGAAAGGTTTCACTTATCAGTAATTTGTCAGAACATACAAGTACCTGTGATCATCCCTAGATCTATACTTTATGCTACGTTTTACAGTGCAACCTATCTCAGGGTCTCCCCCTGAATCCAAGACTCCGTCTTGATTCTACTCTTCGAGTAATCGCCTGGCTATGTCGGTTCAAGTCTTTGTTGAACTTGGTGGTTGCGTGCAGTCTTCACTCACGCGATCAGCAAACCCTCAATCACCTAACTCTCAATAGTTATGTGATGCACAATATCCTCAGCTCAATCTGCAATCTCTCAGCCCGCAAACCTTTACGTCTAAGAGCTTTGCAAATTATTGTTAGGAAACAAATAAAGAACCACATGATTGCTAAGGGGGTAGCCTAAGATTTTATAGCAATCGAGGATGAGTACTAACTCTAATGTGTTTCCTCTTAATCACCGTCTTTCTTTTTTCCAGAATCGGAGTCGTTCTAGAATTTCCTAATCGTCTTCGAACTTTTCTGCAGAAACTGCACTTTCCTGATTTCTGTCGATCAGGATGTTTGCCGAGACGCCATCAACAATATCATACAAGATGTCGCAGAAGATGCTTCGACATTCTTTGTGACATGTTATCTAGTTCCTTTAAAAATCAGCCAATCTCTAAAACCGTCGTAACTACAAATTGTTAAATACTTGTGTTAAGAAACATTTGTGATTTAGTTTGAGTTGTGATTCCGAGTTCGAGAAGGCCGGTGGACAACATACCTAACCATATTTAAGAGGTTTATTATAAACCCCAATTCCGTGATAGTCCGTGTTATCTGAGTGGAGTTACCTCGAGGTCGAGAGGTCTGAGAATAACTCCACTCAACGTTCGATTCGCTACGAGAGTAGAAATCGACATTTGTGAAGACTTAGGATTGCATATCGATTTTTTCGTGCTTATTAATTGTTTAAAGATCTATTATTGACCTAGCACATGTGATTCTTCATTTTGAATAGTTTCTCTTCGAGTTTGCGTATTTTATACTACCATATAATCATTCCTACATCACGTGTATTTCATTACAAATTATAATTAGAATTAATCTTGAGATAAACCTACTTGGTTTCTGTGGATTCGACTCGGTTTTAATGTTATTACTTATGACGACCGCGTGCGTTTGCGCTTTAATCGGGATTCGCACACCATTGTCTACGGAGCCAACACCATAGATGAGCTCCAATCAACATTAATGGGGGGTAGAGCTTCATGAAACATAATGCTTCCGGTTTGATTACGGTTGACATTCTATAATTGCAAAAACCATTCCATCATCCAGGTCATCAAACCAGTATGGAGATTGATCTGAACGATCTACCTGCAAATCACTAAGGTATGTTTTCGATTTAAATCAATTTAACGTTGGATCGAAAATTTGATTATGATGATCTGCCCCCGATGAGCATCGACCACCCACAACACTGATTCATTTGTCATCATCGCCTTTGTGTCTTTTCTTGTTATGGTGAAACAAATATGAACACATGACGTTTAATTAATTCAGATTTTCGGAATGTAGATAGTCCACCAAGAATGGATTGGTAAAGTTTACATCAATGACCGATCCAACAAGGTAATATTTAGATTGGGCATTCAAAACATCACTAAACCATAACGATTATATATAGGAATTTGTTGTTCATTTGTACAAATCATATTTCAGAACCTCATCCCAGCGTCTGTATAGACGTCAAGAATCCAAAAACTAACCACCTAGGTACTATTTTACATTAGCTCTACCTTCATTAGTGCCGAAATGACTTAATTATATTGATGAAAATAAACATTTTAGTATGAAGATATACGTCAAAACATTTAATAATCACTGATGAAACTTTTTAATGAAACAAAAATGCTTCCCTATGAAACGATTCAGGATTTATTAGGTTGATGTAATGAAACATTCTCAACATGACTTAAACAATATAATGAAACCAGTATGATGAAACAAAAATTGAGTGTTACCCTAATTTAGTCTGATTGGGTTTCCTCGCCATAGGTCTTTTGTGAAATTACTATCAAAGAAGATTATGGGGATTGGCGAGATTTCAGCTCATGAATTAATCATAACTATCATTCAGTAATAAAGATTATGGTAATCAAGTTTCAATTGATGACAATAACTTAAAATCAAAAAGGAAAATGATGACAATGCCTTTAGGAAAAAAAGGGAAACATGAATAGGTCGTGTTAAAATTCCAAAATTATGTTGACCTGCCACTAAACATAATGTGTTAATTGTGGTCGTACTGTGTATCATCTAATGACCCACAAACTGTCTAAAATTTGCGGTGGATCAAGAGGTTTGTAACAGATTAACACTCTAACCTTTGATAACAAGTTAAATTGAAATGTTTATTTTGTTTATGAGTTGCCTATCGTTTTTTTTTATTTTGAGATGCTCAATGGGTTTCTACCTTTAGTATTTTAGCTTCTGCACTTCATCTTTTTTTGGTTTTGAAATTTTAATATTGGTCTTGTTTTCTCTTTTCTTGAGATATGGTTTTTCAATCTCGCAATGGCAGAGACAAAAGTAAATCCACTCTTGATACGAACTTAAGTCTCAAGACTATTATTGTAAATTTTATTTATAAGTTTGCTTTCTGTTTTTTATTTTTCATTTGGTATGTATTTGAGTGAAAGCACTCTAATTTGACTTTCTCTCACATCAGCATGTGCTAAATGGAACGTCTGATCTTTGTTTCATTTGTTTTTCGAAATTTGAATATTTCAAAGGGATAATCTAGAAGAAAATGTGTCCTACATCAATCACATTTATATATAAACGTTACATCATCTATTAGCAATAAAATGGTACTTTTATTATCATTGTGTTGTGATAATAAGTTAAGTATTTAATTTCGTCGTAGGTCATCAGAAGGGGTCTCTGATAGTAGCTACCTTAGACATTACCAGAAATTATACTTAATGGGTCCCTGGTCAAAAGTTTTATAAAACGACCAGTATGAGGTTGATTGATGATTACGCTCTACTGATCGTAGGTAAAGGGCTACCAAGTTAAATCATAGATATCATTTATATAAATGATATATGACGACCCGACCTAAGCATGTGTCATAGATACAGTCATGAGCATTACTCAATTGTCGTGTTATCATTGAATCCTTAAGACTTTGGAGTATATATTGATTCCTATATAACTACTTCATAGTTTGACATGCTCACCTAATTTGTCCGTAAATGGGAAATGAAAGGGTATGATTGAATGTGCGACGAGTTCAAAAGTGAAATTCACTAAAGAAGCATGTATAGTAAAAGATTTCGATCAAGTCACTATTCTACAAGGAATCCGCTCAATAGATAACTGTTACATCTGGTCGCCCGAATCACATATTGAAGTGGCAAAGTATCTTGTCTCCAAAGCAGAAGAAACCAAACTGTGGCACAGAAAGCTTGGACATCTAAAGCTTAGAAGTATGCAGAAGGCAATCTCAGAACAGGCCATTACTGGAATTCCAAACCTGAAAATTGTGGAAGGAAAGATCTGCGGAGAATGTCAGATTGGAAAGCAAACTAAGATGTCACACAAGAAGCTGCAGCATATCACCACCTCTCGAGTGCTTGAACTTATACACGTTGACCTCATGGGGCCAATGCAAGTTGAAATTCTTGGAGGAAAACGCTATGTCTTTGTGTGTGTAGATGATTACTCACGATACACATGGGTTGATTTCCCTCGTGACAAATCAGATACCTCTTCGATCTTCAAGAATCTATGCATCCATGTCCAACGAGAAAAAGGGGAGACAATTGGCAAAATAATTCGTCTCCGAAGTGATCATGGTCGAGAGTTCGAAAACAGCAGATTTGTAGAATTCTCTAACTCAGTAGGAATTGCCTATGAGTTCTCAGCACCGATCACTCCCCAACAGAATGGCATTGTTGAGCGCAAAAAAAGGACTTTATAGGAGATGGCTAGAGTTATGATGCTGGCCAAGGACATACCAACTCACTTTTGGGCAGAAGAACTTAACACTGCTTGCGATATCCACAATCGAGTCACCCTTCGACCAGGTATGTCAGTAACTCATTATGAAATATGGAGGGGGAGAAAGCCCAATGTTAAGTACTTCCATATCTTTGGATCCACTTGTTATATTCTGGCTGATAGAGAACCTCGTCGGAAACTTGATCCAAAGAGTGATGAAGGCATCTTCCTTGGCTACTCAAGGAATAGTCGCGCGTTCCGGGTCTTCAACAAACGGACCAAGACTATGATGGAATCAATCAATGTTGTTGTTGATGATGACTGTGAAGATGCCCTAGAAGATGCGACAGATGAAGAAAGAGTCTATCCAAAAACTGTACAGAAGGATGCTATTGATGATGCCAGTAAAGATGCTAGTAACAAGTCAGAAGACAATGATGCTAGTCCAAGTGTCAATGATAATGAGACAGTTCCTGAAGCCAGCAACAAAAACCCCTCACGAAGATTCCAGGCTAATCATCCTATCTCTGGAGTAATTGGAGACCTAAATGAAGGCATACGGACTAGGACAAAAACTCCGATGAACTACAACGAGATGATAGGTAATATATGCTTCGTTTCAAAAATTGAACCCAAAAATATCAATGAAGCCATCAATGATGAGTATTGGGTCAATGCTATGCAAGAGGAACTGATTCAATTTGAGAAGAACCAGGTGTAGGAACTGGTGCCCAAGCCAAGTGAAGGAAATATCATTGGCACAAAATGGATCTTCAAAAATAAGTCCGATGAGCTTGGTAACATCACTCACAACAAAGCAAGGTTAGTTGCTCAAGGGTATACTCAAATTGAGGGAGTCGAATTCGATGAGAACTTTGCTCCTGTAGCAAGACTTGAAGCAATCAGACTCCTACTAGGGATATCATGCCATCTACAGATTAAGCTTTACCAGATGGATGTCAAAAGTGCTTTCCTCAATGGAGATCTCAACAAAGAAGTGTATGTGTCACAACCTAAAGGTTTTGTTGATCCTCACTCCCCTGATCACTTGTATAAACTCAAGAAGGCCCTCTACGGATTGAAACAAGCACCTAGGGCTTTGTATGAAAGGCTCACAAAATTTATGATTCAAAGCGGCTACACTAGAGGGGGAGTCGACAAGACTCTATTTGAGAAGAATGAGGACGGAAATGTGATGATAGCCCAAATATATGTCGATGACATTGTCTTTGGAGGGATGTCAAGAAAGATGGTAGAGCAATTTATCCAACAAATGCAATAAGAATTCGAGATGAGCATGGTGGGAGAACTTACCTATTTCCTAGGCTTCCAAATCAAACAGCTAAAAGATAGCATCTTCATCTCTCAAAGCAAATATGCGAAGAATATTGTCAAGAAATTTGGGCTAGAGAAAGCTTCACATAAACGGACACCAGCAGCTACACACATCAAGCTAACTAAAGATGATCCAGGAGAAGCCGTCAACCAACAACTGTATAGAAGCATTATTGGTAGTCTTCTCTACCTCACTGTTAGTCGACCTGACATTGCCTACTCTGTGGCAGTATGTGCACGATATCAAGCTAATCCTAAGGTTAGTCATCTATCCCAAACTAAAAGAATTATTAGATATATCTCTGGGACTACAGACTTGGGTTTACTATACTCATTCGACACATCCTCTACCCTGGTGGGGTATTGTGATGCGGATTGGGCTGGAAACACAGCAGATAGGAAGAGCACATCTGGAGGCTGGTTCTTCCTTGGCAATAACCTCATATCATGGTTTAGTAAAAAGCAAATTTGTGTTGCCTTGTCCACTGCTGAGTCTGAGTATATCGCTGCTGAGAGTAGCTGCACACAATTACTATAGATTAATCAGATGTTAGTCAAATACAATGTCAGACAAGAAGCCATGACTTTGTATTGTGATAATGTCAGTGCAATCAACATCTCTAAAAATCCAGTTCAACACAGCAAAACCAAGCATATTGACATTAGACACCACTTCATTCGCGAGCTGATCGAAGACAAGAAGATTATCCTAGAGCACATCCATACAGAGAAGCAACTTGCTGACATTTTTACGAAGCCATTAGAACCAAGCAGATTCGAGTACGTTAGGACGTCACTCGGACTCTACACCATCAACAAGTAACCAAAGTTGCAAAACTGTTGAGAGGAGTTAGTTGGTACCTCTTCATGAACCGGTCCAAAATCCCAACACATGCGATTGGGCCAAGCATGCCAAAAGCCCATATAGAAGAGGAAAGGTCGCGAGATACGCTTTGTTACCTACAGATTTGATTTGAATTGATTTTTCAAAATCAAAACCTAGTCTGCCTCATTCTTGCCTTCGCTCTCATCTCCCACACCTCTCAAACCTTGTGACAAAAACTCCATCACTCACACAACAATGGTGAAAACAAGGAAAACTCTTGCGCCAAAGAAAGCCACTGACAGTAGACAATCCAAACCCAAGAAGGCCAAGGCAAAGAGCCCCAAAAACAGCAATCCCAGCACCAACAAACATGGAGTTCGAATCAAAGAACTAAAGCCACAAAAGAATGCCGAGGGACCCTCCAGAGAAATACCACCGGCAGAAGAATCTATACCATTCTTTTCCCGAGTACCCAAAAGGACCAGAACTAGAAGCGCCACCTTCTCGATGACGGAACTTACAGGCCCTCAGCGAGATACTGACATTGTCCAAGGGAACCAAGAGACCTCCATGCAAATTGTCCTGGCTCCAGTCTCAGCCAGTGTCTTAGGTATTGATTTTTCCATTGTATCAAATACTGATACATCTAGAAATAGCGACCTGTTAGAATCACTATTGGAAAATCAGGACCCCCCTCAAGAATGGGTAGTTGAGGATCTCATAAATCCTGGAAGGGAAAAGAAAGACTTGACCCCAATCAGTCAGGGGTTAGAACGGATTGCAGAAGGAGAGGGTGAAGAAGAAGATATGAAAGATGTCGCTCCTGAACCCACAGATGAGGCTGTGGTTGGAGAAGAAGTTGCTGACTGAGAAGAAGTCGAGGAAGAATCTGAGAAAGAAGAGGCCAGAGACGGGAATACCGATCTGGAAGGAAGAGAGAAGGAAAACGAATCCGCAGCCAATGGCTCAGAAGAAGCACCTCTGGATGCCATAGGAGATGATACAGAAAATGTCGCAGAAACAACACACACTGTGCTTTCGTCTTTGAAAAAGAAAGTATTGGAGGAAAATGAATCCCTCGCAGTAATGGTAGGGAAGTTAAGAGAAACAAAGAAAAGGAAGGAAGAAAAAGATGTTGGAGGCCCCAGCAAGAAAAAGAAATTGTCCGCCAAAGAGAAAGGAAAGAAAGCTATCTCCAAAAGAAGATTAATTGATGAAGAAACTAATGACGATGCAGAGGAAGTTACAGTAAAGGAAGCAAAGAGGGGAAGAAGCCTGAAGACGGTCAAGAACACCTCTCAAGTGTGCCGTATGACAATGTGTTATTTCATTCTGCTGACAGTGCAAAACGATGGGAATTTGTGTTCCAGAGAACGGCATATCCCGAGAAAACCCTGTCTTCGGAGTTACTAGGACTAGAAGCCATTGTCAAACTCCTGGAACAGGCAGAATTCATGAAGAACGTCACTGACATTGGTAACCACTATCCCCTATTGGTCAAAGAATTCATTGCAATCTTGCCTACTGGATTTGGGACTCCGGATGATCCGGATTGTGAGAAGGTATATGTCAGAGGCTTGCGCTTCAACATCTCCTCTAACATCATTAATACCTTCCTGGGGAGAACGTGTGTTCGCTCGGTGCCTCCTCATGACCTAAACAAGGTCCTCAAGGAGATTACTGGTGACAAAAGCAGAATGTGGCCGGACCGTCACTAACATTGGTAACCACTATCTCCTTTTGGTCAAAGAATTCATTGCAAACTTGTCTACTAAATTTGGGACTCCGGATGATTCGGATTGTGAGAAGGTATATGTCAGAGGTCTGTACTTCAACATTTCCTCTAACATCATTAATACCTTCCTGGGGAGAAAGTGTGTTCGTTCTGTGCCTCCACCTGACCTAAACAAAGTCCTCAAGGAGATTACTGGAGACAAAAGCAGAATGTTGCCTACCAAGGGCACCGTGGCAGCCTCGGACCTCACATCCAAGTACTCCATCCTATTCCGTATCGGAGTAGCGAACTGGGCTCCCACCACACACACATCCTCCATCAAACCGGAGCTGGCAATACTCATCTTCCAAATAGGTACTGGCTCCATTCTTGACTTTGGCCAGTTTGTTATTGATCATCTCATTAGACATGCCAGATCACAAGCGGTGAAGATACCTATTGTTTTCCCTCCCTTATCTCTGAATTACTAGTCCACCAACACCTTGGTGTGCTGTAGACAACTTATAAGGCAGGAAAGCGAGGAGGGATGATTGTGGTAAGCCACAAACTGTTCGAGGGCAAGCATGTTCCTGATCTTGTCAGGACAGAAGTCAAACCCACCAAGGCGACAACCAGTCGAGCTACCGGTGCTGCCCCTCCAACAGAGACGACCAGCAGAGATGCCATCATGCTCAAAAGAGAGATAGATGTACTTGACGAAGACATCGTCAACCTGAAGATGGCGCTGAAGCATCTCTCCCAACGAAGATCGCACTATGCCAACCTGCTGAAGTCAATGCCTCCTCCAGACTCGGAAAATGATGATTCCTCCTCTCTACCCAATGCTACTGAAGACACTCCTCAAGATGCCAATACCGATGCTACTGAAGAAGAGACTGCTAGTTCCAACAGCAGTTCTATTTGATTTTAAGTACTTTCTGGTTTCCGTACAAACTGAACAACTTTTAATATGTATTTGTTTTGAACACTGTTTCATACGTATTCTCGACTGCTGATCGAGGATATGTATGAGTTAAGTTTGTGTTTTTCTTATTGCCCTGATTGTTCGAAATATTTGTTTAAATTTGGCTCTTTTTGAGCCAGCAAGGGGGAGTAAGATGTAAGATGTAAGACGACGCGATGATATGCGATGGTACGCGAAACGGAAGACGACGCGATGGTACGCGAAACGCAAGAAACACGAACAAAGACTTCATGACTGCCGATCGATTGCAAGCAAAAGATGACGAAGAATGCGACGAAGATTGCTGACCTTAAAAATAGCCAAATGGGGAGATTATAGTTACTACGGTTTTGGTGATTGGCTTATTTTTAAGGAACTAGAGAAAATGTCATAAAGAATGTCGAAGCATCATATGCGACATCTTGTGTGACATTGTTGACGGCATCTCGGCAAACATCCTGATCGACGGAAATCAGGAAAGTCCAGATTCTACAGGAAGAACGAATACGTTTAGGAAATTCCAGAACGTCTCCGATTCTGGAAAGAAGAAAGACGGTGATTAAAAGGAAACCCATTAGGGTTAGTACTCATGATCGATTGCTATAAAAGCTTAGGCTACCCCCTTAGCAATCGTGTGGTTCTTTTATTGTTTCCTAGCAATAATTTGCAAAGCTCTTAGACGTGAAGGTTTGCGGGCTGAGAGGTGGCAGATTGTGCTAAGGATATTGTGTATCACCATAACTATCGAGAGTTAGGTGATTGAGGGTTTACTGATCGCGTGAGTGAAGACTGCACGCAACCACAACGTTCAACGACGACTTGAACCGATAGAGCAAGGCGATTGCTCGAAGAGTGGAATCAAGACGGAGTCTTGGATTCAGGGGGAGACCCTGAGATAGGTTACACTGTAATTAGTAGCATAAAGTATAGATCTAGGGATGATCATAGGTACTTGTATGTTTTGACGAATTACTGATAAGTGAAACATTTCCACTAGGCTGAGAGCCCCCAGACGTAGGTGACGTTGCACCGAACTGGGTAAACAATCTATTGTGTCATTGTTTATTTAGCTTTATATTTACTATTCTACGTTATCTACACAAGAAGTCATACACGGTGTTATATCTTCATACATAACATTGTGTGTGGCATCTTGCACGACTAGCTGATCAAAATTTCACAATTAAACACCATAAACTTATCAAACATGCAAATCAGTCCATTCATTAAATTAATAGTTTAAAAAACCCATAGTATTGACCTAGCACCCATGATCACGTGATTTTAGCCCATGATCATGGTGCTAGCAAATAAAGTATTAAAAAAAATCAAAACACGAAGTTATGCGATAGCAATCTAAAACCCCAAACCCCTCAAGGTCGAAGATCATGAAATCTAATCGAGTTGTTTTGTTTTGATTGGTGCTTGATATTTGATTGATCCTTGCACTTTCTTAGCTTTCAACGGTGACCAATCTTTTCTCAAAGTCTCCTAAATCGCCTCTGGTATAGCTGGAGCGTCCTCTATTTGTCTCTTCCGGCCGAATCCCTTTTCTCATTGTCGAAAATTTTCTTCTATATTAGCTGTCGCAGCGCCGTTGACGGGTTGGATAACGGGCTGTTAAGGTGCCCATTACACCAACTCGTAGCATATGGCTCCTGGCTCGACTCTTTTCAGGGTTGACGGAATGGCTGACGGGCCGTTGAAGGGCCCATCGAGGCTGGCCGTAGCCAGCTTCTCTTGCTCCACTCGAATCTCTATGTGACGACAAGAGTGACGGGCCGTTAGGGTGGCCGTTAACTAGCCCAGACCACTCCTTTTGACTCATTTTCCCCAATATATGCACATGTGAGCTCAAAAACCGGTGAAGACATAAAAGTGTGAAGGATTAATAATCATACAATCTCGAAGGTAAAATCATTAACTAATACGGAAAATATTAGCCGAAATGTACATGTGATGTGACCGGGCAGGGTTTATAGTGACAGTGGATCTACTAACATACTCTGTACGTAACAGTTAGTAATATCAGACTTTTAAAGATCTACCGTCACTATTTTAAATTATATAAACGAGAGAAAATGTTTGTTCTTTCTTCTTCATCCTCTAATATCTCTTTTCAATGATGCTCCTCTACTCTTACATGGGTTCTCCTCTGCTGCTCGTCGTCGATGTCAATCCTCCTCCTCCCTTGATTGTGTTTTCTTGATCATACATATCATACGTGACGATTTAATTTGTTTATAATATGAAGTTTTTTTTTTAATTCTCATTTTCTAACAAATAGATATGCTAAATTTAAAAATGTATGATATATATGCATAAAATTGAGAACTTTTATGAATATATATGCAAAGTTTATATGTATGAAATTGGGTTTAATATCTATGCTTAGTTTACAATTTTTTAAGTATACAATGAATTTAAATTTTATATTTGTAATTTTTGTGATAAACTAAGAATTGTGTGAGATGGTTCAAAAACAAGTGATTAGAACGTATCCATCTCACGTCAATAACTCGGCCCCTCCCACCTCTAGGTAGTTTTAGACAAGTTTCCCTTGAAGTGGCTAGCTGAGTGCCAAATACGGCGTCTACGAATTGATCTGCCAGGGATAAGTTTTGGGCCAGCTGGGGTGTTAATTTACCTACTAAAATATCGCCCGCTTCTACCCAAGATCCCAAGATTACAACTCCGTTTTTGTCTAAATTTCGTAGTAAATGGGCCCGTAGCGGTATTTTTTTAGTGACCTTTTCGGGGCCTTGGCTTGTCACATGAATCTGAATTTCATATTTCCGTATGTGAAAAGAAGTATAAATATCTTCATATACCAGACGCTCACTAATGAGTACCGCATCTTCAAAATTGTAACCTTCCCATGGCATATAAGCTACTAATAGGTTTTTCCCCAAAGCGAGTTCTCCCCCAACCGTAGCGGCACCGTCCGCCAAAATTTGTCCCTTTTTCATGCATTTGCCCCGTCGAACCTGGGGTTTTTGATGTATACAAGTATTTTTGTTGGAACGTTGATACATAACTAATGGAATGCTTAGAGTATCCCTATTGCCCGATAAAAGGATCTTGTCAGTATGGATAGAAATGACCTTTCCCGCATGTTCCGTTATAAGGGGAACTCCTGAGTCTAGAGCCACCTGGCCTTCAAAACCAGTTCCAACAATGCACTTCTCGGACCGAGAAAGTGCAACTGCTTGGGGTTGCATATTAGAACTCATTAAAGCCTGATTCGCGTCATTATGCTCGATAAAGGGAATGAGAGAAGCTCCAATAGAAAAATATTGGAAGGGAAAAATGCTTCGAAGATGAACCTGTTCCCATGCAATAGTCAGGAATTCTTGACGGTATCGAGCCGGAACAATCTGTTCTTCCTGAAAACCTTCATTAAGTGCCAAAGAATTGCCTGTCCCTATCATACAATATTCATCTCTCCTTCATGATAAATAAAGTATCCGTGCCCTTTTTTATTTCCCAGAGATTTCATAAAATGGGCTTTCTAGAGATCCAAAATGACCGATTCTCGCATGAATTGCTAAGGATCCAATAAGGCCAACATATATTCCTTCAGATGTGTCAATTGTGCAAATGCGTCCATAGTAGCTAGGATGGATATCTCGTATCCGAAAACTAGCAGTTCGTCCTGTCAATCCACCAGGACCCAAAAAACTCCATTTTCTCCCATGAACTATTTGTGTCAATGGATTCGTTTCATCCAAAACTTGAGATAATGGGTGTAATCCGAAAAAAGATTGATAAGTGGTTTTGAATGGGGTTGAGGTTACAAAATTCTGAGGGGTCGATATCAATTTCCCTTTAATTGCTCCGCCTATAGCCCCTCTCACCACTTTTTCCAACCAAATCAGAGCCAATCCGAATTGATCTTGTAAGAGATCCGCTACATAACGAATACGTTTATTTTTCAAATGATTCATATCGTCAAGTGTACCCATTCCAAATTTCATTCCAATCAAATGATCTGTGGCTGCCAAGATATCTCGCGGTAACAAAAATGTATTATTCTGGGATATATCAAGATTCAGTCTCCGGTTAATATTTCGTCGACCAATCCTTCCTAATTCACACTTTTGTCGAAAGAATTGATTTTGTAATTCCTTACATAAGGAATCAAAAAATACCGGATCTCCATCTACACAAACAAACTGTTGATAAAATTTCAAAATGGCATTTCTTTTGACCCCATTTTTTCCTTCTTTTTATCATCCAAAAAAGCCAAGAAAATTTCAGGGTAGCAAACATGCTCTAGAATTTCTCTTAGATTCGAACCCATAGCCGATGATAGAACTAGAATAGATATTTTCTGTTTCCTACTTACGCGAGCCCATATACGTGCTTTTCTATCAATCTCTAATTCTAATCTTCCTCCCCAATCTGATATTATGGTGTCGGAATAGACCCAAAATCCTTTATGGTCCAATTCTGATCGGTAATAGATACCCGGACTTTGCAATATTTGATTGACTACCATTATGTATATTCCATTTACTATAAAAATTCCCAGTGAATTCATCAACGGAATATTTCCGATCAAAATTGTCTGTTTTTGCATATAATACCCCTTCCTTTTCCAAATCAAACCCGCGGATACATATAATTCAGAAGAATAGGTGAGGGATTCATATACGGCATCTCGTTCTTTTATCAACGGTTCGACCAATTTATATGTTTCCGCAAATAATCGAAAGTGTACGTCTACGTCTTCGTCTTTTTCTAAGTCTTCATTTACAGTTTTTTCTAATAAGTATTCATCTACTGCAGCTAGAAAATCTGCTAGATCTGGAAAATCTTCCATATCTAGCAAATCTTCCATATCTATAAAATCTCTTATGAAACCTTCCACCGTTGGAAACTTACAAAGTTCTTCTCTTAAGCCCTGATCAAGGAACCTACAGAATCCTTCAAATTGTATCTCATTAAGCCCAGGTATTGCAGCCATTCCTTCATTTCTATCGCCAAGCATTTCGAATTCCCCGTATTATCCAAAAAATACCGTTTTTGACTCATTCTTCATCGAATCATATGGATCGATCTAGCAATGATGGAATTTCTATTCTGTTTACTAAATCATATGAAATTGGAACCAATCGCCTACATGTAATTGTAATGTAAAAAATATGTATGGACGTAGAAATGAAGAGAATTTTATACTCAAATCTCAAATTGGAATGGAATTTGAAACATATACGAACTGAAAGGAATTGATAAAAGACACTTAGATTAGACCAATGGAGTTTTTTTATATAGAATAAAAAAAATGATTCCATTTCGAGATATTCTATATCCAATCCCGTGGGATACCAGAAAAATAATAAATGAATTCGTGATTGAATCTGTTCGGGGCGATAATAAAGACATAATAATCAGAAACAATATAGAGTTGGGTTTTTTAGCACCTATTCGCGGATTCCATTGTTCTGTTCAAAAAAGGATTCGTAGAGAAGAGAGGTATTTTTCCCTATTTTTGAGTAGAATACGAATACGGTTTAAGGGTGTAATAAGTAGGCTTGTATGCTTTTATTAGAATATACGTGGATATAGCTGGAGAGCGTAGAACTCTTTCTAGCTGCACCCCCTCCCAATTCTATCCTGTCGTGTTCTATCCAAATTTCGATTTTCTATTCAATGAAAAAATCGAAACACGATACGTTCGTGCGAATTCCCTAAAGGTATCATCTACAAAGAAGATACTCGGTTCAATATTTGCGTAACGTTTTCTATTTTGGGGTTTACAAATACTCATCGTTGCTGTTATAATTTCAATTATTGAAAAAGAAAAAAAAGCAAGACCGGTTAGTTATGTATCAATTTGGATTGTCTATTGTCTTATATCAGTAGTACCATTAGGGAAAGGCAGTTTGAAATTCAAATAGAAAAGGCGTCCGGGAGTTTACAGCCAACAGTTAAGGGTTACAACTCGTCTGGCTTTTGCGACCGAAAATCCACATTTTTCGTTTCAATAGAAAGAGAAGGGATTTTGGATTTTAGCTATTTTATGTTTTAAGATACTATACAATCAATCGAAGGGACAGATTCAATTCCCAGGGAGAGTTTTCGTTTCTTCTAGGCAAGGCATTCAGATTCAAGATACAAGTACAATAATAAAAAAAGAAGTTTAGGAATACCCAAACAAAACCAAACAAAAGGAGAATATTTGCATCTATTTTATATCCTTTTGGCGACATGGCCGAGCGGTAAGGCGGGGGACTGCAAATCCCTGTTCCCCAGTTCAAATCTGGGTGTCGCCTGATCAACAAAAGAAAAGATGCGAAATCCCCTTTTCTGGTTTGCTGATAGACCTCGCAGAATGTTCCCCGATTCTAGGAGAAAATCAGAAATCATATAAGAACTTTTTTCTAGATAAGGTACAAGCAGATTTTTGGGAGTCTTTCGTGAAGGGGTCGGGGGCTGCTACCGAACACCCTTTTGACTCTTCGACAAGAATTTCACTATTATCAGTGAACAATAATGAAATAATTCATTCAAAGAGATAGAGGACATAATTCACATGGATATAGTAAGTCTGGCTTGGGCTGCTTTAATGGTAGACATTCAAAGCAGTGTTCTAAACGGCGTTCGCCATTTCCATCAAGGCATCACGCTCGCCATTTCCATCAAGGCGATGTCGTAGCGCTGAAAACCACACTAGCACAACGAATTTTCCCGTCGTGGCGTTTTGGCCGGTTTGAGCTCATTTTAATATGATTTTCGATTGATTTGAGCTGATTTTGGACCAATTTAGACCACTTATGTTAGGTTCGGACCAAACTAATTATTTTTTGAAAAATAAATAAAAATATTATAACTCGTTAACTACATAAATATCCATATAAACATGAATTCATTTTACTATTTTATGGATAATTGTTTACTTCACTCATTGATTTGGTTGTAGGAATCATGTTCTTGACTTGTTAATTTAATTTATCAATCTTTACTCATTAATTTAGTATATCAGTCTTGACTTGTTAATTGATTACGGGTTTTGCTAATTACAATATGAGTTTTGTTATATTTGGAAGGATTTTGAAATAAGATATTGAAGAAATATTAAATATTATTTTATACAGCATAATATATATATTTTTATTATATGTACAGTAATTTATGTTAAAAATATTTTTAAAAACACAAAAATGAAAATCCGCATGACACCGAAGGCCCCTATCCGACATAATAGTGTCGCGCAACATATACAACTTTGGCTCGAAGAGGATCGTGGTTTAATGGCGAACTCAAAATGTCTATACATCGAAGGCCTTAAAACATTTAGCTATTTTCAAAATTTTAAGTCAAAGACAACGTGTTTAAATTTGAATGACATGTATTTTATTTTGTTCCATAAATTATAAGTTATATATTCTTAATTATAACTATTTGAATTATATTTAATTAATTTTTTTCTCTATAAACCTTAACGACGATAGACTTATATGGGTCCATTGTCATTAGTAAAGACAGTAAACTTACGGAGGTTCACCGTCACCTATTAGTGACGACGCATATTAGAAGTTCGCCGTCCTTATTGTTGACGGTGCACTGTGGATTTGACGGACTATCATGACCATAAAGACGATGGACCTTCCACATATGTTTTCACAGATAGTGACGGCAAACCTCCGTAAGTTTGTCGTCCCTATTAGTGACGCTGTACCTGGTCTACCATCACTATTAACCGCAGCTGCGTATGGCTGGCGGTTCTAAGGATGACAGACGTCTTCCATCACTAATAGTGATGGACTGAAGACGTATTTTACTCTTTGCGACAAAGCACCCGATCCGCCGCCGCTGTAGAAAAACCAAAAGTATTGGTCTTGAACGACTTTATTAGTAGACCGTCTAACAAAATTGATAGAAAAAATGTAGAGAATAATGTCATTAATATTGATAACGATTGACAACTAGAATAAACAACTACTACAAGTATATAATATTAGAAATATTCTAATATTCTAACAAACCCTCAAACTCAAGTTGATTGGTAAACCAAATTAAGTTTCGTTTTCGCACCGGAGAAACCGGTTTCTTCAGATGACTCTAATCCGGACCTCGAGCAGGGTGAAATCCGACCATATTTGTCGTCGACGGTCGCATATCCGGGAGGGTCGATGATCCCCGGTGACTCCTCGGCATCTGCTGGAGTCATGCCCGACGACGCCTCGGATGCCTCCACGACCTCGTTCTCACGAACGGTAAGCACGAGCCTGCCTCAGGGATGCGTCAGTCACTTCGGTGGGTGTGTCTTTGAATGCAAGAATTGCATTAAATACTCAAGAATCTTATCCTAATGAGGAGCCTATTGGGCCCACTCTTGTTGTGGGCTCCTTATTTTCTAATGGGCTTTCTCTACCTAATGGGCTCTCTCCACCTAATGGGCTTAACGGATTGTTCTTCGAAATTTAATGATCTTGATATTTCCTTGGAAACCATGATAAAAAAATCGAAGGGTAGATTGAAAAAAGTCCACTCTCGCTCTCGGAGGTGTAGAAGATGGAGATCCCCGGATTCCCATATTTCTCACTTTCAAAAACCCATAGATCATCGGGCTAGTGCCTCTTGTACATGGGATATTTGCAAATCGGTATCACTTGTGACATTCCTAAATCACAAATGATCAATATTCTCGCAAAAATAAAGGTTAAAAATAGGGCTTCATAAGCCTTATTTCTTTGCTTTTTCTTCTCTTTCTTTCCTTGGTTGCCCTCTTTTCTTTTTCTCCTTTGTCTCTTATTCTCTTCATTTTTTTGTTCTTGATGTAATTGGCTAACTTTTGTTTCTCCCTTAGAAGGCTTAGTTGGTTTTATCAATAATATCCTTTTCTTTTCGATGAGCAAAAAAAATCAAGTTTCGTTTATATACTTTATTATGATATTGTTGATATGGTAGATATGTGTGCCATGGATTCGATGATATGATATTCGATACATATGCTATGGCTTTAGAACTTTACACTAATTCCCTATGGCTTCCACGCTACGACATTCTTCAATATAGGCATTATGGTTTCAACGCTATAGAACTCGTCAATATGTGCACTATAACACTCGTGTATTGTAATTTCGACTATATGACAGTTGCTGATATGCGAATTACGAATTTATAATATTATTTAACTCTATAATAAAATTTTGTCACTCACTCTTTAGAATCATAACTAACGAGTGGGGAGACTATTCTCAACCAAAGTTTGGTAGGAATAACTAATATTGATGGTGATTGACCACTAAAATATCCAACTACTAAAAATATATAATATAATGTTGTAAAATAATAGTAAGACGTTGAAACAAAGTGCAATTAAAGGAACCAAATAAAAAAAAACTTTTAGTGAAAAACCAAACCAAAGAGCACAAGAAAAGAGAGAGAGAAGAAAGAGCTCTACAAGTGAAAATGAGAGAGTGAAAATGCTCTCGGATGAACTATTCTATCATTGCCAATCCCATATATTTGTACACAAAAAATGTAATGATTATATGAATACCATCATCCTCAAATCAAGGGCATGGTGGTAGGGGAGTAGGGGCATGGTGAGAGAGGAGAGTAGAGGCATGGTGAGAGGAGAGTAAAGGCATGGTGGGTATGGTGGTGGCCATTCTTTTACAACACTCCCCCCTTGGACACCACCAGTCATAAAATAATTATGTAAGCGGTGTTGGACGTGCTTAATAGCTGCCTCGTTAAAAATCTTTTCAGGAAAACCCAGTGGGAAAAAATCTGAATAAGGGAAAAAGAGTACATCGCACGGTCTAGAGTGTGATCATCTTCATATTCTTGCTCCCCCTGATCGATGTTCCCCCTGATGACCGACAAAGTTACTTAGGTTGCTTTCTTAGTCGACGCATTCATATTCGCCATACTAACTTCTCAAAGGTGGATGTCAGTAAACTTTTGGTGAACAAATCTGCAAGATTTTCACCAGAGCAAATCTGCTTGACATCAATCTCATTACTCTTCAGTAGTTCATGAGTATAGAAGAATTTAGAAGATATGTGTTTGATTCGATCTCCTTTGATGTATCCTCATCTGAAAGGAGAGCTTGTAATCGAGTGAATTCCACATGCATCTCGTATGTGTTGAATGATTGAACGCAAGAACACACATTTCCGGCTAGTTTATGGTACTGCTATAATCTCTGAATGATTGGAGGATGTTGCAACCAAAGTCTGCTTTGTGGAACGCCAGGATATTACTGTTTCATTGCAAGTAAATACATATCCTGTTTGGGAGCGTGCTTTATGAGGATCAGAAAGGTATCCAACATCTGCATATCCGACCAAGCCAACACCATTTGAGAATTTCGAATACAATAATCTCAAGTCTTTGGTTCTACTCAAATAACGGAATACATGTTTGATTCCGTTCCAATGTCGTCTTGTCGGTTCTGAGCTGAATCTTGCGAGTACATTTACCGCAAAAGTTATATACGGCCTTGTACATTGCGCAAGATATAATAAAGCCCCGGTCGTATTTAGTTATGGTACTTCAGGATCAAGTATCTTTTCATCTATTTCTTTGGGGCGAAAAGGATCCTTCTTTGGATCAAGAGACCGAACGACCATTGGAGTACTTAGTGGACGAGCATTTTGTATATTGAAACGCTTCAAGAGTTTCTCAACATATGTTGATTGATGGATCAAAATTCCACCAGAAATATGCTCGATTTGCAGGCTGAGACAATATTTTATTTTCCCCAAATCTTTCATCTCAAATTCTTTCTTAAGATATTCTGCAGTGTTTAGGATCTCTTCAGGAGTACCAATTAAATTCATATCATCAACATACACTGCCACAATAACAAATCTCATTTTTTTTTCTTGATGAATAAACAAGGGCATATAATATTATTTTTATACCCTTCTTTGGTAAGGTATTTGTTAAGATGATTATACCACATCCTACTCAATTGTTTCATTCTATATAACGACATTTGTAATTTTATTGAATATAGGTTCCTTGGACTACTTTTAATTGCTTCTGGCAATTTAACTCCTTCAAGGAGTCTCATATAAATATCAGTGTCCAACTTACCATATAAATATGCAGTGACAACGTCCATCAGATACATATCCAGTCCTTCAGATACTGTTAAACTGATCAAGTATCTGAAAGTAATCATATCCATTACGGGTGAATATGTTTCATCAAAATCGACACTAGGTCGTTGAGAAAAACCTTGGGCTACAAGCCAGGCTTTATATCGAACGATTTCGTTTTTCTCATTTATTTCCTTTTGTGAATACTCATTTGTATCCAATTGGTCGAACATCTTCTGGTAAATGAGATATATCAGGTTGATGATATGCACTAGGCCTTAGAAGAGTTAAAGAAGCAACACGTAATATATCATGTCCCCGAGCAGAAACTGATAATTGTGATTGCATTAACAATGTTCGTGCAATTATCTGTATACGTTTAATGAAAAATTCTGCTAAACCATTTTGGGTATGCACATGCATAACGGGATGCTCAATATCAATACCTAATGACATGCAATAATTATCAAATGTCTTAGATGTGAATTCACCAACATTATCAAGACGAATAGACTTTATCGGATAATCAGGAAAATGTGCCCTCAACTTAATAATTTGTGCTAACAATTTTGCAAATGCAACATTACGAGTTGACACTAAGCACACATGTGACCATCTGCTGGATGCGTCAATCAAGACCATAAAATAATTAAATGGTCCACTGGGCGGATTAATAGGGCCACATATATCTCTCTGAACTCTCTGCATGAGTGATGGAGATTCGACACTAACCTTGGCTTTCGATGGCCGGACCACTAATTTCCTTGTGAACAAGCGGTACAACTTATTTCATTAGGCTGAAAAAGCTTCTGACTTTTCAATGAATGTCCACATGAATTTTCAACAATCCTACGCATCATTGTTGATCCCGGATGACCAAGACGATTATGCCAAAGCATAAAAATATTATGATTATTGAACTTCTGGTTAAAAATCGCGTAGGCCTCAACTGTTCTTATTGTTGTAAAATACAATCCAGATGATAGAACATGTAATTTTTCCAATACATATTTTTCAACACAATCACTTAATGTGATACAAAGAAATTCAATTTCATTTTCACTTGTGGTCCCAATATGATATCCATTACTGCGGATATCCTTAAAGCTAAGTAGATTTCTTTTAGATCTACTAGCATATAAAGCATTATGGATTTCTAATCGAGTATCATTTCGCAACAATATAGAAACTCTTCCGGAGTCTTCTATAATATTTGCTGAACCCATAATAGTATTAACATTTGCCCCAACCAAGGTTAGACACGAAAAATATTTCTTTTCTTTGAGAATTGTATGCGTAGTGGCAGAATCAACAATATACACATTATCCCCATTTTTATCAAACGATGATTTGTTTCTGGAATCCATATCCTTTTATGAAAGAAAAACATATCGTAAGATTACAAACATTTGAAATGATTTTATATGAAAAAACATAATATACTGTCATATTAATATTAGTCAACAAAGTTTCATGCTACATCATCAGAAGTCAAGTTTCATATATTTCCATTGTCATTTCAAAAGAAGTCGGAGACATTTAAATTAGTCAGATCTGCAGGATCCGAGTTATTCATAAAAAATTTCTTTACGATCTTTTCTTTTCCCTTAATTGATGCTTGATACAAGACCATCAAATGCATGGGATTATTATAGGTACATGCCCGATGTCTGCATCTAAAAACATGCATGTTCACTACTTTTGGGAGTGCATTTTTGGGCATTTTCCTTTATCACGCCTCTCAAATTTGTTCCACTTCTGCTGGAACATTTTGTCATTTCTCACACGATGGTGATAATTATTGCTCTCACGGCCGCAACCACGACCTTAACTAGAGCATTGACCTCTTCTTAAAGGAGGATCATCATCATAATTTGTCACATTCACTTTAGGGAATGATGAACTGCCTACGGGGCCAGTTCGATAATTCATCTTGTTTCATCGATACATGCACTTTAATTTTCTCCCAATATTGCTACTTCATAAGTAATAAGATATATCTTGGTGGATGAAATATGAACAAGATATCTTGCTCGTCGGCTAGAATTAATACTATGACATATGAATTATCAAGATTTTTGATCTATTCAGCATGAATTTTTAGAACTTCAGGTTCTGTAAATTTCTGGTTTACAAAAATGTCAAGTTCAAGAATTTTCTTAACAATTTTAGAATTTCGGGTTCTATAAACTCCAACGATTGTAAACTTCAAGTTTACATGAACGTCAAGTTCAATAAAAAAAATTCCGAACAATCTTGAAACTTCGGGTTCAAGATACATTAATTATAGCAAACTTCGGGTTGATAATTCACATATATACAATATATATAATAATAACACAATTAAAATATGTCCGAACTAATTATTCAAAGGATGACAAATTTTGCGGTATGTAGAACTACTGGTTCTACCTTTTAAAACCTCGAGTTTTAGTCTCAGTATCTCATAATATAGTTCGAGATTTACACTTTGATTCGGAACTTCGGGCTCCATAAATTTTAAAATTTTTGTAAACTTCGAGTTTATATAAATGTCAAGTTGATCAACTTTCTTTCCCGAGAATTTTAGAATTTCGGGTTCAATATGTCTTTAGTTTTGTAAACTTTGGGTTACAAAACATTATATATAAATATATAACATGTATAATAATGACAGATAAATTTCTGATGTGAAAGATCCAATTCAAGATTGGGGATCACAAAGCATACTTACAAATATATAGTAAGTGTAAATAAATTTATGAAATAAACATAAATTCAAGAACTAAACTAAATTTAGTTAGGAATATAAAAATTACGATAATCGAGCTAATCGTGCTGATAACCTGTTGTAAAATAATAGAAAGATGTTGAAACAAAGTGCAATTAAAGGAACCAAATCAAAACAAACTTTGAGTGAAAACTGATGCAGCGTACGTGGTTAGGAAGAACTCTTTATCAAGTTCGTTGATTCTTGCGAATACCGAATGTGATAGATTTGAGGGAAATCTCGATTTTTTTATTAAACTTCAAAACTAATTAACAATAAACTTATAAGAGTGCTTAAATAGGCAAAACATAGCCAAACCCTAATTGTAGAAAAGGAAAACTAAACTTATTGGAAAATAAAACAAATTATTAAAATTGCAAAAATTGCCTAAAATTTAATAAACTGCGATTTTGACCCTTAAGATGACCTCGGAAAGCCGAAATTCATCGTACTTCATGGTTTAACCATGAGTTTTGCTCATAACGCCGTTTCTGCCTAGAAAACACTAGTCTTTTGTCGAAATCCGACACTTTCACGATAACTCCAGGTGTTCATTCTGCATACCGGCTTATTCGACCGCACTGCATCAAAAACCATACCAAATAGCACAAGAAAAGAGATAGAGAAGAAAGAGCTCAAGTGAAAATGCTCTCGGATGAACTATTCTATCATTGCCAATCCCACATATCTATAAACCAAAAGTGTAATGATTAAATGAATACCATCATCCTCAAATCAAGGGCATGGTGGTAAGAAAGTAGGGGCATGGTGGGAAAGGAGAGTAGAGGCATGGTGGTAGCCATTCTTCTACAACATACAAGAAATTCTTATTTTAATATTCTAACAAAAACAAAATAAGAAATCAACTCCAAAGACTTTAATAACCTCGTAGTATCAGATAACCCCAAAACAGCCTGTGCTACAGGGAGACCATCAGACCCGATAATGACATCTTGCCACCCATTGACACCAACCCAAATCAGCATCACCTTAAACATGATTTAAACAAATCAATAACAATTAAAAGAAACAATTAATTAACGAACTTTCAACTAAGAACTTAAAAATTATTTTTAAATTACACATTTTCCAAAAACAACAAGTTTCACGTTATTACATTTTCCTAATTAACTCAGCACATGCTATATTATTTTTATCATGAATAATAATCCCATGAATATGTATCTGAAAAGCCACTTGGCATCATATATAGGTAACATGAACTCTAACAAGGCTACCAAATCCTAGCGCAATACTGGCTCTACTCCATTTTCGTAATCACCCAAAACAGAAAATCAAACACCACCCTCCAAAATACGAGAAAAACAAGGAAAGGTAGTAACAAAATTAACTAAAAATACCAAACACTTCCCTATAAATAACCGTGTCATCCCCCGAACAAATTCAGGCTGCACCAAAGCGTTACAATAATAACAGTAAATTGTGTTCGGTGAATCTCTCTGCCTCTAGCTCTCAATCGTTAGGGGTTTCTTTTTCTTCGACCACAAATTTACACATAAAAATGGAAATGAAGACGATAGCATGCGCAGTCCTCTTCGTTGCCGCCTCCCTAAGCGTC
This sequence comes from Geranium rotundifolium, assembly GCA_963920655.1. Taxonomy (NCBI): domain Eukaryota; kingdom Viridiplantae; phylum Streptophyta; class Magnoliopsida; order Geraniales; family Geraniaceae; genus Geranium; species Geranium rotundifolium. The sequence goes on from OY987314.1 coordinate 9,855,231, forward strand.
GTCTTGGCGCAAGAGCCGTCTCTCGCTCCCGGACCCGATGCTGCCTCAGCCGCTGGTCCTGACACCGCCAGCGGCCCTACAGCTTCGGGACCTGGTGCTGCCGCCGGGCCAGGAGCCGCCACCTCAGATTCAGTTGTGAGGTTGCCTTTTATTGGGTCCTTCATTGGTATAGCCATGGTTTCATTCTATTCATGTTACTTTCCATAATTGGTATAAGGATTTGAATGAAATTGTAATTTGAATTTAACTGCGATAAGCCGATAATCATATAACAATGAGATGAATTTGATTTGTGGGTTTTTTTATTGCTTTTGAATAAAGTAAATTGCTTATCAAAAAAAGAAGAAAAAAAATTGATTTGTGTTGTGTAAAATATATTAAATGTGGGGTTTAAAATACCACCACCAACATTAATTATGAAGCAATATATTTAAGTGGGCATGAGAGTGTAATAATGAGAATTATGAAAATTACTTAGAGAAAATGAAGAAGGGAGAAGCTACGGATGGAAAGTGTTGGGTGTTTTCTTATTCTCCATGCAAGACTTACATGATCCATATTTATAGGGAAAAAGTGAAGAAGTCTTGGCCATGTGGCCATTCCCCCATACACCACACAAGTAAGAACTATTACATGCATGGTCATGTCATGTTGGAACAAGTGCCATGGTGGGATCCACACATGCATTTCTTACAATACTCCCCCTTGGACACCACCATACATAAATAATTATGTAGGAGATATTGGACGTGCTTAATGCTGTCTCGTTAAAAACCTTTTCAGGAAAACCCAGTGGGATAAAACCTGAATAAGGGAAAAAGAGTGCAGCGCACAAAAGTTTATAGTGCAATCATCTTCATATATTTGCTCCCCCTGATCATTACTCCCCCTGATCACTGACTGAGTTATTTTGGTTGCTTGCTAAGTCGACGCATGCCAATTCGCCATACTAACTTCTCGAAGGTGGATGTCGGTAAGCTTTTAATAAACAAATCTGCAAGGTTTTCATTGGAGCGGATTTGTTTGACATCAATCTCATTACTCTTCTGGAGTTCATGAGTGTAGAAGAATTTAGGGGATATATGCTTTATTCGATCTCCTTTGATGTACCCGCCTTTGATTTGAGTTATGCAAGCAGTGTTGTCTTCATATATTATGGAAGGAGAGTTTGTAATTGACGAAATTCCACATGCACCTCGAATATGTTGAATGACTGATCGCAAGAAAACAGATTCTCGGCTAGCTTCATGTAGTGCTAGAATTTCTGAATGATTAGAAGATGTTGCAACCAAAGTCTGTTTTGTAGAGCGCCAGGATATTGTCGTGTCATTACAAGTAAATACATATCCGGTTTGAGAGCGTGCTTTATGGGGATCAGATAGGTATCCAGCATCTGCATATCCGATCAAGCCAACATTATTTGAGGATTTTGAGTATAATAATCTCAAATCTTTCGTCCCGCTCAAGTAACATAATATATGCTTGATTCCGTTCCAATGTCGTTTCGTCGGTTCTGAGCTAAATCTTGCGAGCACATTTACCGAAAATGCTATATCTGGTCTTGTACATTGTGCAAGATATAATAAAGCCCCGATCGCATTTAGATATGGTACTTCAGGACCAAGTATCTTTTCATCTTTTTCTTTGGGGCGAAATGGATCCTTTTTAGGATCTAGAGACCGAACGACCATTGGTGTACTTAGTGGGTGGGCATTTTGAATATTAAAGAGTTTGAAAAGTTTCTCGGTATATGCTGATTGATGGATTAAAATTCCATCCGAAATATGCTCAATCTGCAGGCCGAGACAATATTTCGTTTTCCCCAAATCTTTCATCTCAAATTCCTTCTTAAGATATTCAGCAGTGTTCAAGATCTCTTCATGAGTCCCAATTAAATTCATATCATCTACGTACACTGCCACAATTACGAATCCGATGTTTGTTTTCTTAATATATACACACGGACATATAACATTATTTTGATACCCTTCTCTGGTAAGGTATTTGTTAAGACGATTATACTACATTCTACCAGATTGTTTCAGTCCATATAATACCTTTTGTAGTCTGATCGAATATAGATTTTTTGGACTATTTTTCATTGCTTCAGGCAATTTGACTCCATCATGGAGTCTCATATAAATATTTGTGTCCAATGTACCATACAAGTAGGCAGTGACAATGTCCATCAGATACATATCAAGTCCTTCAGAGACTGTTAAACTGATCAAGTATCTGAATGTAATCATATCCATCACAGGTGAATATGTTTCATCAAAATCGACCCCAGGTCGTTGAGAAAAACCTTGGGCTACAAGCCTGGCTTTATATCGAACAATTTCGTTTTTCTCATTTCTTTTCTTTGTGAATACCCATTTATATCCAATTGGTCGAACATCTTCTGGTGTTCGAGTTATGGGTCCAAAAACTTGACGTTTCGCCAATGAAGTCAACTCTGCCTGAATTGCTTCTTCCCATTTTGGCCAATCATGTCTTTCCCGACATTCATCAATACTGTGTGGCTCAAAATCAAAATCATTCATTATCTCACTTGCCACTGTAAAAGCAAAGACTTCATCTATGTTAATCGATTTTCGATCCCAATATTCATTAGTGTATGAATAATTCAAGTTTATTTCCTTACTTCCATGTTCTTGTAATTCTTCAGGAATTTTAGAATTTTCATTTTCTTTTGGGATTGGTGGTTCTACGGGAACCAATGGTTCTTCGGGAACCGATAGTTCTGCTGGAACTATCTGTCTATTCACTTGATTTTTTCGTTTGCGGGGAACAATATCTTTTGCACCCAATGGCCTCCCACGCTTTTGGCGTGTACTGGAGGAATCGACTGCTGCTTTTGAATTATCATCATTAACCTTAATTTTCGCAGGTGTGTTGATAGCATCTATGTATGACCTGGTTATCTTTGATGTGTCTGCAAATGCATCAGGCATTTGATTTGCAACATTTTGCAAATGAATTATCCTTTGTACTTCTTTATCACATTGTGATGTACGTGGATCTAGATGAGACATGGAATTAACTTTTCATTCAATATCACGCCTAACTTCAAGAGGCTTTTTATTTCCACCCAAATGTGGGAACGTTGTCTCATCAAAACGACAATCTGCAAGTCGTGCAGTAAATATGTCACCTGTCAATGGCTCAAGATACCTTATTATAGATGGTGAATCAAAACCAACATAAATTCCCAATCGTCGTTGGGGTCCCATTTTTGTGCGTTGAGGGGGTGCAATAGGCACTTGCACAGCACAACCAAAAGTACGTAAATAAGATATATCAGGTTGATGCCCACACACAAGTTGTATAGGAGAATATTGATGATAAGCACTAGGTCTTAAACGAATTAAAGAAACAGCATGTAACACAGCATGTCCCCAAGTAGAAACTGATAATTGTGATTGCAATAATAATGTGTGTGCAATCATCTGTATACGTTTTATAAGAGATTCTGCTAAACCATTTTGGGTATGCACATGTGGAACCGGATGTTCAATATCGATCCCCAATGACATGCAATAATCATCAAATGTCTTAGATGTGAATTCACCAGCATTATCAAGACGAATAGACTTTATTGGATGATCAGGAAAATGTGCCCTTAATTTAATAATTTGTGCTAACAATTTTGCAAATGCAACATTACGAGTTGACAATAAGCACACATGTGACCATCTGCTGGATGCGTCAATCAAGACCATAAAATAATTAAATGGTCCACTAGATGGGTGAATAGGGCCACAAATATCCCCTTGGATTCTTTGCAAGAAAGATGGAGATTCAATACTGACTTTAATTTTTGATGGTCGGACCACTAATTTTCCTTGTGAGCAAGTGGTACAAATAATTTCATTGGACTGAAAAACCTTCTGGTTTTTCAATGGATGTCCACGTGAATTTTCAACAATTCTACGCATCATAGTTGATCCCGGATGACCAAGACGATTATGCCAAAGTATAAAACTATTTGGATTGGAGAACTTCTGGTTCAGTATTGCATATGCCTCAATCGTTCTTATTGTTGTATAATACAACCCAGATGATAGAATGTGTAATTTTTCCAGTACACGCTTTTCACCACAATCGTTTAAAGTGATACATAGAAACTCAGTTTCATTTTCACTTGTGGTCTCAATATGATATCCATTACCGCGGATATCCTTAAAGTTAAGTAGATTTCTTCTGGATCTACTAGCATATAAAGCATTATGGATTTCTAATCGAGTGTCATTTTGCAACAATATAAAAGCTCTTCCGGAGCCTTCTATAATATTTGCATAACCCATAATAGTATTAACATTTGCCTCAACAAAAGTTAGACACGAAAAATATTTCTTTTCTTTAAGAATTGTATGTGTAGTGGCTGAATCAACAATACACACATCATTGCCGTTTTTGTCAACCGATGATTCATTTCTGGAATTCATATCCTTTCATGAAAAAAAAACATAGCATTAGATTAAAAACGCCTGAAAGGATTACATAAGACAAAAACATAATATATTACAATATATTACAATCCCATGATTATTCAATAACAGTTCATGCTATATCATCAGCAACCAAGTTTCCTACGTTTCCATCGTCATCTTCAAAGAAGTCAGAGACATTCAAATTAGTCGGGTTTGCATGATCCGAGTTGTCCATAAAATTTGTCTCTACGATCTTCTCTTTTCCCTTAAGTGATGCTTGATACAAGACCACTAAATGCTTGGGAGTACGACAAGTACGTGCCCAATGTCCTTTTACGTCACATCTAAAACATTTATGTTCACTATTTTTGGGAGTATGAGTTTGTTGGTCTTTTCCTTTATCACGCCTCTCAAATTTGTTCCACTTCTGGTGGAGCATATTGTCATTTCTCACACGAGGGTGAAAATTACCGCGCCCACGGCCACGACCGCGACCACGACCACGACCGCGACTGGAGCCTTGGCCTCTCCCAAAAAGAGGATAATTATCATGATTTGTCACATTCACTTCAGGGAATGGTGAACTACCAACGGGGCGAGTTTGATGATTTTTCATCAACAATTCATTATTTTGTTCAGCAATCAGTAAACATGCAATCAAATCTGTGAACTTTTCAAATTTACGCTCCCGATATTGCTGTTGCAGGAGCATATTAGATGGGTGAAATGTGGAGAATGTTTTCTCAAGCATCATGTCATCAGTTATTTTGTCTCCACACATACGGAGCATAGATACAATTCTAAACACAGCGGAATTGTATTCATTGATGGTCTTGAAATCTTGCAGTCTAAGATTAGACCATTCATGTAATGCTTGAGGTAAGGCAATAGCCTTTATCTGCTCGAATCTTTCTTTTAACCTATTCCAGAGATCAAGTGGATCTTGAATATCCAAGTATTCGGCCCGTAGACCGGAATCTATATGATGACGTATAAAGATGATGGCCTTTGCTTTATTCTGTACGGACTCTTGGTTGTCTTCTACAATCACTTCCCCAAGATTCATAGATCTTAGGTGTAGAGTTGTTTCTAGGGCCCATTCAAAGTAATTCTTCCCATCGAGACCGAGGGCAACATATTGGCACTTCACCAGGTTCGACATCCTGAAAAATTTAACCGCAATAATATAATTAAAATATGTCCAAAATATTTATTCAAAATATGACATATTTTGCGGATATTTAGAACTGCCGGTTCTAATTTTTTAAAACTCCAAGTTTTAGTCCCGATATCTCATAATGTAGTTTGAGATTTATACTTTGATTCGGAACTTCGGGTTCCGTAAATTTGAGAAATTGTAAACTTCTGGTTTACATGAACGCCATGTCCATCAACTTTCTTTCTCGACAATTTTAGAACTTCGGGTTCACTTCGTAAACTTCGGGTTACAAACATTATATATAAATATAAAATAATAATAACAGATAAATTTCTGATGTGAAAGATCCAATTCAAGATTGGCGATCACAGAGCATACTTATAGATACAAATATAATAAACATAAATAAATTTACGAAATAAACATAAATGCAATAAATAAACATAAATTAGTTAGTAGTTAGTAAGAAAGAAAAATAAATAAATTACGATAGTTAGGTTAATCGTGCTGATAACGTGTTGTGTAAAATATATTAAATGTGCGGTTTAAAATACCACCACCAACATTAATTATGAAGCAATATATTTAAGTGGGCATGAGAGTGTAATAATGAGAATTATGAAAATTACTTAGAGAAAATGAAGAAGGGAGAAGCTACGGATGGAAAGTGTTGGGTGTTTTCTTATTCTCGATGCAAGACTTACATGATCCATATTTATAGGGAAAAAGTGAAGAAGTCTTGGCCATGTGGCCATTCCCCCATACACCACACAAGTAAGAACTATTACATGCATGATCATGTCATGTTGGAACAAGTGCCATGGTGGGGTCCACACATGCATTTCTTACAATAATTTGGTTATATATACAGTAGGGATTTTTTTTTGCTGAACAAAAAATTGAGATGTATAAATCATAAGAGGCAAACACGACACAATGAGAGGAGGGAAAGCAACAATACATCAATACATGAAAGTGAGGGAATTGAAGACTAGCGAGAGCTGAAATTAGAAGATCTCGCTAATCTGGTCCATGATCTTCTTGATAATGACTTTACTGGAGAATGAGACATTGTTGAAAACCACATTATTTTGCGCTATCCAAATATTATTCAGAGAAATGCTGCAAACGGCGCCCCAAGATCTCTTGGATTTACTATCTGGATTGAGATGAGGCCAATATAGATACGGAGCCCCTTACAGATTTGGGGAAGGCGCAGCTCATGCCCTGTTCAGAGATACCATATCATTCTTTGTCATACGGCCGGTTGAAGGAAATATACATGGGGAAGAAAATGAAACTCAAATGATTTCAACCAATTTATAAAACAATACATGAATTTAATATGAGAAACAAATATTCCTTATTTAATAAGATTATACGCAAAAGGTAATAAAATATATAATGTTTGAAATCTTGCTTGATTCACTGGAATCTCAACACTCTCGCTCAATTTGGAGCATGAAAATGTCCAACTTGTAAAGGAGAATATAAAAACGTAAATATCTCATGACGCTCTTTGAAGTCAATTTATGGCGCCATACGCTACTTGCTTTTGATTTTATGGCGTCTTGCGCTCTATAACTCGACTCTTTGGTGTCTTGCGCTCTACAGCTCGGCTCTTTGGCGTCTTACACTCGGGATTCGGCTTTATGGCATCTTGCGCTTTAAGACTTCGTCTCCATGGCATCATGAATGTAGGTTATTGCTTTTTATGTTTTGTTGGGGAGACTAGAATTTTGATTGAAGGAAAATAAAATACAATTTTATTGATGATAAAAAGTGATGTAAGGAAAAAGAGAAATTTCTTGCCCCGCCCACTTGTTAGAACCATAGACTAACGGGTGGGCAGTACCATAAAATCAGCCGAAGTTAACAAGATCATACCAGCTCTGTTACCATGAAAAAAATGAGACTCAAATGATTTCAATATTTGTATTAGTGCCAAGATCACGAAGAAAATATTCTTTACTTAATAGGATTGTATGCAAAAGGTAATAAAATATATAATGGATAAGCAAGAAATCAATTGTGTAAACCCTTTCGTTGTGTGTAACTTTGCCTTATCGTTAATTATGATTTAACAGGTGGACGAGGTAAGATTGTTTCGATTTCCCCTTTACTTTTTTTTTCTCACGTTATTTTGTTTACCTTTTTTTCTTTTATTCCCCCTCTTTTGTAAATTCTTCAATTTCTACATATTCTCTATCAATTAATTCTTTTATTAAATCTCTCCCTCATCTCTTAAATCTGTTTTTTCCTCTTTTTCAAACCTTGATTCTATTTCTTTTTTAATATCTTAATTTAGTTAAATATTCTCAATATTTCCCAATTATTCACCTATTTTCTTTAAAAAAATCACTTTTTTTTCTTTCTCAATGTAATATTGCACCGCAGTAGTTGCTTAAATTATTTTGCACCGATGTAGTTGCCTCACAGTTTATTGGTATATTTTAGAACCACTTTTGCACCGTCCTCAGAAGACGTAGTTGTCGCACCGTCATTATATGACGTTGTTGCTTTTCCTCTTCTTTATTATTTATTTTCTTTCTATCCTCTCTTAATTAATATCTCTTTCAATCATTCTTCATTCTTTTCATTTTATATTTCTCACCACCCTAAATTCTATTCTAAATTCTCGACTCCTTCTCAATTTCTTTTTTTTAATATCAGTCACTACTATGGTTCAAGTTATTGCATGTCACGTGCCTCATGTAGCACTATCTCTTAAGTTTGCAGACATATTTACCAAAGGCTTCCTGAATGGCGAATGCTCTCTTTGAAGACTTTTACTTCAGTCAAAGCATTTGAAATCCTACTGCTCCGACTGTGGAGGCCTGTTAGATATATTATATTATATGTATCATATCTTTCTTATTGTTATATTAGGGTTAGTATTATTTTTCTATATTGTATTCTATTGTACATTATATAAAGAAATTTTCTATTATAATTCATCAAGTATTCAATCATATAAACACTTCAGTACAATTCTGTTACTGATTAAAAAGCTTCTTAGATCCCAATAAAGTATTAGTGCATCGAGTGTTGTACTTCTCAAGTGTTGTACTTCTCACCAAGTATATGACTATCAAATGTCATACTTCTCACGAAACTCATATAATTTTGTTTGGTTGCTTTTTATTTTTGTTGACAGTTTGTTTTGTAATAAATCGCTTACCGCTTATGTCGGGATGGCATAAAAAATCTAAACTTATATGAATTCAGATCACTAAGTCCGTCTTGTTAACCATTCTTCAAAAAGATTGTAATGTAAAGAAATAAAAAAACATAAATCACTATAACGCATCTCGAACTTGATGAAATAAAGAACATAGATTATTAAATACTTCCCAAACTGCTATAAAAAAAATCCAAATACATCTAAAACCCACACTTTATTCATCCCTAGCTTATAACTACTCTACCCTATGTTCAAAGACTACTAATCTTCTGCCAAAATCTATTATTAGCACGACACTCTAACCAACTGAGCTAATGGATTAATTTATAAAGGAGAAATACGGTTTTGCGAATAGGATGAAAGAATCCAAAGGTAGATTCCAAACTACATGTTTAAGCAAGGGCTATTTACAGTTTGTTCATACTACACTGGCGCGTTTTACAGTTTGCTACACCTATAATAAAAAGTTCAAATTTAAATACGTTAATTGTATTTTTTTACAATTCCGTTAGAAATTGGATAAAAACCTAAAAATTTGGACGAAAAGCTAATTTTTTTTAAAAAAACACGAAAAATACCTCTTCAGCTGGTTTGACTTGGACCAGAAATAACACAGAATTAGTTTTTGGTTTATGTAATTGGACCGGTTATGTATTAAATTATGTAATAATAATAATAATAATAATAATAATAATAATAATAATAATAATAATAATAATAATAATAATAATAATAAAGTAATTAATAATATATTGAAACTTTCGAATGTCATAACTCTCTCATGCAAACTCTGTTTCGGGCTCGTATTATATCAAATGGAAGAGAATTGGAAGATCAACAACTTTAAAACAAAAGTTTTTGTCTAATTATATAATTTTTTTAATAATTAGACTCGAATGAAATTAATAACTATACATTCAAAATAAAAAATTAAAAATTAAAATGACTAACTAAAATAATATTAATAATATACTGAATCGAATGTCATAACTCTTTCATATGAGCTCCGTTTCGGACTCGTAGTATATCAAATCAAAGAGAATCGAAAGATCAACAACTTTGAAAAAAATAAAATTTGTCTATATATTATTAATAATAGATCCAGATGACATTAATAACTATAAATTCGAAAAATAAACAACTTTGAGTGTTAATAGTTATTAATAATATATCAACACAACTTCTTTATTCAAAATTATTTATCTTAGGATTCTATTCGATTTGATATACTATAAGCTCGAAACGTAGCTCGTATGAGAGAGTTATGACATTCGAAAATTTTATTATATTATTAATATTATTTTAATTAGTCATGTGTATTATTCATATTTTTTTATTTTTTATTTCAAATGTATAGTTATTAATGTCATCCGGATCTATATATTAAAAAAATTATATAACTAGTTATTAATAATTTATAGAAAAAATATTTTTTTTTTCAAAATTGTTAATCTTTCGATTCTCTTCGATTTGATATACTACGAGCCCAAAACAGAGTTCGTATGAAAGAATTATGACATTTGAAAGTTTCGATATATTATTAATTATTTTATTATTATTATTATTATTATTATATAATTTAATACATAACCAGTCCAATTACATAAACCGGAAATTAATTCTAGTTTATTTTTAGTCCAAGTCAAACCAACTGAATAGGTATTTTCTGTTTTTTTGAAAAAAAATTAGGTTTTCGTCCAAATTTTTAGGTTTCCATCTAATTTCTAACGGAATTGTAAAAAAATACAATTAACGTATCTAAATTTGAACTTTTTATTATACACATAGCAAAGTGTAAAATGTGCCAATTTAATATGGGCAAAATGTAATTAACCCTTTACTTAATCTACTTGGAACAAGTCCAGCAATTATAAATATGTAATGCAGTCCAACTTTTATTAAGCATGCCCATTCTATTGATTAACTCTGTTTATATGCAAAATGAAATTTTTTTAACAATAATAATATAACCTATTTTTAGCGTAAAACTGGTCAAATTACCTAAACATTTCAGATATCCAAGAAAATAGAGAATTAAACGCAATCCAACAAAAGAGGAGAAAACGAGACAACAACGTTTTAAAAATTAACCAAAAAAAGCATAACACTTGTCCATATATAATCAGATCATGACCAATACCATTTACCAAGGCATCACAATAATTACAATAACTTGTGTTCGGTGAATCTCTGTACCTCTAGCTCTGAATCGTTAGGGGCTTCTTTTTTCGCCGATCACATAAAATATGGAAATGAAAACAATAGTTTTCGCAGTCCTCTTCTTCTCCGCCTTCCTAAGCTCTGTGTTGGCTCAGGAGCCAGCACAGGCTCCCGGGCCCGATGCCACAGCCTCAGGTCCCGATGCTGTTGCAGGACCTGACGCCACAGCTTCGGGACCCAGTGGGGCAGCGGGACCCGGTGGGGCAGCGGGACCCGGTGCCGCGGCCTCTGCTGCAATAGCTGCTAACTTGCCTGGTTTTGGGTCTGTCGTTGGTGCAACTTTAGTTTCATTCCTCGCTTGTTACTTGCATTGAACTGGGAAAAGAGGACTAATGAATGTTGTAATTGCCATTTGTTTTCTTCGTATTATTTGAGTTTCAATGTATAATGTATTAATTAACGTCGACTTTGTGTTTATCATAAAGATGAAATAATATTTTATCCATCTAAAATCTCTGATCTAGCTTGAAAACAAATTTCAATTAATATTATGGCAACCGTTTTCTACTCAAGCCATGTATATTACCTTGTTAAAAGTAATGTAATGATATCATTTAAAATCATCTTAAATTATCATAAAAATTGAGTGTAATAAAATTACCCTTACGAAATCTTAACATTTTTGTTGTATTATGCCAAAATGACAAATTCATCTTTTAAATTGAAAAAAAAAAATCATGTCTCTCCTCTGACAAGGGAAGCAACTAAATCCATTTGTCTTCCACTGATAAAAATAATGAGGGATATATTATTTATGTGTATTGTGAATTATAAGATACCTATATTTATAAAATCTAATATAGAGAGAAAGACAAAGAGAGAGAATAAGTAACCCTAATACATATGAGAAAATGAAACTAGAATATAATCTAACAGCCCCCCTCAAACTCAATGCAGTGAAACAAGAATTGAGTTTGAAGCTTGATAATATTGAGTTGTGGCTGCCGAGGATGATGTCGAGGTGATGCGGCGAGGATTGAGGATGGAGGATGTGTGCCGCTCACGGCCGATGGCGGATGCCTGATGCCCGTATGTGCTGAATGATGCATGATGCCTACTGATACCCGATGATGCCTATTGATAATATTGAGTTGTGGTTGCCGAGGATGATGTCGAGGTGATGCGACGAGGATTGAGGATGGAGGATGCGTGCCGCTCACGGCCGATGGCGGATGCCTGATGCCCGTATGTGCTGAATGATGTATGATGCCTACTGATACCCGATGATGCCTGATGTTAGATGCCTGATGGCGGATGACGAGATAGCAGCTGCCTGATGATGCCAGATGTCTGATGGCTGATGGCGAGATAGCATATGCCCAATGATTGCCAGATGTCTGATGGTTGATGGCGAGATAGCAGATGCCCAATGATTGCCAGATGTCTGATGGCTCATAGCGAGATAGCAGGTGCCCAATGATTGCCAGATGTCGGATGGCTGATGGCGAGATTCCTGATGCTTGATGCCCGATAATGCCTCTCACGTGCGGTGTCCGGATTACGGGATTCCGAATTACGGGATGTCCGACTTACGGGATGTCCGGATTACGGGATGTCCGACTTACGAGATTCCGCAGAGAGGATATAGCGAGACGAAGGTGCGTGCAAAATAAATCACCACAGGCTGTTTCCGCGAAACCTAAAAACATATCAGGATTTTCGGCTTTGTGACGGGGCCATGGGTGGTATGAAAATAATTGAAGAAAGTTTAAGATTTTGGAAGCAAGATCAATTGATGATGAAGAGCGAGATTTCTCGAGAATTGTTTGCGGAAACGAGAGGTTAAATATTGAGATTGAATTACCTCGCCCACCCGTCATAATCACAAATCATCGTCGAGTGGGCAAAGCGAGAAATTCTTAGAGATCTAACCAAGAATCGTTGATGCCTCTGATACAATGATAGAAATAATGAGGGATGATGTGTATTGTGAATTGCAATAGACCTATATTTATAGAATCTAATATAGAGAGAAAATGAAAGAGATGGAATAGGTAACTCTAATACATATGGGAAAAGAAAACTAGCATATAAACTAACATCCACATATGCAACAAGACCTTTATTAATCGCTAGACATTAAATGAAGCAGCAATGTTACAAGGGAAGGAACCTATTATAACAAACGGTCACGATAAAATTTTTATTCCTAGTTTTTAAAGACTCGATTATCTCTAGTTTTCAGAATAAGTGACTTGTAAGTATGTGCATTTACTTTTAAAAAAAATAAATTCCCTAATTTCTTTTAATTTATTATTTTCTTGTTTTCCAGTTTTCTTTTATTATTAAAATTGTATATTTAAAGTCATTTGGCTTATTAAAAATTATATTAAAGTGTGTTTCTTTTTAAATAAAATTAAATTGTATTAGAATAAAAGAACTTGAATACCTTTAAAACAAGCTGTTTTAAAGGTGTATGCAACTAAATGTCGGTCTATTTCTGTTAACTTCCATTAGATTTAACGATTTAACGTGTGAAATGACTAAGATATCCTTAACAGATAAATTCTGTTTTTTTTAATTTAATTAAAAAGACTTAAATACTCTTATCTATGATTTTAACTTTCAAACATGTGTCATTTATTATTTCTCTGCACACTCTCTCATTGATCTCCCTCTAATCTCTCTCCCATCTCTCTCTCTTCTCTCACTAAGCGACCAAGAAATCATTTTGATTTCGTTTTTAATTAAATTTATACTCATACACAATTGGTCTTCATATCTAGGCTACTTGACATGATAATTAAAAATCAAAATCATACCCAAAATCTAATTCATACAACCAAACTAAAACTCAATTCAAAATCAATGGCAGAAACTGCTCTTCAATATATGGGCTCGAGTTTCCAGAGGAATCCAAATTCCTATTTTTGCAATTGTAAAGGGGAAATGAACAAATTAACGAGGTGTTAATAAATCGAAAAAAAACCCTCTTCCTCGTAGAAAATATCTAACGAAGTTGTTGTATTCTAGGGAGATAAACGGCGGCAAAGAGAGAGAACAAAAGAGTATATGTCGATCTGAGCTCCGTCTTGGACCACCGTTCTTGGGGAGAGAAAATTTTCCATACACCACACTGACCAGCCTTCGCCAGAGCCTCCCTCACCCAAGAAATGGGGTTCTCCAGATTGGGGACCCATAAGCTTGAGGTTTTTCCCCAAATAGAGTCGGTGGTTAGGTTCTCCGAGACGGGGAGTGACAAGGAAGTTGTTGAAAGCGATTTTGCCCTCCAAGTGATTTTGCTGAAAGCGGTTTTTCCTTCACCGACAATGGAAAGATTTTCCCCAAATCAGACCCAATATGGTTTATATAATTGTGACTGACGGCGAGACCTCAAACTATTCCAGCGACAGGGACGCCGACGACGAGCTGTGATTTGTCCGATGAAGTCTGTGGTTTATTCGGTTATAAATCTCTGGCATCACTAATTTGTGTGATTATTGTTGGAATAGAACCAAAGAGAGACGACTAAGAGTACATGGAGAGAGATGTGAAAGAGAGAGAAGAAGTGGATGGCATATCTTTGATAATTAGAAGTATATATGAGGATATTTGGGTTTTTTCAATGAAATTTTAAAAAATTGATTTATCTCTTAAGGGTATTTTAGTCATTTTTCATGTTAAAAAATGTTAGCGTCTAATGGAAGTTAACATAATTGGACAGAAAGGTGTTGCGTGAAAAAAATGCAATTCTTAAGTACTTGATGTGACAAAAACATATATAAATGTATTCATATGAAAATAGTTTATTCTAAGGGTATACACATGAAGTTTTCTCTAGAATAAACAGGAAACGTAGTTTAGACAATACTCTACATTTCATAGGTTATAGAGACAAAACCTTAGAGCGCAAGAAGCCAAAGAGTCGAAGCTCGAGCGCAATATGTCAAATAGTTGAGCCATAGACCGCAAGACGCCAAAGATTTGAGGTATAGGGTGCAAAACGCCGTAGAGCCAAAGATAAATAGCATATGATACCATAGAGCTTGTTTACCATTTATATTTGTAGATCCAAACGCAATTCGGTTTTCACCATATTGAGTTTGAGAGGGGTTGTTAGAATAAATAAGAATACAGTTTAGACAATTTTAGTTTATGGTATGTTTCCTATTGTGTTTTCCTATTTGGATTAGTCTACTCTTATAGAAAGGGTTCTTTATTATTGTAATTCAGACATCAAGAACATCCATTCAATACATCAACATTATTATTTCTATCGGAGTGAATAAAATTTGTTGAGGTTGGATAAAAAAGAGGTTAATGTTTGAATTATCTAAAATGATGAAAAGAATATGAGAAGCATACCACATTCCGATATAAACTTCATAGTTTTGACATTTGCCAAAGGTTGATAGAAGTTCTCAGATGCTCTTTGTTGTTTTTAATGAACAACAAATTTTTTTCAATTTTGAGAAGATTCCACTTACTCCTTGTATGCGGGAGTTTCACCACTTTCTCTAGATACCTCCCCTAAATTTCAAAAGTTTCATTTTACCACTCTCTAATGAAAATTCCGTTAATTTTTTGCGAAATGATGAAAATATTCTTTTATTAAAAAATTAATTAAATATATTTTTCTGAATCAATAATTAGATAAAAATAATTTTTTTATTTTGCTTTTAAATTCTTTTTAAATACTAACATAATCTTTTATTCTTATTATTGCACGACAATTTGTCTAAAACACTTGACTTATATACATAACCGTAAAATTATAAAAATTCCTTGTATCTAAAAAGATTTCAGTATTAATAGAGGAGTTGTAAATATTCATGTCACCACTCTTCAATTCATACTTTATTATTTTTCTATATTTAATTTACAATTCAATAATGTCCATTTGAAAGTGAGGGAGAGAGAGAAGTAAGCACAAGTATTCTATAATTCTTTTACAACTTTGTGTTGTTGTTTTATTGTGTATCCAAATATGTTTACCCAAAGATCATAAAATTTCTATAGAAACTCTCCAAAGATCTTCTACAAAGTGAAAATTTTAGACATTTTTAAATGAAAATGGAAGAAGATTTAAATGAAAATAGAAGAAGTTTCACCTGACAATAATTTTGACAAATGTTGTAATTTCCATTTGTTTTCTTCATATTATTTGAGTTTCAATGTATAATGTATTCATTAACGTCGACTTTGTGCTTATCATAAGGATGAAATAATATTTTATCCATCTAAAATCTCTGATCTAGCTTGGAAACATATTTCAATTAATATTATGACAACCGTTTTCTACTCAAGCCATGTATATTACCTTATTAAAAGTAATGTAATTGTATCATTTAAAATCATCTTAAATTATCATATGAATTGAGTTTAATAAAATGACTCTTATGAAATCTTAGCATTTATATTGTATTATGCCAAAATGACAAATTCATCTTTTAGATTGAAAAAAAATCATGTCTCTTCTCTAACAAGGGAAGCAACTAAATCCATTTGTCTTCCACATGTGCAACAAGAACTTTATCAATCACTAGACATTAAATGAATCAGCAATGTTGCAGGGGAAGGAACCTCTTAAAACAAACGTGTTGAAACTTTTGCAGCAGCAATGTTGGAAATGTTGCAATGTTGCAGCAGCAATTTTTGCCCTGCAATGTTGCAGCGCAAAAAGTTCTACCTAGCGCAAAAGTTCTGGTGGAATTTTCTGCGACTCCAAAAGTTACTGCGTGCCACCTTTTATGCACGCACATGGACACGTGTCGCACAATGAGAAAGCGTGCGTGCAGGTTTTCATAAAGCAACACTTGTGATTGGTTTGTAAAAACCCAAAATTTTGTATTTGATTTATATATATAATCACATTCCAATGCAAGATGCTTGACACGTGGAAACACGGAGAAACACTCCAACTTTAAATTGTCGTGCGGTTCCGTGAGGGTAATTTCGTCTTTATTGGGTGTAATGTCGTGATTATGAGTATAATCTCGACTCAACCTAAACCATTAAATTTATTTGTGGCCAGAAACATAAACAACTTTCACTATATTTATATTGGGTGTAATGACGCGATTCTGAGTATAATGTCGACGCTTTTATTTTTCCAAAAAGTTGGTTTGCTCGCACCGCAGGTGCTCTACCAGAGCACGGCCCGTGCTGAGCCGAGCCTGCCGGACGGACGGCAAGGGCGCGCGTGTGGGTTTTGCCGTAGCCGCAGGTTACTCCTAAAAGGCTCACACACAACTGATAGAAGAAGGGAGACAAACAAATATAAACAATAAAAAAAGTTTCACATCTGAGCGATGCGGGATTCTAAGTGTGAGAGAAACTAAACTTATGAGTGTATAGTCTAATGTGAGTGTGTAGTCTAAACTTGTGGTATATAATCTAATGTGAGTGTACAGTTTAAACTTGTGAGTGTATAGTCTAGACGTGTTGGTGTAAGAAGAGTAGACAAACACTTACAATGTGAGTGTATAGTCTAAACTTGTAGGTATATAGTTTATACTGTGAGTGTATAGTCTAAACTGCTGATTGTATTGTCTAAAATTGTGACTGTAATGTTCAAACTTGTGAGTGTATAGTCTAAACTTGTAGGTATATAGTCTATATTTGTGAGAGTATAGTCTACACTTGTGAGTGTATAGTCTAAACTTGTGAGTGTATTGTCTACTCTTCATACAGTTACACGTCTAGACTATGCACTCACATTATACTATACACTCACAAGTTTAGACTGTTTAGACTATACACTCACAAGTTTAGACTATACACTCATAAGTTTGGTTTCTCTCACAATTGGAATCCCACATCGCTTAGATGTGAAACTCTTTTGTTGCTTATATTGGTTTGTCTCACACGCGCTTAGTTACTACATTCTCACAAAAAAGATTTGGTTCTCACTTAATTTGTCATATATATATATATATACCTTTGTTATCTCCTCTAAAGTTTATAAAATTGTTATTATAATATAGTTTTATTATTTGACAAATTTGCATAGTTAATTAAGACCCATAACTATGGGAAATTCGCTTATTCTCAGCGAGATATTGAAATATCCCACCGAGTTGGTCACACCAACCCGGTGAGATATTGAATATCTCGCCGGTTTGGTAAAACCTTTCCCGACTAGATATTGCATATCTCGCCAGGTTGTTTCACTAGTCAACGATCGGATATTGACCATAACGGTCATCACCTTTCCCGGTGAGATGTTGCGTAATATCTCGCTGGGAAAGGTTATGACCTTTATCGGCGAGATATTCAATATATTGTCGGGTTTGTTTCACCAAACCGGCGAGATATTGGAAATCTCGCCGGGCTGATTACACACGTCAACGCCCAGATGTTGACCACAACGGTCATAACTTTTTCCCGGCGAGATATTGTACAATATCTCGCCGAGAAAAATTATGACCGTTGATGGTCAACGACTCCAACCCGGAGAAATATTGAAATATCTCGCCGGGGGGTGATTCGTTGACTGTCAACGGTCGGATGTTGACCATCAACGGTCATAACCTTTCTCGGCGAAGCCGGGAAAATATTCTGAAATATCTATAAAAGATCCATGCATGACTTCATTTGTCAAAATTTTATTTGTGAAGGATCATTTTGACCTATATTGATAGAGGTGAATATTTGGACTGCATACAAAGTCGAAGATTACTAGTCCGATTCTCGAGTTACCCTCGCTGTCTCTAATCTTGTCGTCCCCGTTGGTCGATCTCCAGATTTGCAGGTTAGTTTGGGTTTTCGATTTGCTATGAAATTTTAATTTTGCTATGATACTTCGACATTACTATGAATTTTTTTGACTTAGGCTATGAATTAGTGAAATTTTGGTGAACTACACTATGAATACGTGTAATTTTTTTGAACTAGGGTATGAATTAGTAAAATTTTGGTGAGCTAGGCTATAAATTAGTGAAATTTTGGTGAACTATATGTTATGAATTAGTGAAATTTTGGTGAACTATATGCTATGAATTATGACCGTGTGGTTCAAAATCGTACTTTTGTTTGTGGATATTTACCTTTAATTACGTGTAGTAATACATATGCATATATAACTATCACATATTGTATTGCATGTAGATCTTTCAACTATGGACCAACGTAGGTGTATGGATATAAAAAAATAGAAGGTCGCAAGCGTATATGGACGGTGTCGAAAATTTCATAAAGTTTATCTAAAGAAATGCGTTCCAACACGGTTGTGACCGACATCTATGCTCGTACAAATCCTGTCACCATATGATTGTCCAACACGAGAATACAATACGTACCCACTTATTACAATACAGTATGGTTTCGACATACATTGTGTGGATCTGTCACGGTGAAGTGCATAACGCAAATTCGTTTTTGGGTGCGAGACGAGAATCCCCACGGGACGAGGCTTCAAGTAGTCGAAATGTCTATCCGTTTGTAAAGCTTGTGGAGGATTTATTCCAGCAGGCTGAAAACTTTGGTGAAGATACAGTGTAGGGTGAGCACCCTACGACAAAAGCAACGATGGACGCGTATGACGAACTAACGCGTCTTGCGAACACCCCATTGTTTCCAGGGTCTGACTTGTCTTGTCTGCAGGCGCTTTTGAAGTTGATGACCATTAAGGAAGAATCAGCAATGTCAAACATAGCATTTGACATGAATTGTGAGTTTTACATAAATTCGCACCCGTTGCCAAATTTCCACCCTAAATCATATGTCGAAGCGAAGAAGATGTTCAAGAAGATAGGGATGGATTGTATCAAGTACACTACTTACGAGTTCGGGTGCATCTTGTACTATAAACAGTACCAATTTGCCAAATTCTGCCCTATTTGTCAGACATCTAGATGGGTAGACGGGAAACAAAAAATAATAACCAAGGAAAATTTTCGGGTACTTCCCTATTATTCCGCGGCTCCAGCGTTTGTACATGTCAGCGAAGACTGTCGACCAAATGCGTTGGCACGGGCAAAGGGTCAGAGACAGAAAAAACGTTGGCCATCCAGCTGACGGCATATCTTGGAAAGAGTTTGATCAATTATACCTAACATTTGTTGCAGACTTCCGGAACGTGTGTCTTGCTCTAGCGAGCGACGGTTCTAACCCGTTCGGGCCCGCTTCTACGCCTTATAGTATTTGGCCAGTGGTAATGATTCCCCTCAACTTCCCCCCGTCCATGTGTTTGAGGAAAGAGTACAATATTCTATCGATACTGGTTTCCAGGCCAAAATCACCGGGTAAGTGTTTGAACGTGTTCGTGCAACCATTAATAGACGATCTGAAAGTATTGTGGGGCACGGGTGTCCCAACGTATGATCGGAAGAGTGGCGAGCAATTTCGGATGCGTGCAGCAGTGATGTACACAATCAGCGACTATCCAGGGTTGGGAATGTTAGGCGGAATTCAGGTAAAGGGGTACAAGGTATGCCCCATTTGCCTTAACGACCGCGACGCTACATACAGTCGACGTAGAATGTCATACCTCGGACAACATAGATGGTTACACACCTCTCATCCATACCAATTCAAGACTCGTGAGTTTAACGGTGCAACGAAAGAACGACCACCCTTACATGTACCTTCATCGGATGAAGTCCTCAAACAGACAAGACTTCATGGATTTCCAGTGCAGAGTTTGCATACGTTGTTAGTGCCGAAACAAGATAGGCCTCCGTGTTGCTGGACGCAAGAAACTATTTTCTGGCAGCTCCCGTACTGGAAGTCAATTCGGGTTAGGCATGCTCTTGATGTCATGCATATCGAGAAAAATGTCTGCGATAATGTCATGGGCATTGTACTTGACTTTAAGTCAAAGACCAAGGATGATGCAAATGTCAGTGCAACTCCCTTAGATATGGGCATCAGTCATCCTTCCTCTGATTTCACTGTGTTGCCTCAGAAGCGGGGCGAAGTGTTTGAAAGAATTGCTGGTATCAAATATCCAATCGGTTATGCCGGTCAGCTGAAAAGTAAAGTGAATGTCATGGACAAAAAAATTTACAGATTGAAGACACACGATTGTCATGTGTTGCTCCAGCGAATTCTCCCGATAATCATCCGACCGTATGTTGGGTCGCGCGTGGCGGATACCTTAGTGGATTTAGCTCAATGGTTTCAGAGGTTATGTTGTCAGGGAACTGAAGGTGCAAGAAATCCATCAGCTCCAATGTGATATCAACTTGATTCTGTGCAATTTGGAGAGTATATTCCCAGTTGCATTCTTCACAATCATGGTTCACCTTTGTCATCATCTGCCCGAACAACTTTTGATTATTGGCCCAGTTCATTACAGTTGGATGTTTCCAGTTGGAAGGTAAATTTGCTAGATAACATTCATACGTATTTTTACTTGTAAGTTATATCATTCACAGTATTCCTCTTATGAACTAATTTACATTTTTGATGTAGGCAACTTGGCGAGTACAAGAAGAGTATATGGAACCATCGGTACCCGGAGGGTTGCATAACTGAATTGTATTTGATGCACGAACGAGTGAATTTCATCAACTTATACCTCGACGACGACTCGTCTACTCCCACTGTACAAGTTAATGAGGTTCGGCAATGGAACATCTCAGTTTTCTCCTCAGTTGTAATTCCTAGTTGCTTCGTCGGTCACGCGATTGTCACAGCTGAGGACCAAAATTGGGCCCATTGGACGGTTATGGTAAATTACGAGGAAGCACATCCATACATTGATAGCCACCGCAATCAATTCAACATGAAGTTCCCGAATGTTTCTGAAAAGTTGTGCATACAATCATTCTTCTTATCATTCTCCAAAAAAAGTAAGTGCAATTTTTAAATCAATTCGCGAGAGAATATCGTAATCATAATGAGGTTTGTAGACTAATATCCGACGTGAATTTCTTTCAATTATGCAGATGAAAGCGATGAGAAACGTTGAATTGTATATTCTCTCACGAGGCCAGATTCATACTCGCACTTACTCAAAATGCACCGTTAATGGAGTCAAATATGTGTGTCACCGACAAGATCAGTCGCGAAGGACACAAAATTGTGGTGTGATGTTCAAAGCCAATTCGATAAAGTATTATGGAATCCTGTTACAAGTTGTTGAACTTGTATACACGCAAGGTATGCCTGTTACAGTTTTCAAGCGTAGGTGGTTCAACGAGGCTACTATTCAAAAAGACCGTGAGATGGAATCTGTTGATACATCCACAAATGTGTATCAAGAAAATCCGTGGTGTTTGGCTGAAATGGTGAAACAAGTCTTCTACGTCGACGATGCGCTGCACAGGGTTTTATTGGAAAATTGTCAGCATCATGTTCCATAGAGGTATTTATAACCCGACATCACTCGCAAGAAATGCAAATGAAGGACCAATATACGAGGTCGAAGCACCGTATCAAGAGAAAGCGACAATAGATATTTCTCTTCTCATAAATGGGGGTTTATGTGTTGATTTTGATCCGATTCGAATGCGTGAATCTGATGATTCCGATGAGTCTTTAGAAAAACTGGAATTAGACGAATAATTGGATGAAGAAGAGGAATTTCTTGAATTCAATGATGATGAGGATTTGCCCGTGACAGAAGAAGAAGAAGACGACGAACAGACTGACGAACAAGAATACGATTCTAATTGATTGAACACATATTTCTATGTTTCGCAAAATTTGTAATTTCTTCGTTATAAATAAAAGTCTACCCTCATTTTTCTTGGTATCTAACTTATATATTTTGATCTCTAATAAGAATATGTAACAAATTATTCCCAGCGAATTTCTAACCCTAAACCCCAATTGTCTAATTTAATTATAAATTTATATCTACAATTATAAAATTTATTTATAAAAATAATTTTAAATAACAAATTTATATATTCCCAGTGAGATTTTGTCAAAATCTCGTCGGCTAAGTGTGCACCAACCCGGCGAGAAATTCAATATCTCGCCGTCTTGATAAACACCAAGCCAGCGATATATTGCACAATATCATGTCGGGAAAGATATAGATTAAAATACTTATTTTGACTTTTATAGTTGACTAAATACTCCGTCAACTTATCAGTTATGATCATGTGGTTCGATTTGGCTAAAATTTAATTTATATAGGTAAACCATCACAATCTACATATCTAACGGTTTCAATTTTTATAATTCAATTTTCATACATTCGGGATGTGAACATCGTATATTTAGGGTATGTAAACTCTTACTTCCCATAACTCTAAAACTCTACGTTCAAGACGATTCAATATTGTCAAAATATTTTTTTTAATCCAACCTTACGGATGGAACCAAAGATATATTTATCTATGTCGGGTAAAATTTCAAACAATTTTATTTTCAAATCAACCTCGATCAAGTACTGAATGAGTCGAAAGACGTGTACATATAACGAGTTTCTAACCCTAACCCTTAATTATGAAATTAAAATTTAATTCTAAATTTATATTGTAAGAAATCCTTAAACCCCAATTGTATAACTTAATTATAAATTTATATATGAAATTATAAAATGTAATTATAAAAATATTTTTAAATCTAAACTCTTTCCCGGCGAGACTTTGGTCAAAAACTCGTCGGGAAAGAGTTTATATTAATAAGAATATTTTACAAATATAAACTCTTTCCCGGCGAGATTTTGACCAATATCTCATCGGCTAGGTGGTCACGTGCAACCACCTAGGCGGCGAGATTTTGCCAAAATCCCGCCGGGAAAATGATTTTTTACATATTCAACACTTACACACATTTTCCCTCACTTTTCCTCTCGTTCTCGCTCTCTGCTTCCCTCTCTGACCGTCGACGACTTCCATCTTTGTCGATCTCTGTCTCTGACCTCGCTCTTCGATTTCCATCTCCGTCGATCTCCCTGACCTCGCCTCCTTCCTCGCGAAAACCCTCTGCTCGCCTCCTCGAATCTGCTCCTCGCTTCCATCTCCGACCAGAGCAGCTCAACTCATCGGCTCCAGTTGCCCTCTTCTTCAACCTCCCGACAAGGTAAGTGTATGATTAAGGGTTTAGTTAAATTAATTCTCGAAATTGATTGTGAGATTTTGATTTTAAGTTTAAATTTCTTCAAATTTGGGTTCAAATTTCAGAAATTAGGGTTCAAATGTTTGGGTTTGTGTTTTCAGATGATTGGGTTTTGATCGTATTTTGTTTTGGTTTTGTTTCTGTTTAGGAACAAATGTTATTTCCCAATTGTATAATTTTTTTGGTTTTGATGTATGAATTTGTTGTTTTTAGCAGTGTGTGAGAAAAAGGTTTTGAGTGAATTGGTATTTAGGTCTAGCTATTGATGAATAGTAGAAAAATGAATTTGAACTTTGATGCTCATAACTTTGACTAGAAATATAAGAATAATGGGTTTACAATTATCTAAAGGATATGACGGGAATAAGCCAAATTCATTCATGAAAAAATTTAGCTTATCTGTTTGAGCTTATTCTATTTATCGGTTGTAGAAGAATATTGTTACCTTTATTTCATAATTCCGTTGATATGAATACGTTTTGTATTTATAATAGATGCTAGCTAGAAACGTTACTTGCAAAATACACATGTTGGATTGAGATTTTTGTACGGTGTAGCTCGAGTAGTGAGATAATGTGACTGTTGCATTTTCATACCATTTTCTTTCTAGCAGTATAAGAGTTTGCAGATTTTTAGTAGTATAAATTAAACTACATGACATGACAAATAACGATTGGGTCTCAACCAGGTTACATCAATTTGGTGCTAAATTATATTATAGTGATGCTTAAGATAATATATCAGTTTTGTATTACCTTGTTAATTACCATGCAATATCATTGATATATTTGATTAAACTCATATCACTATTCATTAGGATAACGTCTTAGAAGTCTCAATCTCAATACATTTTTTATTTAAAGCAGAGAGTTAAAATAAAGAATTATGAGTTCTGACATTTGAACTGTAGTTGTCGGAAGAAATCAGACATTGACTCACAGTTTCAAATTAATCTGACTTAATTTGCTGAAAATTTTGATTTGATTTAGGGTTTAGGGAAATGATTTAATTCATATATTGTTGATGTCCACGTAGGAAATGGCTCCTAGAAGGAACATGGCACCGTCTGAGAGCTCAGGGGTACAAAGTGGGCCCCATGACTCGGGGGTAGAAAATGGGGCCCGGGCTGGTACTAGACCCAAGGAGGGTACTCGGCCTCATCAGGGTACATCGGCCCAGGAGGAGGTCAACAGACCCGAGCGGGGTGGTTCGGTTCCGAAGGAGGCGCCTGAACACGAGGATGAGCTGATTGAGTGCATCATTCCCTCAGTTGGTCCCTCGTGCATTCCTACAGCGGAGTCGAACGGCTCGAACACGTGCGGTACGAATGTGCGCTCCGGGCGACACATCTGGTACAAGTCGCTAAACATCACGTACAAAGAAGGATCTACAAGTGAGCCACAGGAGCCGAAGACATGTTCGCGTGGGCTTGCGAAGTGCAAGAAGCTCCAATATATGATAGAGAAAGGGCCCTGTTGCGGGTCCGAATGTGACCTCGCAATTACACTTCTGACCCTGGCTTTCTAGAGCCATTAATTTGGTACTTTTGATCATTTGTGTGTTTTTGACATTTTGTAGGTGCAAGGCACAATTATAGCATAATTGGAGCTGAAAATCGGTTAAGTAAGTTTTGCACAAAAGCTGAAACTTCCCGGTGGTGTAGATTTCTCGTCCGAAGTCCGATTGGGGCCCATAATATGTCGATTTGAGAGGATTGTGAAGATCTAATCCATTGGTGAAGATTTCAAGGGGTCGCGATCGTGCCTACCAAGGCAAGATTGTGACTAAGGCGCGAAACTGATAATAAAATGCAGAAATCAGATATTTTGGAGTGGTGGGGGAGTTGGGCAAAGACCAAAAACGAGTTGAGGAGGAGAGAGCTTAGTTTGAGGGCTCCAACCTCTTGTTCTTCATCAAACTTGAAGATTTCTTCATCTCTTCTTGACACTTTGGGAGTTTTGAAGTGGATTCCACCATAGACTCAACCTTTGGAGCTAGGAAATGAAGCTTTGGAGAGATTTCTACCATCAAATCCACCGAGCTTGAAGATCCATCTTGCTCAAGAACACCAAGAGCAATTTCTATCCCTATTTACTAGTTTACTTTGATGTTGTTGTTTACTTTTGTTGATTGTATGATGATAGTTAGATTGAGCACCATGGTTGAGGACTAAATCCCTTAGCCATGGGTGCTAGACATTATGAAATATGTTTATTGAGTTTATGGAGGTATTAGTTCTAGGATTGAAGACTTTGTTGTGTGGTTGCTTATTTGAATGCATGTATTGTTTAATTGACGCTTTACAATATGTGTTTGAGGAGTTCTATCCGATACCGAAAGAGAAGGATTAGAATCCGGACCTAGCATCCACCGAGTGTTGTAGGCTCAAGACCGTGTCTTGGCACCTCGTAATAACCCTTAGCTTATTATTGTCGATCTAATGCGGTCTCAAGTTGTTCTCAATACTGAAAGGGCACGAGGAGACTCGGGATTAAGCTAACCTCATTACCGAAAGGCGAGGTCGGCACTTAAGACATAGACTCAACATTAATTTCGATCCAAAGAAATTAAAACTCGCAAACTTATTTACATTGCTATTTGTCTAGCACCCTAGGCGCTTTACTTCCATTGTTATCATGTTGTTGTTATTTACTTGTTGGTAGTTTACTAAAATAAATACAAACACTCAAAACAACCTACGACCCTCATTAGTCCCTGTGGATTCGACTCGGTATCTTACCGGTTTATTTGTACTTGTCGCGACCGCGTGTTGTTGCGCGAGAGAGGGGAGACCGCTTTTTCCCCCCAACAAATTGCGAAGTGCAAGAAGCTCCAGTATATGATAGAGAAAGGGCCCATGTTGGTCACGTGGGACTTTGAGAAAAATCACATCCTCATCAACAACGACCCAGAATTTGACTCGTCCCAGATTATCCGGTTCATCGGCGGTCACATCAGGACGAGTATATTAACTCGCGCTCCGACGTTTCGGAAGCTGGACTTCGATGAGCAGTCTAAGATATGGAGAGCTCTGACAGTAAGTTTCTAATTTTTTTTCATTTAAAATTATTTTATTTGAAAATATATTTGCACGAACGTATTTCTATTTTCATTGAAGAGCGCACTACGCTACCACGTAGCGCCAAATCGAGTCTACCAGTGGCTCATTTTCCATACTCAGAGGCGCTACGGGGAGTTTATGGGGGAATGCAGGAGGGACTACGACGAGAAAAAACGGAGGCCTGTCCCGGAAGACTTCATAGGCCGAGAGCAAGCATGGGATTGGATGTGCGACTACTTCAAGAGTCCAGAATATAAGGTATGTTTTAAGACGTAGAATATTTTCTTTAAGTTTTTCAAATACTTAATAATACTTTCTTAACGCTCGATATTTGTCCGTGTGCAAGAACTTTCTGGAAAATTGAAAGCCTTCGCCGAGAATCAGAAAAAGCATAGTGGCGGTTCCCGGCCCTTCGACAGACATGCTCTACTCCAATAGAAGGTTGGAGTTCTCCTTTCGAGTTTGAAAACTTACGTGCGCGTCTACGAAAAAGACGACGACCCGGAGACGGTAAAATTTTAATTTCTTTATAAATTTACTGGAATTTTTATTATGTCATACAATTTAACACTTTTGTTTGCAAGTCCAAAAAGTGAAGGACGAGATCGAGCGGCACAAAGCACTTGCCGTAGAAGCGGCTGCCAGAGGAGAACAATATTCGATCCCGAAGCATGTAGAGGCCGAAATCCTTCAGCGGTTGATGGGCACGGAGAAGAAGCGGGTGTGTATTGTTCCTGGCATGGGCGGCGATTTCCTTCGATCGGCGAAACCGAGAGGTGGTGCCCGTACATCCGCGGCGTCGGCTGAGCAGATAGATGCTGCAGTCGCTGCCAGAACGGCGGAAATGGAGGAGAGGGCTCGCCAGAGAGAATCAGAGGCTCGCGCGAGAGGCAGAATTGGCCGCCAGAGCTGCTGCTGCGGAGGGGGGATAACTGAGCTAAAACGTCGTTTCGACGATCAGCAGGCTCGCTTAAGGCCAAGATCGATGCTTGGGTTAAGGCCGAGGTTCTCGCCACTATCCGGGATCACCTGGTGAGCTTCGTCTTGCCGGGTGGCATGCAATTGCCGCTTCTGGCCCAGACTCCGACGTCAACGCTGACACCGACTCTGGGCCTGACTCCATCTTAGACGGTGACGCATTTGACTATCTCACCGGGACTGCCTTCGGACCAACAACAACCTCCCGCACCTGCCGACGAACGACCGCGCCCGAGCAAGAGGTTCAAGAAGACGACGCAGAAGACAAAACGGATAGGACAACTCCCATAGTTTCCTAGGTTACGATTTTTTGACGTTTTGTAATTATACATTTATTGTTCGACTTTTTATTTATTTGCAATTATGAAATATCTGTTTTCGATCGTTGCAAATTGCAGTTTAGATTTTAGTTGAATTGTCAGGTTTTACAAGTGTAATTGGTAACGGGAAACTGAGAAATTGAGGCATATTCTGTCCAAAACTTATCAAACCTAACCGGCGAGATATTGGCAAAATGTCGCCGGCTAGGTTAGGCTAGGGTTTACAACGTAGCCGGCGAGATGTTGCCAATATCTCGTTGGGTAGGTTGTAAACCCTAACAGCGGATAGTGAAGTTGTCCCAGCGAGATATTGCCAATATCCCGCCGGGTAGGTTGTGAACCATAATCGGCGAGTTTTTGACCAATATCCCGCCGATTAGGTTTTTTAACATTTCCCGACGATATATTGCCAATATCTCGCAGGGAAAACTTCACTACCCCGGTGAGATATTTGTCATCTTCAAGCCGGCGAGATATTGATTCAATATCTCGCCGGCTATGACCATTCCCAACGAGACCTGCCCGGCGAGAACCAAGCCGGCGAGTTTCGGGCGAAAATCTCGCCGGCTTGGCCAAGCCGGCGAGACCGGATATCCTGCCCGGCGAGAGCAAAGTCTTGCCGGCTTGGAGGTCATTTTCAGTGGTCATTGAAATGAATGATATGAAAATAATAATAATTTGAACAATTTTTAATTTCACTCATACTATATATTTCATCTATATAATACAATTTGAATAAGAAATTTAGCCCATGAATAATCAAAGGTTAGTGTAGAAGCACGAGATAGTAACATACCGTTATTGCTGATAAAAAAAGCCTAAGAAACAAAAGGTTAGTGATGATGAATTAATATTTATTTGATAAAAGCTTTAAGCACGATTACATTATTTGTAAAGAAGAGAGAAATTCTCCAACAATAAAACAAATGGAATAATACGAAGGTCTCTCTCTTCCTTTTATCAATCCAATCCCTTTTGTCACCTGACCATCCTAGCTAGAAGTAATAGGCAAGGATTGACGCCAAGGCGGCACCAATGACATGACCAACCAGGGGCGAGCTAGCAATGGCAGCGGCGGTGGGGGCCATAACTGCACCGGCTTCGGACCCCGGTGCTGCAGCCGGAGATACCATCTCCGCTGCCATCACTGAGCTCACTGTGGCCGTCGCTACCAGGGCTGCGCAAGCTATCTTCTTCATTCCCATTTTTTGTTATGATCGGCAAAAACCTCTTGCGAATACAGAGAGATAATTACCGGTCACAACAAATTATTTGGTAATGAAGAACACGGCTCGATGATTGATGTGATCTCAATGGGTTTAGTGTTGGGTATATATGGACAATGATTTTGCTATTTTTGGTGTGAATTGAAGTTGGCTATTTTTGGATTTTGCTATTTGTTGATTTTTGTTTTACCGTATTTTTAGTAGGTACTTAATTGGGTCAATTCTTATATTGTACATGACCATGCCTCTACGTTGAAAAAGAAGAGTTGACATTTTCATAAGATTTGATTGAAGTTATAGTAACGGTACACAAAATAAAACATGAATGTTGTGAATAGGTACACTAATAGGGATACTTAAAATATAATATTCTTTGTGAACGGTCAAAATGAGGGATGTTATTGGTAAATATTTCTTGGACTAATTATTTATGTAGTAAAATATTTTATTAGATTTCATAGTTGTGATTTAATAAAAAATTATATATATACTTATATATATTTATTTATTTTAAAATGGTGTAACTAAATTTGAATGATGGGTTAATTTTTCCTTCAAAAAAAATTTGTATAATTTTAGAGCCAGTTTTGTATTTATGTGGCAATTTAATGTTTTACCTTAGGTTGACATTTTGAGAGCCAAGTTGAGAAAACAAGTTCTCACTTTACTACATTCAGATAGTCATCATTTTGCTTGCCAACTTTCGATAAATACAAACCCAAAAACACCATAAACTATCAAATGCAATCCAATATATCACAAAAATCAAATTCATTCTTACTAAATAAGACTTCTCGAATCCACACAAATATCGTTCAATCTTCCTCCGTATGTTACTATAAACTCTTTTTTTCAAATCTACATCTCCTTGTCAACCCATTACAGAACTGAAATTTAAAACAAAAATAAAATCTCTTGGTTAGTGTACAAAATTTGGGCACAAAACGTCGCAAAATAAACATCACCTAAACCAAAGCAACCAAATGAGAGTACTTGAAGAGAGAGAGAAATGATTTTTGAGAAAATGATAGTTTACTACACCTAATTATTTTACTTTAATACTTTGATATTTTTGTAATTTTTTATAGTACCCTAACTATCAGTTTAGGCCAACATACCCCTGATTGAAAATAAACAAAAACGATAAAAAAAAATTATAAAGAAAAAAAGAAAATTATATGTGCACCGCAACTCTGACCAAATATTTTATTATTTTAATATTTTAATCCTTTTCTAAAAAAATATATGTTGATTTTTTTCGTTCCTTTTGGTTTGCAAGTTTAGATTTTATATTGAGTTCTCTCCTCGCCCCTAAGCTTTTGCAAGTTTTGATGTTTTTCCAAATCAATCAATTTTCGCAGGCTGGCTTTGGTTTCTGCAAGGGGTTAACTCCCTAATATTCATGGATAATTCTTTAATATGTTTGATAGGTTTAGTAGGCAATAGTAACTTTAAAAATGAGGTCTAAATAAATATATTAAGGGTAAGGGACAGTAAGCCACACTTAACAATATCCAAAAGACATATAATCATCCCATCTTTAAAAGTGGACAGTGAGCTACACTCAGCAATTAAAAATTGAAAGTAAGCACCTACCGTTAAAATTTTGAATTGAATATGTTAAAATTTTAAGTAAAAAGACGAAAATAACTTTGATCAGACTTCAAATTTTCAAAACTATGCTATTGTGAGGCATTTGGTTGTTTATTTGCTCAACCTACACCGACCTCATCTCCGATCTTGGAACAATTTTCCGGTCGTCCTCGCCTCCTCGCCATTGACCGGAGATGCTCGCCGTGGTCGTCGCCAGAGAGCTCACCGGAGAAATCGAACCAGCACATGTGTAATTCAAGAGCGTGGCTCCAAGTATGTATGTGTTGAGTTGATAATTATATAGATACAACTCAATCCAATCACTAGATGTTTAGTTTGATGATGATGCACTGCACAACTAAGATAATGAAACTGGATTTGATCATTGTAAGTGCAAAAACTACGTATTGTTGGTTGTGAATGTGGTGTCATGTGAGGATGGTCTTCTAATGAAAACGGCAACTGAATTGTCATGAACAAGTCAAATTGAATTAAGTTTTGTACTCATTGTTATTGTCCTTGTAACCAATCAAGAAACTTATATGCCTCTCAATTAGCTCTCTGTGAAAGGAATTTAGAAAAACATTTAATTTAATGATAATTGAGATAAAAATTGTCATTCCATATATGTCATGAGATTGGGATTAGCAAACAAGAAACTAGAAAACTGAGTAATTTTTGGCTATCATTAAGCTAACATGCAAAAGAAGAGTAAAAAGCAATTGACCATCAGTTTTATGATTAGACAGCATCATTACTCTAACAACAAGCATGCATACACAATGAAAAAATAAACTTGCTTTTTCTACATTACTCAACTCCATATCAATTTTTATGTTTCTTGATAAAAGGTACAAGGTGAAGACAACAAATCAGATGAATAAGGTGAAGCATATGCATCTTCTGTAACAGCCATTTATTTCAACTCACATCAGGAAAAACATATTTGGTGGAGGAACGAATCAGCCGAGAAGAGAGAAGGTGACGGTTCTATTTCTCCGGCGATGGTTCAATTTTTCCGGCGAGCATCTCCGACGAAGACTACGGCGAGTATCTCCAGTCAAAGACGGGTAGGCGAGAACAACCGGCGAATTTGTTTCGAGATCGGAGATGAGGTCATGAAGGTTGAGTCAAGAAACAACCAAAACCTTCACAATTGCATGATTTTGAAAATTAGACTGACCAAGGGTATTTTCGTCCTTTTACTTAAAATTTTAACATGTTTCATTCAAAATTCTAATGTTAGGTGCTAACTGTCAATTTTCAATTGCTTAGTTTAGCTCAGTGTCCGCTTTCAAATATGAGGTGACTATCTGTATTTTGGGTATTATTGAGTGTGGTTTAACGTCCTCTATCCATATAAGAATGTAGCTCATTCATATAAAATGATAGAGTATGTATTCTCAACAAAGCAAAATGGATGTTTCATTGCTTACACCATCTTCATAAAGGAGGCATATACTTTGCAAAAGAACGAGAGAGAAAAAACTGTGTGTGAAGGGGTTAACATATAGATTCACATCAATTAGACATTTCTCTACCCAAAAGAAATTCCAATATCCAGGAAGCACATTAATCCTAAGAATTTTCCACAATGCCTCAAAACATGAAAAGCCAGTGTAGCATAGATTCCAAAATTAGGGAAGTCTCGGCACGATTAAGAATGGATGTCAATTTCCAAAATTAACACAATCTTTTGAACACAATAAATATAAACAGGAAAAGTATGTCAAGAAGAATTAATTGATTTGAAAAAATACCAAAAGTTACAAAAACCCAGGGGGCAAGCAGGGAACTCAAAATAAAAATCTAAAGTTGCAAATTGAAGGGAACGAATTTTCTTATCTATGACCAAAGAGATAATTCTTTTTGTTGGTCTCACCTGGTCAACACCAGAAAGGAGAAAGGGGGATAATAGGTCGAGGGACCATTTGAAAATTTAAATGCGTATTAAGGACATTTTAGTCATTAATGTTTAAAATTAACAAATTGTAGCCAACGCACTGTAATTTTGTGAAAAACCCAGTCAAATTAATTGTAATTAAGTGAAATTATCCTACATATTTTTCCATTGAACAGAAACCATCTAAGGCCCAGCTACATCATGTTAATGCTAAAGAAAGAAGTTGGGGTTCAATATGCAAAAGATTTTCATTTTTGCATATACTCAGTTTTTGCAACATTGCAAAACTACCTGCAATGTACGATGATAGTAATATAGTTATACTATATAGATAGATGAATAAGCAAATACCAAGAAGTTTCTCTCGAGCCTGCAGTGTACGCACGCTGAACACTAACATTATTAAACCACATAGTTATATTATATATGCAAATAGCAAGAAGTTTACGTTGAGCGTACACACGACTCAGACCCAGTCTCTCTTCTCTTCTGCCCTTCTGTCGCTGTTTCCAACAATTAATAAAGAAAAATAAAGAACCAAAAGAAGAACCCTGATAAGAAACCTATTCACAAGACTTCAAGAAAAGTATATCTATGATTAAGGGAAGAAGCACTGAGCTCACCTAATGCATCATAACCTTCTCTCCTCAGCTTCTCCCACTTCAAATTTCAATTATGGATTCATCTCCCACTATGAAAGCTCAGAAAAAGAGTTGCTAACAGGGTTTGCAATCAATTTCCGTTGCCCTTACAGTCGACGATGCAAAAAGAATATTGCAAAATTTGATAGGTTGTAGAGATGCCCTCCAGTGATCTATATTCTAAAATGGTAATTTCT
Source organism: Geranium rotundifolium (assembly GCA_963920655.1). NCBI lineage: Eukaryota > Viridiplantae > Streptophyta > Magnoliopsida > Geraniales > Geraniaceae > Geranium > Geranium rotundifolium. The sequence goes on from OY987314.1 coordinate 9,889,103, forward strand.
AAACTAGGTAGAACCCAAGTTTCCAGCTGGTTTAGGCTCAGTTCTAACATAGGTAAGACTGCGGGTTGTGGGAGAAGCAGCAGAACTGGCAGGGGCTTGAGAACCGGCCTCACCTGGAACATCTCGCTTCCATTGCATACTTCTTGCACCGGGTTTGACGGAAAGGCGGGGCCTAAAAGAACCAGGATAACCTCTGGCAAAAGGAAGTCTGGGGAATCTAGCAACACCATATGGAGAGCCACGGGATATGCGTGGCCAAGTCATACTTGGAGCAGCTTCTTGATGGGCAGAGCTCCTCTTCACTACCTGCAAGATAACAAGTATACAACATAATTTGGTTTACTGTGCACAGCAAGAAAAAACTGTGGATTCTAATGGGTGTCTAGGTTGCTAACATTCACAAACCAGCACATAGAGCTCACACAACCATGCTACAGACTAGGCTGAAATAATAAAAAAAATACCACTGTTCCATTCTGTAGAATTCAATGCTACTGTAATTACGTGGTAGTATTCTAGGAACAAGCATGTATGATCATAAGTAGACAGCTTCACCCCCCAAAAACATGAAATTGCTCACAACTGGGTCCCCCTCGGCAGAGATACTTCAACTAAATAAAAGAATGCCTGCTTTTGAAATTCATACCTTGATTATGCGTGACAAAAATGAGGTACCATCCAGGGACAACGCATTGTCGGCCGACTCTTTTCGAAGGAACTCTACATAAGCCGACCTGCTTGCGAAATATGGTTTAGTAAGGAGAACTAAAGGAAATGTGTTTTGACCTGATGCGAAGACTGAAAAACAGAATAAAAATCAAAGGCACCCTACCCTTTTGGCTGCCCTGTAGCTGCATCAGTAACTATGACCACCTTTACCACATCTCCAAATTTGTTGAAATGCCTAGAAATACCATCCTTGGTAGCACCAAAATTAACCTGTGTGGGTGAACATGTCAGAAACAAAGAACAATTACCCATTTCTTTTTTTGAAAGAACAGAAATGCAAGTCATTACATTGCTAATAAAAATGGTTCTTGAATCTGCATCCTCCAAGGGCCGGGAACCAGAATATAAACCTGCACATGAAAATCCAACACAGTTATTAAAGTGTAAAGTAGATACAGCAAAATCAAGAAACTTGTAGGGAGATTCCAAGTCATTTGAAAGTTAATAAGAATGAAAAATCTTCAAAGACCCGTAAATGTAGAAGGAAAAAAGTAGAAATTGCAATAAACTTGACAATGAACTAACATTGTTATTTCCATGCATTGGCAGGAAAAGATTTCATTTTATATGTTCAGAACTCACCAGAAGCAGATTGAAGTGCCTTCTGTGATTCCATCTGAGTATCCATAGCTGGTTTTGCCTGTTCGTTAAGAAACAGCAAATCAATGTTAGCTATGAAATATAATGAACTAAGATGACACATCCAAAAATACAATGATAAACTAAGAAGATGTCATCACGCAACCACAGTAGAACAAAATATTGAACATACATAGTAGTAATGTATCTTACATTTCCATTACCAACTGAGGCAATAACGCTATTCTCCTTAATTAGTCGCATGCTAGATTTTCCAGAACTTGCCTCACTCTCCTGTACAGATTTACGGCCATCAACTTCTGTAGCATCCCTTGGATCATCAAAATGAGGTGGTTCAAATGTATTTACGTTAACAGATATGTTCACTATTTTGCGAGAATTGTTTGTTGCTGCCAAATGTTGATCTTGCTCTTTATTCCATGTTTTCCGCATGTCATTATTCTTAGCTACACTGTATTTTACCATCAAAGAATCTCCAGCCTTATTTCCAGCAGATGTGACACTATGGGACGCACCTTTAACTCTATGGCCCATAATATTGACATCATCATAACCTTCATTGTCAGATATAGAATTTGAGGCAAATCCAGTGTCACTTTCCACAACCATATTCCTACCATAATTTCCACTGTAATCACTTCCTTTTTTCTGTATCGATGGGGTTTGCTCCGGAATTTGGATAACATTACCAGATTCTTCACCATCCATTGTAGCATCCCCAAATTGTTGGCTAGTAGTCTCTGATAAACCCATACCACGACCAAGTCGATCAAACACACTTCCTGAGGATTTAACTTTTCTTACATCTTCAGCTGCTTCTGCTACTGCTTTAATCACAGTCGACATTCGGTTTGGAACTCTTGCAGGTGACTGTATCCTCTGAGGACGATCAATTGATGATGAGCCTCCAGTTGATGTAGAAACCACTGAGCGAAGACGCTTGAAGTTAGATGGGCTTGAAGTTCCCACTGCATCTCTCACAGCAAACTGAAGAAGCCGGCTAGGGACATGTATGATTGGCCGGGAAACTGCACCCCTCTGCCAAAATGTCATTTAATTAGTCAATAAGTTGGAGTATTGTGCAAGGTGAAAACTCTTATGCAGCAAGCATTATATAAATTCATCATTCAAAACTGGGTCTTGATGCAGATACTCCAAATATATAAATACATGTAAAAGTTCTTACATCTTTAAAGCAAGTGCTGGGGGAATAAACACGCAATGCACAGATAGCAGCTAGCCTAACAATCCGTACTTCTTTAGATGTTCACTCGCTAATAGTAGTAAGTAAAAAATATATAACCAATGTAATATATGCAACTATCAAAGCATTCACAGTTACATAAACTTAGAACAAGATATGAATTAGCTTTAAATATATCATCAATTGAGCACAAATATTAGAAATGAATGAATGTACCAATTGGGCACAAATATTAGAAATTGATTAATGTACCATGAAAAGGGTAAGGAAGATTAATGATCTCAATTTCAGAAAAGCCTTTAGAAACACTCCACAAAGAAGCACGTGGACAAACAATACAACTATAGTATAGGTAAATACAAGTTTGTTGTCCAATAAAGCGAACTCATATGCATTTCTAAGTCAACTACTATCCAGGTGGCAGAACATGCTTTCCAACCATATTGTCCAATCCAAGTATGTTCACAATCACACTACTAAAGACCAAGCATAACTGGATCATATACATAAAACATGATTTGATAAAACGAAAAGATAATACTAGCACATAAGCATAGGTGTTTGGGGTTAAATAGAAGTCAGGCACACCTTTGTGTCCAGAATTATGAATGAAATAAGAATATTCCAGGATGTGAAAACCACGCCTCTGTGTATAAACTATAAAGGAAACATTGATATACATCGTCTCACATCACTAGTGGTGTGGTGGCTTGTGGCTTTAAGTTCAAAATGAAATACACAGAAAGTTGCATTTTCGTGTTATGGAAAAACAGTTTATCCAACTTTTCATTCCAGTGAAAGAAAACGAAGGAAAAAGAGATCCAAACCTTAGAATCCTGCTGCTCATCAGGCCGGCTCCTTTTCTTGCGAGCCTGAAGTGAGGGAGGATCAACCTTGCGAGATGATTTATCCTTAACATGAATATTGCCAATCTCAGGGCTTCGAAGAGGCGAGGATTCAGCTGCATCCCGAATTAGTCCTTTCCACTCCCTGTTGTGACGAATTCTAGATAACTTATTTGACTTGACCCTTTCTGATTCAGAATCCAAGTGACGGGAATCATTTATTTCAACATGATTCCCTGATGCAGGCTTTGTTTGAACTGCTACATCCAAATTAGATTCCTTAAGTTCTACATACAGATCCAAGTTTGAAGACAGATGACTCCACAACCTATATCGAGGGAAAACATAACATCATGAGCGGTTGTGATAAATAATTACAGAGTGATTTTTTGCAAGTTCAATAAAACTATATTCTTGGTGTAAGAAACATTACCACGATACAAAAGAATGACTGTCATCACCCAAAAATACATTTAGTTCATTTCTTGCTTCTTCTTTTTGCCTGCCATTTCTCAGTAAGACAATCACATAATCCTGACAATCAAATTTGGAGTTAGTGCCATAATCTTCATAGTTCTAAAAAAACATTGCCGACAGCAACAATCTGTCAAGTTCCTTTACCAAACCATAGCATTTGACAAATACAGGTGCCAACAACTATCAAAGTTTTCCATATCCCATTGTACTTTAACTTAGGAATCAAATGAGTTTTCAAAAAATACCAATGAAAGAAAAAAGGGAAAAAAAGTAATAACCTCTGCACAAATTAAGTTACAACATAGAATACATCAAGAACTGCAAACAGACATAATATTCAATGGATAAACTGAAAAGACCCGAACAAAATGCAACACAATTTGAATAGGGAATTACTTCCCACCGATTGAGTAGGGAATTATAAAACACAACTTGCAACGCAATTTACACACGTAATATTGGACTATTATTTTTTCTCTACAAAATGAAAGGGTATCTTATAAATATTCAAGAGGCTATTCCTAGCATTCCCATCCCCTATCATAGAACCGATCTCTTCATGAACAACCTATTCCGGTCCAAACTAAATTAGTGGCTGGAGCAAGAAAGTCAAAAGCTAAAGAGACAACAACAAACCAATTTGGCATTATTTTGGGAAATTAGGGCCAACTCTGCCACCAAGCCATTAAGTTGAACAGAATTACCGGCAGACAAATTCTCCATTACTTAGGAAAAGTGAATGGATTTCTGTGTATTTGCAAAAATTCACATTAAGCTATATATATCAACAACATGATCAGTGTGGCCTAAAGCTGGAAACCATGCCAAAATTGATGCAGATATGACGCAATTATTCTTAATCCTTTCCTACGTGTTGCTACTGAAGAGGCGTACGGATAATACTGAAGAGCACATCAACAATCTTAAGGAAATGCAACCTAGTACCAATTTTCATTAGAATAGAAATCATCATATCTCAAGCCCAAACAATTCTCATATCGAATCAAAATTATGGGAAAATACCCGTTAGATTACGTCCCAAGCAAGCATGCATTTCACCGTCAGAAGCATCAAGACATATTTGTCTACATCATGCTACTAAAACTGGTTTTCTTAGAAAATTAATACTAGATAGGAAACCAATCTCAGAATCCCCCATATCTTAAAGGCTAAAACTTGAAAACTTCTCAAACATCTTTATACATTTTGTTCAGCATAAAGAGACTAAGGTCCATCTTAACGGCATCTACAATCACAAGAAATTTCTTAAACTACAAAACACTGATTACTTTAATAGAAGAGTATGTCGTATTGTACAATGTACCACCGGAAAAAGGATTTAAGTCCCCTTACTATTGGCTGGAAAGAGTATGTGTCATTTATTTTTTTACAGAAGGATTCAGGTTCAGGGTTCAAGTGACCCAGTGGTAGAGTGGCTTGCTTAAGAATGCGTCCACCTTGCTTGGTTGCTATTCATAGGTGTACAAAATGATCTTGATGTTAATGGGTAATATCTGCATAGATATATGCTACTAGCATGTGGATTTAGACGTGCTTTCAAATGTGGTTTTTGTGATGATTGCATTCCATAAACATTAAGAGTTGGATAATGTTTAGGAAATCTAAGATGCCTGGCAGATAGAATGCATTTCACATTTAAGCCATCAAGATGATCGTCCTACACCAATTCATTTATTTACATGTCAGGAAAACAATATTTCGAATTTCTGGCTCTAGTTTTTATAGTTTATTACTGTTATTATTGACAACGTACAACTGCAAGCAATCCCATGGGAAAAGTGGTTGCATGATACATTGCACTGTTGACAGCATAATTTATCCTTTTTTCTATTTACATGTTATATTGAAGTCATATCATTTGAACCTTAACTTACTATAGAAAAAGAGTCACATGGTTACCTTCCCTGTTCCTTTATCTAGAAAAAAAAGGGGAATGATATTAAAGGCCCTGATATCGATGTAAAAATGGGATATGGCAGAACTCAAACATAGTCACACCAAATTTTCATCAAAAGAAAAGTAGGATGAGACACACCATGTGTAAGTTATACTTTTTCTATCCTAGTTGAATTTTAAAAATGTATGCATGAAAATATTAACGATTGATTTCCGCATATACATTTCATGTGGTTATAACTTATAACTATCTTATAAAAGGACCTTGCATGTAATTCAAGCACAGTTCACTAGCAAAAAGAAGGTAAACTTATTAGGGACAAACAAAATTTGGTATAGACTAGTTTGGGGTTGAGGGCCTTAACAAATAGTTAGCAATAATAATAGTATGCCTTATTTATACATTAGTCTCATTATAAAAATAAAACTAAGCAAACGACACAAATGTAAGGAGGGGTTTTTTTTCTTGAAAGAAGAGCCTAAACATATTGGACATCTAAAATGTCTCTAAACATCAAGGACTTCATGATATGTCATATGCCATTATCCATCTCCATATTGACACCTCTAACATTCATGGTGTAAGCTACCCACCAGCACAGAAAATCATCCCCATTAATGAAACCCCACAATTTTACTATCCAAAGGAAACCCAGATAGGCATATAACATGAAGGAATGAATTAAGCAAGCCACAATTAACTAAAATAGAAAACTTGGAGACTGCAATTACATATTCATCTCATCGTCAAAAGAAAAGAAACACAGTAAAACCAATGTTAAGGGTGAAAGAACGTATGTGTAGCAGCTCAAGGATCATCATGTTCAGACCCGGAAGAAGAAGAAGAAGAAGAAAAAACTAATTTTTAAGCACATTGAGATGCCCAAAACTACCTATTTGTTCTCTCGTTTTCACAATAGAAATAGATGGGTTGCACATAAATATAAATTGAAATCTAACCCATCGATAACCCTAAAATAGCCCCAATCCAGATATCCTCGATGGCAATGTCCATAGCGCAAGAGCATAAAATGAAACGCAGAAAACACAAGCAAAACCATACCACGAGTGTGTCGTCGGTGTAATCGCCCATGAACTCCTTGAGCTTATCCATCACTCTCTCCTTGAGCTTGGCAGCCCCGTCGACAGAGAAATTAACCCTGAACGTCCTGTCATCAGATCCATCCACCATTCCCATCTCGGTGTAAAAACCCCAGTTCCCAAACCCTCCGCTGTGAATCAAATTGCCCTAACAAATCAAAGTCCTCACAGTCGCGATCTTCGAGGTGCCCTAGGGCGTGAGGAATGCGGAGAAACGATGGCGGTTGAGTGAAGAGGAGTTTCTAGGGAATATTTGACAGTACGGTTTCGGGTTTCACATGGAAACGCCGGAGCCCTGCAAATTCGACATCGTCTGCTGCGAGATTTATTTTACTTATCGTGGAAAACTTACAATGTCTCTCCTGCCAAATATTTTATACTTTGACGGTCATGACTATACTCTAACTAATAACAAAATTGACTGTATTCAAGAAGGATAATAATTACGTTAAATATAATCAATTATACACATTTTCAGATTCAATACTTCAAGTTTAAAAAAAATTACAAATATTTAAAGGACTTTTGTTTAGAAAAATACTTCAATATTTTTTTAAGATAAAAGCGAATTTTATTAATTGAATAACAATTAACTCGGCATTAAACTTGACAGTTAAAGCTACTGATGGTGGAATAGACCACTCACCATAATCTCAGATACTGTTAGTTAAATCAAACATGGTCAATTCGTGAGTCATTTGATTACGAGAAATAATAAATAGTACGCAACACCGTTCACTAATGATTTCTCCAAAGTTGTTCAGCTCGACCCGTTTAGTATCATGTAGAGACACAGTCTCTAACTCATACGGATGAAGAAATCTCGTGATCTTGCTGCAGAATGTTTTTACACATACATCCATGATAACCCTAAAGACCAATCGACTCGAACCAGTTAGCATCATGCAGAGCCACGGCCTCCAACTCATACGGATGGAGAAATCTCGTGATCTTGATGCATACCTCCTTAAACCAGCTTCTTCGATCAACCCTGTAATGAATAAGGGCATCACGAAGTTCAAATCCTCTCAGCTCATTGGGTTTAACCAGATCAACCCTTCAACACCAGTGACCCCTCGTTTCCTTCCAATATTGATCCCAATAGGACACCCAAGTGACGTATTGAATCTTGAGCAAGCCGAGTCCCCCTAGTTCGGTATGCTTGCATGAGTCTGCCCACAAACGCCTGATAACTCCGATTCCCTCCCAGTACCGGCCTACCAATCAACCAAAACCACCGGATTTCGGTTCCCGGGTCTCAACCCGTCTCGACTTGAATCCCAACCTGACTTTTTTAGTTACACTTGAGACAATTTTTCTAGTTACTTAATATAGAGATAATTTTAGACATGTCACCTAAAAAGATTGAATTCTCACAGACGTCACCAAATTTTTAATTAATTTCAGACGTCACCAAAAAAAGAAATTTTTATCTCACTCTGTTAGTTCTTTATAATTATCATTTTAAAACACATATGAAATGATCAAAATACTCTCGCAATCAATCACTAAACCAGCATTTTATCTCAATTTTTAATTTGACTAGCTTGATAATCAAAATTTCTAGATCGTTTGATTAAACCGTTGGACCGCCAATCGTCTTCCTCGCCAGATCTCTCGTCCTCGCTATTCGCTATTGGATCCCGACGGAAGGAGCAAGTCGTCCTACCGAATTTGGTTGGAGATGGTGAAAAGTTCGAAGTCGGAGATCTTGAGGTTCCCATTCTCGTCGAGCAACAGATTCACCAGAGAGATCTAGGCCTCACCACCATCAATTTCCCGGTGAACTCTCCTTACATTCCGGCCACCCCCTTCCCGTAAAATCTCACTCCGACGAAATCAACCCTCTTAGCCCCAATCGGGTCAAAACCCAAATCTTGACTCCCAGAATCCTAGGAGATGAGGTACGGAAAACTCCTCGAGATTCAGGGGAAGAGGTACTTACTTCCAACAGTTGATCTTCGTCGTTAATTACTACCGCAGCAACGGCGTCTCGCATCGATAGCCACGAAATCATCAAAATCACAAAAACCGGGATTCAATTTTGGGAGTTCCGAGGATCGAATATGTCCTTCTTCTTCGTGGCTTCCAGCGACGGTGAGAGTTCCACAGACTTCACAACTTCGCACCGGATCGTGCTAACAAGCGGTGGTTTACAGGTGGCGATTATTGAGCCGGAGAGGGAGATAGAAGGGGATGAACGGTAGCGAGACACAGAACCACGCGTTTGGTGAAGGCAAGCTTTTGTCCAACAGTTTAACCAAGGGAACCGAAAGTTTGATTATTAAGCTGGCTAAACCATAAATTAAGATAAACTGTTGGTTCAGTTATTGATTGCGAGAGTATTTTGGTCATTTCATAAGTTAAAAAAATTAATTAAAAACTAACGGGGTGAGACAAATTGTTTTTGGTGACCTCATAAATTAAAATAAAAACTTGGTGCCTATGTGAGTAGGGGTGAGCATGGGCTGGGTTGAGCACCTCGGGCCTAGTTTTTAGGCCCAACCCGGGCTCAACGGGTTCACCATTTAAGAGCCCTTTCCCGGCCTAGAATGTCTTCGTTTAATGACATCTTTATTCATTTACATGTCATCGGTTATAATATTTGTCCACATACATTGTATTTTGAATAAATATTTTTTTATGAATCAATTACTATTGAAATCATGAGTACCACGTAATGTACCAACATTTTTTCTCATGTTGTGTATACAACACATTTGTAAGTTTGGTTTCTATCATTGTGATGACGTATTTGCATATGTACACACTCTCTCAATTATCAATAATGTTTAGATTATAAATTTCAATTCTATCTAAATAAAAATGGCTTCAACCAAACATGTCAAACCAACACTTTTGAGATTTGATAGCCCAACGCTTATTTTGAGAATGCAACTAGATCATCATTAATGACTATTATGTTGATCTCGTAACTTTTTTATATATGATTGGATAATGAGTTTTTTCTCATTCAAACTAATCATTATCAACTCAAGAATGAAAACATCATTTCATTCAACCTAATCATATTCAATTCACAGTAATATGATTTATTTATTAATGAATGAAAACATTTTTTCATTCAAGTCACTCATATTCGACTAATATGATTTTTCAACACATGAATAATATCGTTATTTTCATCTCGACTGACGCGCCTAAGATCTCACCAAAGAGGCACTAACGGTTAGTAAGTATACCGGTCAAAATAAAAATGAAGCAAATTCGCGACCTCAAATATCGATCCCACAGGGAGATGCAGTCTATTGAAATGTGGGCTCTAGGTCAACAAAGTCAATCATTATGGGAATGACAATATAAAGTTTGAGGGGTTTTGCAAAAATTAACTATTCTACGCTACAATTCACTACTAATTAACAAATCACTCAAAATGAAACATTGAATACGTACAAGATATATCTTGGAAAAGTGTCAAATTTTCAAGTGATTTGGGAACGAGAAATTCCGGGGATTTTGTTGGGTTTAACTAGAATTCATTTCACAAGTGAAAAATAACCTGAGTTTAAGATTGATAATTGAGTTCTTTAGTCAATTCTAAGTCATACTCAATCCTTTAATTGCATTCACCCATCTCGATTAATAACAAGAACACAAGTATAGTTTTCAATCACTCACTTAAGATAATACCAAGTTTAGGATTAGAGCATTGCAAAGGTAAAGAATCGGAGTTGTCAATTCCAACCACTCAATCATATTCACCCATCTCAATTAATGGTAAGAACACAATCAAAATCATTAATCAGTATTTACTTACGAAGTGAAGTGAATTAAAAATTTAAAATTGAATTTAACTCCAACAATTCCTTTCATTCCATCCTTAATCTCATATCTAGCTACTATTTCTCATGCTTCCTAACAAACAATATACTAAACCTATCACAATCATCAAAGCCATCAATTCCAACCTAAATTGGCAATCCTACCAATTATCTATGCAATTAACAATAAACTGCACTGTAATAACTCTAATCATCAATCACATCGTCATTTAACAAATCAACCAACACTACAGACACAATCCCATGCTTGAGTCGTCGTCGTCATCATCATCATCATCAACATCAAATCCAATCCAAATTTCAAAAATCAATAAATAATTTCATAATCTAATCTCAATTCAACTTGTATAAGATGCAAATCAATTCAATAATTCTCAAATCACTCATGAACATTCAAATCTCAAATCCAAATTATAACTCTAAGCAAAACTAATTAGAAGTCACAATACCCAACTTCAAAAGATGGGATCCAAGCTCTTCACCTTCACCTTAAGCTTTTAAATCTAATGTTTAGCTCTTTTTTCCTCTAGATCCCCAAATCTTTAATCTTTACGTTCTTTATCTTTCAAAATATCTCGCAAAACCTTTTGAGACCACCCAAAAAGAGTAAAATCTTATGAGTCTCTCCTAGCACATCATATAGTAAACCTCTCAAATATGAATTTTAGAGACTAATTATACCATAAATCGAAGTGGGGGAAATCGGGCACTTTTTGCACTGTTGTCGCCATGTCACAACATCACCAAGTCATAACGCCCGGTGAGTCGTGACTTCTCCTCCTGAACCAGAGAGTTAATCCTTAGTGTCATGCATCTAACGACATCCAAGTCACGACATGGTGTCGTGACTTTTCTCTTCACTTCCCGAGAGCCTCACTCCTTTCGTTCTTCAACTCATGAACCACTAGTCACGACAGGATGTCGTGACTCGCACTTCTCATCTTATGCTCAAATTGAGGATTTGTCAATCCATGAATGATACGAAACAAATTTTATTCTATTAGTCATGCTCAACTCATTCATATGATTCACGAGCAGTGTTGTAAATGTCGCACGACGCTATGATGACGGATATGGACCTCTAGGACCATGTTGTGGCTATGGGGGTTTTCCATTTTTGTATTATATTTAATCTATTTAATATACTTATTCATAGTGAATTACCAAAATTCATAACCAATTACAAAAATAAATTCTTAATTTGCACCACAATATTTATTTACATGACAAATTGTATTAGTTACTTAATAAATCATATATCCTTATTCGTGTACTTATCTGATGCAAAAACAACATCAAGACTCGTGTGATTTTGTTATTTAATTGTGAACATGACAATATTTTCGTGCACTTTAGAACAATTGCTTTAAACTTCTTTAATTGTTTCCTAGGTTTTTAATTTACAACAACTTTAGAACCATAAGTGGCTCCATGATTTATGTTCGAATCTAATGGATTTTCATGAGAATAACATGGCCGCCAATCCCGCCATGACCCGCCGACCGCCAAATGCCCGCCTTGTCGTTCCTTCCACCATGCCCGCCACGATATGTGCTTTTCATCGCGTCGTTGTAGATTTCGGTGTCGTGGCGGCTACCATGGCCGATATTTACAACACTGTTCACGAGTTCATGAATGAGATCGCTACCTCATTCAACTCGTATGATCAATTCATGAATAAAGCCATTATTTCATTCACGTTAATTAATTCATATGATTTAACAAATCATACATTTTTTATGATTCTCCATTATTCGTTGATATAATATACAGTTACACGATAACTATTTACAAAGAATACTAAACCTATTCAATCATATTTTTAAGTACATGAGAATCAACGTTTCCTCTTTCACTGCGGAGGTTCTTCGTGTAGTAACCGTGCTAGACCAATATGGTCAAGTACAATACCAAAATTTTCTATCATCATTCAAAGATGAAACCAACAAAATTTCAAGTTATTCAACATCCCATCGAAACAAAAATCGATACATAGTGGTTGCCACTCGTGTCTCATAACCACTTGAAATTTGACCCAATGGTACATTCACGACCTCATTCATAATGGCATTTTGTCCAATATTTTCATAAGATGAATTAGGGAAGTAAACTCGTTGCTCCCATCATCAAGCTTTTGCTTTCAATAATTTACTAAAAATTGGAGCGATTATGAAGTCTTGATATCTGCATTAATATGCTTCATAATTTGTTTTTCATCTCTAGAAAAAGAAAAACAAACTCATTAGTGTTTGTAAAATTATAAATTTCATATTCATAGAATTGAAATTTTAACCTTCTTGATTTTTGCAACCTATTAAAACTCAAGAACGATACACTTTAAAATTGTTAGGTATTATACAATAATATTAACAATTTGCATAACTTGAAAAATATAAATACGAATGAATTATAAACATTACAACAACACATAAACATTTACAGACCAATAGATACAAAATCGGGAAATAGTCAAGGCATGTTGGATATTTTCATTAAACTGTATTCACACTTCCTCGAGTGTTGGAATCAACGAGCGTAAACCTCCCATGATACAACGACTTCAAACTAGCTTCGTACACCAAAAGTCTAGTTCCATCAAACTTGAACTTGTGTCTTTCTCTATCACTAATATTACGATTAACATTTGAGACTAAAGAAAGAGTAGAGAACCAAGAACTCATGTTTTTGATATGAGATGAGTTGAAAAAGAAGAAAAAGAGAGGTAACCATCAATATATAGTCTTCATCTCTTCAAATATTGAATCTTTCTTTCAATGCAATTTAAAAGATGAAAATAAAAGATTTTGTAACATATGTGTTCTGAATAATCAAATGCACGTTACGTGCATTACCTCTCTTGAATGTAAAAACCAATTCCATGCCATTCAATTGGATGTTAATATGATTTTTAATCATATTTTCCAACATGAATTTTATCATTGGAGATTTAATAACAAATTTTTAGAGAAACCAAGTGAGAGACTGACATTTCTTTTCTTTTTAGTAGCAAAATTGAGTAACTTGCAAAATAGATACAAGTTAGGTTATTTACAAATTACAAATTGCAGTAAAGTATAGTTAAGTGGTATATGTGTTTTAAAAGAAACAAGAGCTACCTATTTGCAAATTTCCATATAATGGCGTTTGAATTTGAGTGTAGATGGATTTGTTTTCTCTCATAGATATTTATGAGGACTCCCAACGAAAAAATCTTGGAAGTATCGTCAGAGTAAATGGAAAAAGGGTATGGATAGAAACGGAACCTTTGGAATTTAAATTAAAAATAAAATAAAAGGAGAAGATAAGGATAAAACAAAAATCAGAAAATAAAATAAAGCAATAAGCTAAAAGTAAAAATAAAAACAAAACATGACGTAACCCATTTTCTCCCAGTTATAGCAATCAGGAGGGCTCTAGTCCACCGTAACCGAACACCACCTCGAGGTATCAAAAGACACGTGTCCGACCATCTACTTCTCTCCACCAAAAGGCCGCCACGTGGAAACACAGCGTGAGCTGAGTAGCTGGTGATGATGACAACGTCAGCTTGTACTCGCGGCTGTATATAAAGGCACTTCCATTTCCTACCTCAGACTCCTTCTCTGACACCATTTCCTGTTTCGCCTTAGGGTTTGTTATCTATCTCTCTTTGCTTTGAGCTTCTTTTTTCTTCTTCTTTCATTTTTGTTCTAATTTGATTTTTTCTGGTCTTGGTGTTAGCAGGGGGGAGAGTAGCATCTCTCTCGCGACCTTGGATTCTTCATCTTCTTCCCTGCGAGCAGGTTAGCTTTTGGTCTCAATTGTTGTTTGGATTCGTGTATTTCTGTGGTAAATAGGTGAATCTTGAGATTGAAATGGGAAAGTTTCAGTTTTGGAGGTCATTGAGAATTGATGTGATCCTTTTTTTGTTGGTTTATTTGTAAATTGGACCGGTAATGTAATTTTAGCTACATATGTAAGAAATTAAGGAAAAAGTTCTCACTTTTATCACTTAACCTTATAGTGTTGATCTTTGATGGGGAGTTTGATCCTTATGTATGGTGACTGACAAGTTATAGCCGAATTGTGAATTTACCATAATTCCGTATTTTGTTTTTCGCCAACTAGTACAGTGTAAGCTTTAGCTCTTGGGGTTATATCTATGGAGATTGATTGTTTGGAGTTAGATATAGCTACTTAGAACTAGGCAGATTAGTTGACAAACTGCTTATGGCAAATGAGTTGGTTTGTTTCCATGCTATTTCTGGAATAAGCATTCAAACCTACTACCAGTGAGTATAGACATATATTGTGAAGGCTCAAAACCAAACATGCAATTCAAGAAATAGTAAAAGGAGTGATTTCTACAGAAAGAAGCTACACTGAAATTATTGATCAATGTTAGTGTCCTGGTTCCTATGTAGTGTGACAATAGTATATTTTTTATTGGCCAGTTGGTTATTAAAGATGTTTGGTCATTTTTCTTCTATAAAAAGCAGTCCACTATTGTTTTAGTAGATTTTATGAAGGTACTGTGTAAGTCTTTCCTCCTTATCAGACTGGTATAAGGGTTTTGTTATGAGGGCTATTAAGCATCGTCTCTCAGTAACTAATTGATATGTTTCCTACTCTCAGCTATATTTAATGAATGACTATTACACTCTTTGAATATCAATTTTCTTAAGATTGAAAAGGGGAAAGTTTAAGCTATTTGAAAATGCCCTGGTAATACAGAACAAATGCAATGTTGCACCGTTAGAAAGACCCATGTTCCAATGGTAGAGTTGGGTTTAATTATTTTAGAATATTATCTTTGTTCTGGTAATTGTGGTGACCCGTGGAATTCTTAGAAGTGGCTTGTGAATTGTGGCTAAACAGACTGAAGGATGATATATTTGAAATTGCCTTTTCTTTTGGGGAATGTGAAAACTAGTAAAGGCTTATTTCATTTAAGTTATTAAACTAATAGTCTATTAGTTGGTGATAAACTGCCGCTCTTGTCCCAAATGGCATTTGTAGGAGCTATTAAAAAAATAATGTCTTGTAATTGTAAATATTTATTGTTGTGAGCTTAACTTCGAAGCTTTGCTGTGATCATCTGTTCATTTAATTTTTTTGCAATTCATCACGACGAACAGAGGTACTATCTTACTATTTATTTGTATAATAGTGTAACCATTTCTTTGAATTAATATTGGATATCTTGTGACAAGGTAATGGGGTTGCAATTCAAAATGGATCACAAATTTGTACATGCTTGTTATCATCTTAATTCTTACACTGTAGTTTAATGTGTTTTTCAATATTTTAAAATTTCTGTTGTACATGCCATGTTCCGTGGCAGTGTTATGCTACTAGACTTTTTGTGAGTATTGGATTTGATTTTGTAGTAACCAGATCAGAACATGTTATTTGTTTGGAATTGTAATAATGATAGAGTATCAACTGTTTTGTATGTAGTATGGACAAATATTGTGAAGATAGTGGTTTTCCTTCTTTTGATTAAGTCGTAAGTTGTACATCTCGTCTTGAACTTTTACAGTTGTAGGGTCTTTATTTCTTTCATATGTTTTTTGCTAGCCAAATATTATGCAAATAAAAGATTGTAGTGAGTAATGAAAGGTTTTTATTGCCATCTATAATATGTTCTGTTTGAAACTACAAGGTTGCCTTTGGATAAATTGTGAAGGGATGGGAGTACCTCCTCTAGTGTCTCTAGTGTATACACTATCCCTACAGCCATACTTATACTCTAACATCATGTTATTTCCTTTCTCATTCTAATTTTATGTGATGAGGATCAAAATATGCCTATGGTGTGGTTAAGGAATGGGAATAGAAATCAAAATGAAAATAATATAAGTTGCAAAAAATTAAGGTCTTATTATATTTGAAGTGTCTTAGGATGATACCTTTGTATAAGGATTTGGAATTACCATACTGCATTCATTTAGTCTTGTGACAAACCAACTCTTAGGCATTTATTGATTCCCATTTTTGAGTGGGAATGAAAAGAGGGTGATGTGCATGCAGTATGAGAATAGACTGAGGGATCAGAAAACCTTTGCTTCTCATCATTTACACAAATTCCATTCACATAATTTATCCAAACATGGTATGTTGTATTGTCTTCTATGACTTAATGTGATGCTCTGATCTGGAATGTTTTCTCCCTTCATAATCTTGTCACCCTCAAAGGTTAAGAGAAGGATGAAGGGGTTTGCTTCATATGAATTTTTATATTTATATTGTGATCAATGGTTGTGTTCTGTAACTGGAGTTTGTACTGCAGGAAGGTGAAATAAATGGAGCACAACGAGACAGGATGCCAGGCTCCTCCTGAGGCTCCCGTGCTTTGTGCAAACAACTGTGGATTCTTTGGGAGTGCAGCAACAATGAATCTGTGTTCCAAGTGCCACAAGGATTTAGCATTGAAACAAGAACAAGCGCAGCTCGCTGCAACATCAATCGGGAGTATAGTGAATGGTTGCTCTACCAACATGGGAAAAGAGGCTGCTATTGCCGTGGATATGAAAACTTGTATTGTGGAGCCAGTGGGCATTCAAGCCGAAACATCTTGTGCTTCACCTTTGAACTCAGCACCCAAGGAGATAGTGAAAGAAGGCCCCAACAGGTGCACTACTTGCAGGAAACGCGTTGGATTAACAGGGTTCAACTGTCGTTGTGGAGACCTTTTCTGTTCTGCTCATCGCTATTCTGACAAACACAGCTGTCCCTATGATTATCGCAGTGCTGGTCAGAATGCTATAGCGAAAGCCAACCCTGTTGTGAAGGCTGAGAAGCTTGATAAAATCTGAGACTACTCCCAGTGGAGGTAGTATTTTGCTGCAGCGACTGAAGCTGCTATCTTAAGGTGTCTGGTGATATGAGATGCCGAAGCCCTCGTGTCCTGGCAATCTCGAAAAATGTTATGTTGACTGTGTTGAGTCAAGATAGAACATCACGGTAGTGTGTATTTCATTTCCAGTTTATGCGTGGTATTCAATGGATCTTAATGCTGTTAGTTTGTAATATATATGCATTGCCAGCATTCATTTCTGCTTTCAGTTCTTTTATTTGTAAGGCAGAAACATATATTACGAGATGCTCAATATCGTCGTCATAGCTCAACCCCAATATCAATGTGTAGATATGGGTGCAGGTGTGGTATTTTCGTATATGTAGGTTGGGTTGCAATAAGTGTACCAAATTTTAGTACCAAAGGAAAGAAAGCATTTACAGCGTCTGAAACGAGAGCAAAGAAATGAAAACCAATCCGGTGTAACTTCACTATAAAGCTAACAGTAAGTAATAGAGTGCTCCTCAATATTGTATTAGACAATCTCCTCACAAACCAAATTTAATCTCTACAACTCATATGTTACACCATACATGTACTGCATAATCTTTCCAAAAAAATGATTTTTAATGGAAAAAAACTGCCACTGAAATTTAAAAATATATAAATAGTAATTCATTTCTTTTCAATTCGAGATAGTTTCCTCTTCTCCGTCCGACCATTTTGACATGCAGCTCGATAACACAAAATACAAAAAAGAAGGAAATTATGGCGAGCCGGAATATATTTCTCAGAAAAATTTACCGGATGGTCGCCCGGAGAAGAGGAAAATGGCGAGTTCAAGTTGGAGAAAAATGCTTCAACTCAAGGCATTTTTGAAAAAATTAACCCATTTTACAAAAAAAAAGTAAGTATACAAATGTTTTTTTCTTGGATAAATGAGTACACAACTATTTTTGAAATCAATGAGTACACAATTGCAAAAACAAAAGAAGAAAGGATTAGCCGGCTATTTTTCATAAAAAATAAGATTTAATCGTTAATTTTCACTCTATTTACTTAGATCATTATCTATGTTTGATAATCTGCCATGGTGTGAGTGTAAATGGAGATTTTAATAATATTATTGGTTGTAACGATGTGCTGAGGGATCTTAATACTCGTTGGAGGGCTGTGGGCTTCATGATCTGGGTACCATTTCACTTGGGAGAGGGGAAGAAACTCGGTTGCTTGAGTGGAAAGTCGGTGCTTGCCAATGTTGGATGGATGTCTCGTTTTCTGGGGGCCAATCTTATTAACCTTTACATCTCAACTTCTGATCATTGTTTCTAGGGAAAATGTCACGTGACTACCCCTAAATTTGACACATTTTCACCTGACTACTTCTATTTTTTTTTCACTTTGTCGGTACCCTAAAATATAAAATTTATCACCGACCATACCCGGAGCCTTTTCCGTCCAAATTTCCGTCATTTTTCGACATGTGATATGCACGTGTAAGAAACATTTTTGAATATGACCATTCTACCCTTGAATGAAGGTTACAAAATATGACACAGTTGTTGTAGACACACAGTTGTCGAGGATTGTGGAGCTATCAAGTGGTCGACGATGTCCATGGATACAAGCAGAGTCAGCGACGACGGAGAAGATGTCCGATGCGATTGTGGCATGAGAGCTCCGGTGAGAACGTCCTGGACTGTCGCAAATCCTGGCCGTCGTTTTATTGGATGCGGAGGGTATTCGGTAAGAGCTCGAATTGTTGAGTGAAATTCAATTCTGCAGATCGAATTATTCTTTCGTGAGTGTTTATTGCGGTATGGGTTTTGAATTAGGGTTTATATTAGAAATTATGTTCTGAATTTCTAATTTAGGGTTTTAATTTTGAAATTTGGGTTTGAATTGTGAAATTTGGGTTTCAATTCTGAATTAGAGTTTAGATTAGGGTTTAAATTGTGAAATTAGGGTTTCAAATTAGAAATTAGGGCTTAGATTATGGTTTAAATTATAAAATTAGGGTTTCAATTTAGAAATTAGGGTTTAGATTAGGGTTTAATGAATTGATTGTTCATTATTCATTCGGTTGGTTGTGTGCAGTGTGGGATGAAATGCAAATATTTTCAATGGTTAGATCCTCAAACTTGTGCATATGGAAGGAGATTGTTACCCAGTTTACACCAAAGAGCGAAGGTGATGGATGCCACTATTCGAAAAGATGATGAAGAGAAGGCAAGGTTGGAGGCCAACAGTATGAAATACAAAATAGAATTGGAAGGATTGACAAGAGCCAATAAATTGCTAATCAAACTTTTATTTGTATGTTTATTTGTAATAAGTTTACTAGCATTTAAGTAATTTAGGAAATTGGAATGGTTTGGTTTGTGTTTGGATTTATGTGACAGGATCTTATATGTGTGTAATGTTAAGGGTTGTTTGGTGAAATGTTTGTGTTTCTAGAAAAATGGTTGCAGAAATTTTTCATTAATTGGTTGTAGTTTTGCTAGAATTTTAGTTGCATTTTTGCAGAAAATTGGACATAAGTAATTGTTTGCAGAAATTGGTTGGACTTTTGCAGAAAATTGGACATTAGTTTTGCAGAAAATTGGACATGAGTTTTGCAGAAATTTGGACATGAGTTTTGTAGAAATTTGGACATGAGTTTTGCAGAAATCCTAACTATATACCAAGTCAAAAACCTGTTTACAAGATAATGCACAAAAATAAACCAAGCCTAACTATATACCAAGTCAAAAACCTGTTTACAAGATAAGAAAGCAAAATCATTAATCAACACATTCATTTCATATTAAAAACCAAGTTGTCCACATTTTTCAACTGTACACAAACCATGCTGTACACAAACCAAGATAATATTTCATACACATTTCATACACAAACCAAGATGCTACTGTCCACAAAAGCATGACATGAAAGCCCAAGTGCTACTGTCCAAAATAAAGAAAAAAACAAAACAAAAGGGGGAGCAAGATAAGATTCTATGTCCCCTCATCTTTCAATCCCATAAAAACTTTTGACATTAAATATCTAAAGTTACTCCCTAACAACTACAACCCCCTCACATGGGCAATTATGGCTGGTTAGAGCTGCCAGACCCAGATCCAAAAGTGTCTTGGCCTTCCTTCTTCCTTTCTTGCACTGGTGGTGCTGCTGGTGGAGGTGAGCCATCTCTTGGACGGTTCTTCTGTCCCAGTGTTGTGATAAAAATTCTCTCTTTCCAATTTAAATTAGCCCACTACCAGACATGTATGAATATGTAAGTTTGTATGTTTGTGTGAATGATATCAAATAAATTAGGAATTTTTTTACTTGATTCTCATCTCTGTGGAAGGGAAGTTCTAACTCTGCTAATCCGATAAGTTTTGGTGGCCTAATGATTGGGAGCTTGCCACGTCTTGTGCTCAGCCTCTGCTCAGCTATATGCTTCTTCATCAAGATCTCTTCAGTTGTGCATTGGGGCTTCTCAGCAGGTGCCTTCCGCTTTCTTGCTAACTCACTCTCTGCAAATTCCAGCCTCTTATCCATAAGTTCGTTGTGTTCAGCTTGTGTTGTGTAGTGTCCACTTTTCTTTCCCTTTTTTCCTTTGGTGCCTTCCCTTTTTTCCCACCTTGTGAACACTCAGCTGCAGAAATAGTACTTTTATCAGCTCTTACCAAGTTAGAATTCAATGAATAAAGATAAATTAGTTAGTGCTACTGACCTTTCTCATTCGTGGACTGTGGTTTTTCCTTGGATGACCCTCAATGGCCCTTTATAGTGCAAGTCCTCTTGTTGTGTCCCTGCTGGAAACAATTTTGACAAAAAAACTTCCCAACTTGCCTAACCCCTTTGAACTGGTCTATCCCTTTCTGCCTCGTGTTTCCTCCTCCTCACTCTAAGCCTTTAAGGAGGTTTGAGCACTCTAGGTGGTAAAACTTTAGGGACATCGAACTTGGGCCATTCACTCTTGGCAGGAATAGGTTCGATAAACCCACAATATATGGACTGGTACACCTCAACAGAATAGTATTTGTGCACATAATCCTGTGGATTTTCTCTCCTACAGTATGTGGCACGTATAGCATGTTTTGTTGGGTTTTGTGCCCTAGCACAATGTATTTTCAATCTAATCTTGTAATAAAGATTATTACTTGAATAAAAATCGGCATTCATATTACTAAGTGTTGTAGTAATATCTTAAGTATGATTTGATTTGTATCATTGATGTGTCAACACATAATAGTAGATCTACAGATCAGATAAAATCTTACTTAAGCAGTCCCCGATCAGAATAACTTCATAAGAAGCGATCGGTATGAGGCTAACTCTAAATGATCACGCTCTACTGATCATGGCCAGTAGGGGGCCAGAGTTAGGTCATAGTATCACCAGTCAGGGGTGATATAGGACGACCCGAATCATGAGTATGTTACATAGACACAGTCATGAACATACTCATATGTCGGATCATGAAATCACATCCTCAGACCGAAGGACCATTGAGGTCAATATGTAATGAGTGACGAGTTTGACTCAGTCTAACGTCTCCTGTAAAAGGGTTACAATAACGGCTGTGATTGGCTCGATCACAAGTTACATAAGTTGACTCAATGGATCTCTGAAGGATTTATCCCTCATACGGACGTGTGGGCAGATATCAGTTTAGGCCACTTGATGAGTACAACTGAAATACAATAGCATGGCCATGCAGACGATACGTAGTATCAGTTATAATTCAGTTAACTCAGAATCAAGAAACAGGACAATAGAACGAGGATGACTTGTCTATGCCTCGTGGTTGTCAAAGAAATCAAGAGGATAAAAGGATAGATTCATGTACGACAAGGTTAAGTCGAAATCTCGATAATCACAAGCGTTGGGTAATCATGATGTCTTGCTAGAGGCCACTCATGATGGAAAGGGTAAAATGGTAATTTTACCAGTCCGCCGACGTGTCTTGAGCCTAGAGGGTCACACACTAAAGGTTGAGTAAAACGGATGAAATCATATGGAGGAATCATGAGAGAGACAAAATCCGGTTTTGGATTAAACCGGATTAGACCGATTTCGGTTTAGGATTAAACCGGAATCAAGAACGGTTTAGCAGGACTAATTAATTATAATCTAATTAAATAGATTTAATTAAATTAGCTAAACCGGGCCTAGCCAGAATGGGCTTCTCTACACAATTAATTAAAAGATTTGGGCTTTAAGCCCATTAAGGCCTTTAATTAATTAAAGTCCAAATAAGGGTTATAAAAGGGAAATTTTCAGATCTGAAAATTAAGTGATTAATTTTACAAACCCTAGCCGCCACCCTCTCTCTCTCCTTGCCAAGTTCGGCCGGCCCCCTCCTTCCCCGCTCCGTCCGTTTTGCTTGCTTCGATCTTCTAGTAAGGATCGTTGTGAGTATCCCCGGATTGCTCTTCCTGTGTAGAAGATCTTTAGAGGTTACTAAATCCTATTTAGTAACAAGGAGATTTTGATTCAAGGTAATACTTAATTTTAATCTAGTCTAGATCTCATGATCATGCAAGATCCGTATTAAAACATGGAACTTTGAGGGTAATTTCTTGTATGGGCATGAAATTAATTGTCTGGAACCCTCAAATAAATCCTTCAGTGGTATCAGAGGCTGGTTATGCATGATTTAGTATTCGAGCATGATAGGCTAGATTTAATTTTTGCAATTTAATTCGGTATTGTGAATTGGAAAATTGCAAACTTTATGATTTTGGTTGATGAATTAATTGTTGGAATTTTTTTTAATGTTGCTGAAAAAAAAAATTAATTGATCGAGCTAGATCGGGATCGAGACCCGTGGAAGGCCGAGGCTAGCCGAAAGGCCAACCCCGGCCGAACCACGGGCCGATCGGCCGGAACGGGAAGGCCGACCAGATCTGCCCGTTGCAGATCTGGCCGAGCCTCTCGGCTTCGGCCAGGGGAGGGCCTCGGCCCGACCGGTTCTGGCCAGGCGGCCCGCCACGGCCAGCCCTCATGGGCTGGTCGGCCACGGTGCGGCTAGCCTGGCGGCTAGGGTTTCGGCCGAACCCTAATTGGCCCTCGGGTCAATTTTGGTTCGGTCAAACCAGTTGGATTTGGGTCAGATCTGACCCAGAAAAATCCAGAATTTTTCAGCAATTATTAAATAAAATTTCAGACCGGTTCGGTTTCGATAAACCAGCGCGTGAACCGATTTAATTCAGAAATTAACCGGTTTAAGAAACAGTTTAAATAAACCGTATTTTATGATTTAAATCAAGATAAAATTGGAATTAATATGCTTGCTTGATAACATGCTTGTTTGATAACATGATTGTTTGATAACACGGTGATTGCTAAGTTAGCCCGAATTTAGGATTTAATTTCGGTTTGCAACATGCGAGTTGCTTATGGGTTGTAATTTATTAGTGACATGTGTGTCGCATCATTTATTTTATTTAAATTAAATGTAATTACAAAGTCCCAAGACAAGAAGAACCGAAGAGAAGGACGGTAATCCCGAGGAGGCGTGGAGCCAGTGGGAGTCTAGGAGAATGAGGAAAGACGAGACCTAGTATAGGTTCTAGTTTATTCCAGTAGGGTTAGCGGGCTAGCTAAAGCAAATTTACATTTATGTTTATGAATGTATGGATGAATGTGTGATTTAATTTTCATAAGTTCATGTTAATTAGATCATCACCCACATGTGTAAAGATTAATAATAATTAGTCAATCACGCACATGGAAACCGGAAATGAAATTATCTCTACATGGATTTGTAGATGATAAATTCAAATTAAGATCAAATTATGATCAGTGATAATGAATATTTAAAAGGCAAATAATTTCAAGTCAAGCTAGATACCGCCCACTTTTCATCACTTCGATTAGTTCTCGGACTCATGGGTAGATACGATTAACGTGGATCCATGAGAATGGGTTCTAATAGAAGATGGACCAGTTTGCATGGGTGCGTGCACATTAGCGTAGTAGCCATGCAGATTGGACCATGCGTTGAAAATTGGTTGACTTGGCTGCGATTCTCAGATGATCTGAGCCAAGGTATCAGATATAGGGCAATGCCGTATACACACAATGTATAAGCCCTAGCCAAGAATCACATGGAATTGTGAAAGGACTGGACTGTCCTACTCCAATGTCCAAAACTGGGGCGATGAGATTAACTCACTTTAGTTTTGAATATGCAGAGATCTTGGTTTAGATTCAAACACAAGAATCAGAAATATTCATAGTCAAGTGTCTCTTACTTCAACTTAATTAAGAATCTGATCGAATTTTTTTTCATGTATAGATTAGATGGCAACTTCGCTACCCAAATCAACACGTTCTGGCAGTGAAGCCTTAAAGTCTCTTCTGTCGAATAACAGGCTGACAGGGACCAACTTCCTGCAATGGGAGAGGAACCTGAAGTTTGCACTTCAGTATGACAGACAGGAGTATATCCCTACAGACAAGCCTCTAATAGAGCCTGCTGATGATGCCAGCGATGCCGATAAGAACGCTTATGAGAAATACAAAAGCGATCGACAAGACGTTGGCATCCTCATGGTCGGGTCCATGGAAAATGAAACCCAGGACCAGTTCATGCATCTCATGGGAGAACCCCAAGAGATGATGGCAGAAATTAAAATATACTACCAGAAGAATGCCCGTGTCGAAAGATACGACACTCTTAGGGAGGTATTTTATTGCAGACTCAATGCTGGTGAGGCAGTGAGCCCACATGTCCTTAAGATGAAGCGGCTCTTTGATCGCTTGGCCAGTCTAGGTCATAAGTTCACAGAGCAGCTGAAATCAGACATAGTCCTGATGTCACTTCCAAAGGCTTATGGAGATGTGATCACAAATTACAATCTCCATAATATGGAAAAGACCATCAAGGAACTACATGGAATGTTGGTGACAGCAGAGAAAGACCTCAAGGGCAAAACCCCTGAGGTTCTGATGGTCAATAAGGGTGTCAGCTTCAAAAGAGCTGGCAAACCTGCTGGCAAGTCACCAGGACACTCCAACAAGGGCAAGGCACCAGTAGTGTCAGGTAAGGGTAAGGCGCCGATGCACCTAGCTGGGCAAATAAGGGCACCTAGAGGTCCGAGATCCAAGCGGTTCCTAGAACCGAAGGGAGCACTTCGACCTCAGAGGTGGTCTGTTACTACTGCCAGCAGCTAGGAGATTGGAAGAAGGATTGCAGGCAGCACAAGGATTATGTGAAGAGCTTGCAGAAGGGAGGACACCATTCAGGACCTGGATCAGGTATTTACGTTGTTGAGTATAATCTCAACACTACTTTCTCAGACACATGGGTAGTTGATACCGGAGCAGAATCTCACATTTGTGTTAATCTGCAGGATCTGGAAAGTAGAAAGCTTCTTGGGAAAGGCGAGCGGGATCTGAGAGTCGGAGACAACAGTTCGGTGTCAACGACGGCTGTCGGTTCTGTTAGTCTTAGGATGCCCACAGGGCTTATATTAGTTTTGGACGATGTTTTATGTGTACCTACGTTTTGTAGGAATATTATTTCAGTGTTCAGTTTGGACAAACTTGGTTTTGTATTTGCCATAGACAATGGCTTATTTACTTTATCGAGAAATAATATCGTTTACGACACTGCATCTATGGTTGGTGGATTATATATTTTAAATATTGATAACACTAACTACAGTTCAAACTATAACGTAAATAAAAGGTTAAAGTCGGATTACTCAAACCAGACAGTGATGTGGCACTGTCGTCTAGGCCACATAGGCGAGAAACGCGTCTCGACACTTCATAAGTGTGGGCTCTTAAGCCCGTTTGAATTCACACCAATCGAGAGATGCGAATCTTGCATTATGGGCAAGATGACAAAAGCGCCTTTTGGCGGCTTAGGTGAAAGGGCAAGTGATCTCTTGAGCCTAATACATTCAGACGTATGTGGGCCCATGAGTACACAAGCCAGGAGAGGTTTCAGATACTTCATAACCTTTACCGACGATTTCAGCAGGTACGGGTATGTCTACTTAATGAGACATAAGTCGGAGTCCTTTGATAAATTCAAAGAATTCCAGAATGAAGTACAGAACCAGCTTGGTAAAAGTATAAAGGCACTTCGTTCCGATCGAGGTGGCGAGTACTTGGATCAAGAGTTTCTCAGTCACCTAAAGGATAACGGTATACTCTCAGAATTAACCCCGCCAGGAACCCCTCAGATGAATGATGTTTCCGAACGGAGGAACAAAACCCTGCTAGACATGGTTCGTTCCATGATGAGTCACGCCGACCTTCCAGTATCTTTCTGGGGTCATGCCCTAGAAACAGCCGCATTCATATTGAATCGAGTACCTACAAAGGCAGTGGAGACCACTCCATTTGAGGCTTGGCAAGGGAAAGCTCCCAAGTTGTCTTTCCTCAAGATCTGGGGGTGCGACGTTTACGTCAAGCGGTTGCTTGGTGATAAACTCGAACCCAAGGCAGATAAGTGTGTCTTTGTAGTGTACCCCAAAGGAACCATGGGGTACTACTTCTACAAACCCGAGGAAAACAAAGTCTTTGTTGCTCGAGGTGGGGTTTTCTTGGAAAGAGAATTCTTATCCAAGAAACCCAGTGGGAGTCCTGTGCTTCTTGAAGAAATTCGAGAAGACACAGAACAGCCTGCAGATATTGTAGAGGTACCCGATGAGGTAAATGATCCAAGTCCTATTCCAACAGAAACTCCTTTAGGACCAAGGAGGTCTGAAAGATCTCGTCAAAACTCAGTCAGATATGACTTCTTAGCCACAGAGGGTAATGACTTGATAGTTGTAGATCAGGATGATCCCGCAACAGTTCAGCAAGCCTTGGCCAGTCCCAACTCAAAAGAATGGCAGAATGCCATGGATGAGGAAATGAATTCCATGAAAGACAATCAGGTCTGGAACTTAATAGACATCACACCTGGGATAAAACCCATAGGTTGCAAGTGGATATTTAAGTTAAAGACAGATATGAACGGAAAGCTTCAGACTTACAAAGCAAGACTGGTTGCTAAAGGTTATCGTCAAATCCAAGGTATGGACTATGATGAGACTTTTTCGCCAGTAGCTATGATTAAGTCAATTCGAATGATGTTAGCCATTGCAGCATATTTCGATTACGAGATATGGCAAATGGACGTCAAAATCGCATTCCTTAACGGGAATTTGCAGGAGGATGTCTATATGACCCAGCCAGAAGGTTTTGTCGATCCTAAACATCCCGAAAAGGTGTGTAAGCTGCAACGATCCATTTATGGGTTGAAGCAAGCTTCCAGGAGTTGGAACTTACGCTTCGATGAAGCTGTAAAAGAGTTCGGGTTCATCAGAAATCCAGATGAACCCTGTATCTACAAGAAGAGCAGTGGGAGTAACATAGTGTTCCTGGTGCTGTATGTCGATGATATACTGATCATGGGAAATAACATCCCAACCTTGCTTGAGACCAAAGCTTGGTTAGGAAAGTGTTTCTCCATGAAGGACTTAGGAGAGGCCGCTTACATTTTGGGGATCATGATCTACAGAGATCGATCCAAGAGAATATTAGGTCTAAGTCAGAGCACCTACATAGATAAAGTCTTGAGAAGATTCTCAATGCTTGACTCTAAGAAAGGGAACCTCCCGGTAAGACATGACATTAAGCTAAGCAAGAAATAGTGTCCTAAAACACCTGCTGAGCTTAAGAAAAGGAATGGAATCCCGTATGCCTCGGCAGTGGGATCTATAATGTATGCCATGATCTGCACGAGGCCTGACGTATCGTTTGCCCTCAGCTGTGCCAGCAGATTTCAGTCTAACCCAGGCCAAGATCACTGGACTGCCGTCAAGTGTATCCTTAAGTATCTGAGGAGAACAAAGGACACACACATTCTTAGTGTATGGCGGGATAGAGGGAGAACTAAGCGTCACTGGATATGTAGATGCTAGTTTTCAGACAGACCCAGATGACTTTAAGTCTCAAGGTGGGTATGTGTTTATGTTGAACGGGGGAGCTTTCAGTTGGAAAAGCTTTAAGGAAGCGACAATAGCCGACTCCACCATGGAGGCGGAATACATAGCTGCGTCAGAAGCAGCTAAGGAAGCGGTGTGGGTCAGGAGCTTCTTGAGAGGATTAGATGTACTGCCGCGAACGTTTGATCCCGTGAGCTTTAGGTATGACAACACGGGGGCCGTAGCACTTGCTAGAGAGCCCAGATTTCACAACCGGACCAAGCACGTCGAGAGAAAGTATCACATCTTCAGAGAGATGCTTGATAAAGGCGAAGTAGAGATAAGCTACATTTCAACACATGATAATCTAGCTGACCCCTTAACTGAGGCGCTACCGCAGCCTAAGCATGAGGAACATGTCAGGGGAATGGGTTTAGATTGGAATACCAATTGGGTCTAGGGCAAGTGGGAGATTGTTGGGTTTTGTGCCCTAACACAATGTATTTTCAATCTAATCTTGTAATAAAGATTATTACTTGAATAAAAGTCGGCATTCATATTACTAACTGTTGTAGTAATATCTTAAGTATGATTTGATTTGTATCATTGATGTGTCAACACATAATAGTAGATCTACAGATCAGATAAAATCTTACTTAAGCAGTCCCCGATCAGAATAACTTCATAAGAAGCGATCGGTATGAGGCTAACTCTAAATGATCACGCTCTACTGATCATGGCCAGTAGGGGGCCAGAGTTAGGTCATAGTATCACCAGTCAGGGGTGATATAGGACGACCTGAATCATGAGTATGTTACATAGACACAGTCATGAACATACTCATATGTTGGATCATAAAATCACATCCTTAGACCGAAGGACCATTGAGGTCAATATGTAATGAGTGACGAGTTTGACTCAGTCTAACGTCTCCTGTAAAAGGGTTACAATAATGGCTGTGATTGGCTCGATCACAAGTTACATAAGTTGACTCAATGGATCTCTGAAGGATTTATCCCTCATACGGACGTGTGGGCAGATATCAGTTTAGGCCACTTGATGAGTACAACTGAAATACAATAGCATGGCCATGCAGACGATACGTAGTATCAGTTATAATTCAGTTAACTCAGAATCAAGAAACAGGACAATAGAACGAGGATGACTTGTCTATGCCTCGTGGTTGTCAAAGAAATCAAGAGGATAAAAGGATAGATTCATGTACGACAAGGTTAAGTCGAAATCTCGATAATCACAAGCGTTGGGTAATCATGATGTCTTGCTAGAGGCCACTCATGATGGAAAGGGTAAAATGGTAATTTTACCAGTCCGCCGACGTGTCTTGAGCCTAGAGGGTCACACACTAAAGGTTGAGTAAAATGGATGGAATGATATGGAGGAATCATGAGAGAGACAAAATCCGGTTTTGGATTAAACCGGATTAGACTGATTTCGGTTTAGGATTAAACCGGAATCAAGAACGGTTTAGCAGGACTAATTAATTATAATCTAATTAAATAGATTTAATTAAATTAGCTAAACTAGGCCTAGCCAGAATGGGCTAAGCCAGAATGGGCTTCTCTACACAATTAATTAAAAGCTTTGGGCTTTAAGCCCATTAAGACCTTTAATTAATTAAAGTCCAAATAAGGGTTATAAAAGGGAAATTTTCAGATCTGAAAATTAAGTGATTAATTTTACAAACCCTAGCCGCCACCCTCTCTCTCTCCTTGCCAAGTTCGGCCGGCCCCCTCCTTCCCCGCTCCGTCCGTTTTGCTTGCTTCGATCTTCTAGTAAGGATCGTTGTGAGTATCCTCGGATTGCTCTTCCTGTGTGGACGATCTTTAGAGGTTACTAAATCCTATTTAGTAACAAGGAGATTTTGATTCAAGGTAATACTTAATTTTAATCTAGTCTAGATCTCATGATTAATTCATGATCATGCAAGATCCGTATTAAAACATGGAACTTTGAGGTTAATTTCTTGTATGGGCATGAAATTAATTGTCTGGAACCCTCAAATAATTCCTTCATGTTTACATGGTATTCCCGTTAATTGCCAATCTAGACATGTGCATGTTTTGTCATTCATTCTAACTATTGCACTATATCTACCATTTATCACCTCAAACACACATTTCCAGCAAACCTAGCAACCCAATGTCTACATGCCTCAATGTTTTTGTCTAGTTGTAACCTGATTTCCTCGCAAATTCTACCTCCATAATCATCAAACAACCCAACCCTTTCAACAAATAGATCCATCAACTTGCCACGAATAAACTCACAAAGGTCATAAATAGGTAAATGCCTACCATCGTTTATCCATGAATTGAAACATTTAGACAGACTATTGGTTTGTATATTAGACCTAGCCCTAGTTGTATAAAATGCCTTGCACCAACCTGATTTTTCCCTAGCGAGCACCCAATTGTATGCATCCAAGTTAAACACCCTCAGCTCCTCCATCTTTTCGTCGAATTTCTCAACAGATGTGACTTTCGACAACCCGTACAACATTTTCTTCAATGTTGGACACTTGAAAGTCAGGTAAAAGTTCTCGAACATGTGTCACATGCAAAATCGATGCTCCACATGAGGCAACCAATGTTTGAACAGCTCCACCAACCCCTGTTCATCGACATATGATAGTTTATAAGTAAGTAAATAAGTAAATAAATAAACAGCAAGTAAGTAAGTAAATAACAAACAGCAAAGTAAGTTAGATACCTTTTGTTTATCTGACATGAAAATCCAACCCATTTTTGCGTTCGTTCCATAGTCTTGGAAGAACAGTTCAAGAAACCACCTCCAAGTTTCTTTGTCGGAAACATGCCATCGTTGGCATCCCACCCAACAACAGACAGAATGTGGCCTCCATATTTTTCACGTAGATGGCATCCATCAATCCCGACGATTGGCTGACATCCACCAATAAACTCATCCAATTGCACCTTATGCAGAAATAAGCATGAAGTTATATAAGTAAGTATGTAAGTAACTAAATAAAAGAATGCACACTAAGTTACAGTTACATACCTTATAGCGTATGTAAATGCGCTGGAACCTCCTCTCTACTGGTCTATCATCGTCGCCATCATTTTCATTCAGGAGGTGTTGCACCTCAACAACAGCCCTGCTGCCCGGATTGGACTTCTCAATCATCTTCGCATATCCAATGAGGCAGTCGTACTGCATCATTACATCTCCGGCCAATATCTCCCTGGCCTTGTGAAGAGCCCTATATAGAGCCGAAGTAGAAACACTAACGACGAGCTTTCTGGTAACTAGAGCCTCCAGTGTTTTCCTTTTCATGCCTGGACCTGCTCTAATGTCGTCAATGAATCTGCATAAACAATAAAAAACGAAACCATTTAATAATAGAGAGAAATATAAAATGAACCATGTTAGGAAAATTATAACCTTTGTGCTATGAAGTCTGAGGTGATCCTCTTATTCCGATCAGGTCTTATGCATAAGTGTATTGGTTTCCATTTCTTGATCTCCATCATTGGACCACCCCAAAATTTACCACAGTAAACCAAAAAATTGCAACCCTTAACCCTGCACCTCATCGAAACCTTCAACCTCTCGTTCCGTTTAAAAACGTAGTCGAACCCTATGCGAGCTGCATAATACTTGAAGACTAATCGGAACACTACCGCATCCTCAAATGTGGAATATAATCCAATTTCTGGTTTCTTCATTTTACTGTCCATGGTCCACATGGGTTGCTCAGCACGTGAACTGGTATTCCCCGTGCCTTTTGGTCTTTCCTTCCCCTTGTCTTTTGCTTGAGCCTTCTCTTCTACTTTTGCTTTTTCCTTCGCTTTCATTTTCTTTGATTCTGTATCTAAGTCTTCTATGTCTTCTTCAACTGGTTCTTCAGTATCTTCTAAAATTCGCTGCCCTCGTTCATCAAATTTGACATCCTTGAACCAAGTCGCCTCCTCATCTTCATCGTCTGATGATGAATCATAATCGTTCGGCTCGAAATCAGGATCGTCTTCATAGACATTTCCTTCTCCCAAGTTTTGGTCATCTTCCTCCATCATGTGATCTTCATCATCATGTTTTTTCCACATTGTCAGTGTCACCCGATTCTCCCTCCGCTATCTGAGTCTCTGCTTCAACATCCTCAGAGTCGCTTCCAATGACCTCAACGACCTTATACTTGGAAACTGGCCTCAATAACTCTTCTATGTTAGACCCACTTTGATGTAAAGTTTCCACTTGTTGGTGTGTCACGCACTGCACTTCAGTCGTATCCCTCATTTGCCTCTTATACCCCTCTATTGGTTTCCACAGATTTTTCTCACATCGAACAAGAGGCGTACCATTCGGACTTATCATTTGCAATGGCCCAACTCCCTCCACAATGTACAATGAGATCACCTCATCAATCCGATATTGTTCTAGCATTTCCATAACATCTATTTCTTTCTCTATCTCGACAGTGAAATGACCTCTTCCCTTAACAGGCAGTCTCGAACTAATTGTGGTCCAACTGATGGTGCTGGTTGGGCCATAACCTAGAATGCCCAATATAGTCTTCAACTTTCCAAATGAGCATTCATCCTCATCTATGATGAATGGTTTCATACTCCCCCCTACGTAATCCATATCAGGTTTATCAAAGTGACCCCCATGGAACACTTCAAAAACCCTATAGGGAGTTGGAGGGGTAGGTCTAAAAACATACTGGGGGAGGGGGGAATCCTTGCATATGTGAAAAAATAAAACATAAGAATAATTTTGTATATCATTAACAAATGCATAACAATTCAAAAAATCTAGGGTTTTCAATTTGATTTTTCAAACCCTAGTTTTTAAATTGAACTACATATCCAAAAATGAAGTGCAAAAATCCAAATCCCCTCAATTTTTATACCAAAACCCCTTCAATTTCAAAACAAAACCTAAACCCTAAAACTGAAATGAGAACTTACTTCGTCCTTCTCCATTTCGATCGATTCGCTCGTCTAGGTTCGTCAGCAAGCTCAGTCGACTCACCTCCAATGGAACCTAGCTCCAACCTCCGTGTCGCCTTCAGTCCTCTCTGTCGCCTCCTTTAGTCCTCTCTCTCTCTCAGCTAACCTTTCGTTTTCTGTTTCAGTCTATTCACTTACACTGTGGGTAAGGTAGAAGTGAACACATTGATATCTTAATATATCTGAGTATAGTTTGGTCTTTTTCCATACACGTGCATGCCACATGTCGAAAAATGACGGAAAAGGCTCCGGGTATGGATGGTGATAAATTTTATATTTTAAGGTACCCACAAAGTGAAAAAAAAAATTTAGGGGTAGTCAGGTGAAAATATGTCAAATCTAGGGGTAGTCACATGACATTTTCCCTTGTTTCTATTTTTTTGGACGATCTATCGAGCCAATTGTGTGCCCTTTCTAATAGGTTGGTTCAACTCCGAGGCGCCGAAATGAGTATGGAATTACGCAATATGACCTTACTGATGTGTTAAATGAAACTCTTATTCACAAGGTGATGTTAACGCTCTAAACAAAATTGGTTATGGAAGGAGATAAAAACTCTAAATACTTCCATGTCATGGCTAGTACCTGCTGAGGCAAGTCATGGCCATTGAGGTTCGCGAGTTGATATTCGATATGGACGCCAACACATCTCCAAGGCTGGATGGCTTCAATCCAACCTTTTTTCAACTTATCGATCTAACTATCCTCCACACGGTAAGAGAATTCTTTCATTATGCCCGATTACCCCACAGAATTAACGCTACTAATTTGGTTATCATTATGAAAAAATCCAAACCGGTGTTTGAGTCGCAAAGTGCATTTATGCCTTGTCAGTTGATTAGTCTAGTTTGAGATTTTGCATTATCTCCGTTCTCGAAGTTGAGGTTCGGGAGGGGTTATAACCAACATTTATGATCGGGGAATTTAAGTGAAAATCGTGTATACCTAAGGAGAGGTGTATGTAAATACCCCTAAATAATAAATATAAGGTATTTTGATCATTTCTAAAAATTTAAAAAAAAATTAACGGTGTCATTAACGCTGAGTCAAATTAGTTTTCAAGTGACTTGAGAAATAAAAAAAGACTTTAAGTGACCTATCTAAGAAAAAAATTCTCCAGTCATACCTAACTGCAACTATAAGTTATTTTTCAATAGGGAAAATGACACTTATGCCCCCTTTACAAAACATTGTTTGCACTATACCCCTTGACCAAATCTTAAATTTTAAACCCCTCAAGTATTTCATTATCTCATTTAGCCTATCACCTTTAACTTGTAAGCCAAAATAATGACATGTGATTTTATTCTTTTGAATTGCAAAATTTCCCTTTAAATAAAATAAAAAAATAAAAACAAATGCATTATCTTTCTCGCATTTGTGTCTTATAACATGGTTGACGCCCGATTGTCCCTACTCTTCGCGACTATCTTAGTTATGACTAGAGTTATAAATGAGCTGAAATTTTAACGAGCCACTCACGCTCGATTTCTTAAATTTTGGTTTCAAACTTGTTATAATCAAATTCGAACCGAATTCGTGCTTAAGTTTAGGCTCGTATGGTAAACGAGGCGAGATCAAACCTAACATTTTATGGCTCGATAGGCTAGTGGGCCGGCTCATTTAGTATTTGATTTATGATATATTTTACAAATATATTATTTCTTTTAATAAATATTTATTATGAAATGAAATGAGCCAAATTGAGTCGAACTGATTTCAAGTTAATCATTTAATATTTAATCAATTATATATTTTTATTTAATTTTAAATTTTAATATTTTAATATTAAGCGAACCGAGTTCAAGCTTCTCTATATTATTTTGAGCCGAGCTCAGACTTAGTTGTATAAGCTTGTTTGAGCACAAGCCGAGCACCACTTTTTTCATGAGTCGAGCCCAACCGAATTGAGGCTTGGTTCGCCTCGTTTACACCCCTAGTCATTATCACTTCGGGATCCACCTCCATATTAGGGCCTCTACTCTAACAACATAAAATTGATCAAGTGTCTTGAGAAGTTATTTGTGCGTAGCCGTTGACAAACACCAAACAATGACAATTATTTGAAATTTTATTAAGTATTAAAGGCAAAATGTCTTTTCATCACAAAACTAACGATGTTAAGTTAGATGAGATAACAAAATACTTAAAAGAGTTTAAAAATTAAGTTTTTAGTTAAGGGGATGTAGGTATAAATACTGATAGTTAAGAGGGTCTAAGTGAAAACACATTTTGTGAAGCCATTTTTCATTTTACATACAGAGACAATTTGACATAACTCTCTTTAATTATACACTATTTTCACTTACAGCGTGAAATTTTTGGTAACTTAGTGTTACGTGGAATTATACTTCATGTATAAAAGTAGATAAATTTATTTTGAGTTTCAATTTTTGTAAAATAATATATTTGAATAGGTGCATGTAAGTACATTTGCCAAAACTATTAATTTATGTAGTGACCTACCAAGTTTTTTTTAAAAAAAATTTATTTGGATAATTGCAAGTAGTCATGCTTGCTGAAACTATTTTTGTATGAATGACCTACCAAGTTAAAAAAGAAAAGGTTAAAGGATACTTAGATATAAAAGTTGTCTCAAAAGATATACTTCCCCTAAAATTATCCCCAAAAGTCAACTCCAATTAATAGTTTGAAATATTATATAATATTACTAACGTATTTTTTCCTTGTCAAGTTTTAAAAATGAAATTGTGGGGGGTTGAATTTCATACAAACAAAAATAATGTCATTATTTAATATAAAAATAACATGTGAAAAATCGATAAGACAAGCCGGGCTAGATTTATATATAATAAATTGGCACACAATTCTCAACATTAATTCAATTAGTGGGAGGGACGCTGTGGGGGTCAGATAGGGCGGCTTAAAGCTAATGTATTGTCACTTGTGAGTACAATTCCGGTGGATGATAATGACTATTTTGCCCCTACCCCTCTTCAAATGATAATGACCTGAATCCTGACTCGGTCCGCTCGCTACTGTTGTGCACTTGCTTAATTAATTATAGGGATAATTCCAGATGGGTACCCCTGGTTATGTCTCATTATCACGTGACATACTCTAGAAATTTTTGTATCAGGGTGAATACCCTAGAATTTCATTTGTCTCACCGTTACTAATTCCGTCCAATTCCGTTAGTTTTAAACATTTTTGACATGTTAAATGACTAAAATACCCTCAAAGGATAAACTGATTTTTTAAAATTGAATGAAATGACACAAATACCCTTAACTATTCATTTAATTTTCAAAAAATGCCACTCCTCTCTCTTTTGTCTCTCTTTCTCTGGTTCCATCTCTCACCACAATCACAATCTTTCTCTATTTCATAATCCATTATACCCTTAGATACGGTTCGGTTCATAATCCATTATATCCAAATTAAACAGCTTATAAAAACGGCGACGTGGCGTGATCCGGTGGTGCTCGGTAATTTCTGACCGTCCGATCGGATTTACAGTTTCGAACTTGCTTAGCAACAGAGTAAAAAAGTAGAGGGACACTTTTGCTTCTTCTCGGCGCGAGCGGTCAAAAGCTCGCGAGACCTTCTCCGACCGGTCAACGGAGCAATCTCCGGCGAAGTTTGGTGGCTTCTTTTGTTGTCTCCGAGGTACGTGAATGTCGAATTCACTGTCTTTTTTCATGTTTACGGATCTCTGTTTTTGTTGTCTCTTCCCTTTGATTTTGAAATCAAACCCTAGGTTTAGCTTCGATTTCAGCTTCTGGAGATTCGTGAATATAGTACCTGAAATTGATATGTATGAATCACCCCTTCTTGGGATTCGTATCAAAGTTCATTTTTGCTCACCAGTTCTGTGAAATTCGAACTGGGCAAGATTAGGTTTTGCTCAAATTTGCCAATAAGGGTTGGATTGAGGATTCGATGATGTGTTTTTTGTTTTCCTGTGCACTGAGAAGTGAATCCAGTAGATATTATGGGAGTAATTGAAACTAGGAAAGATTGTGATTGTGGTGAGAGATGGAACCAGAGAAAGAGAGACAAAAGAGAGAGGAGTGGCATTTTTTGAAAATTAAATGAATAGTTAAGGGTATTTGTGTCATTTTCATTCAATTTTAAAAAAATCAGTTTATCCTTCAAGAGTATTTTAGTCATTTCACATGTCAAAAATGTTAAAAACTAACGGAATTGGACGGAATTAGTAATGGTGAGACAAATGAAATTCTAGGGTATTCACCCTGATACAAAAATTTCTAAAGTATGTCATGTGATAATGGGACATAATCAGGGATACCCATATGGAATTATCCCTTAATTATATTACCTTATTCATTTCATCATCATTTCCATGTGCATCTTAATCCAAATCTCTTTCCTAATCGCATAGTAATCAGTGTGGACATTTTGTCTCCTAATCGATGTTTCTGGATCATAATTAAAGGGTAAATTGAAAAGGACAACGTATGCAACATGTCTACTCTATGTCAACAAGCAGTAAGACAAATTAATTGATTTTGGAGAAAATAGTATTTTTTACGCTTAATTATATTACTTTTTTACTTTTATACCACTCACTCGTCGGAAAAAATTAAAGAGGTGAGCTCGAATAAATAGAGCTCACTTGCGGGAGAAAATGGAGGTTACTCACCAAAAACTGGAGCTCACTCGAGAAAAACAATGAAAGAGGTAAGCTCGAAAAATTGAAACTCACTCACACGAAAATATGGAAGAGGTAAACTCGAAAAAATGGAGCTCACTCGCCGAAAAAAATAAAAGGAGCTCACTCACAGAAAAAAAATTGAGGTCACTTACCAGAAAAAATGAAAGTGTTGAGCTCTAAAAAATGGAGTTCACTCGCCGGAAGCGAGAGAGAGAGAGAGAGAGAGAGAGAGAGAGAGAGAGAGAGAGAAGAGAGAGAGAGAGAGAGAGAGAGAGAGAGAGAGAGAGAGAGAGAGAGAGAGAGAGAGAGAGAGAGAGAGAGAGAGAGAGAGAGAGAGAGAGAGAGAGAGAGAGAGAGAGAGAGAGAGAGAGAGAGTAATTGTAATTTCATATTAATTAAATTCTGGTTTGATCTTTTCGCTAGACCGGCTTGAACCATAGACTGTTGAAATTAAACTAGTTCAATTTTAAAGATAGTTTAGATATTTGTGGTATATTAAGGGTAGATTTTCTCAAAATGATAATTAGGTTACTAAAAAAGAAAAAAATAGTTTGGATAGGAAAGTAAGAAAGTGGTATAGTTAGGTGTACAAAAATGTTATATTTCCCTTCTTTTATTAAAGAAACCTCGAATATTACTAAGACACTAACCCGACATTACGCCAGACAGCCGAAACAATACTTGGTAGGACAGACCCCGCACCATGATCCCAACTAAATTTATTTAAAGTATACCTGACTAATTAATGAGACACAACACTACAAGTCCGTTGAGCAAAAGATATGGTTATACATGCCCCCAAGACGGTAAATAAACGACAATAGTAAGAAATGATGCCCCTGAACATGTTCCTACCCTGATTCCTGCGCCAGATGTAATCCACAACCTCAAGACAATCAGATTCTATCACCGCCTCCGCCCAGTTCTTCCCTTTTGCCCACGAGAGGGCTTCCTTGACACCCACGACCTCTACCTCTTTTGGGTGGAGATTTCTCGAGAAGCGTCTACAATGAGCCCCTATTTGGCCCTCTGAATCTCTACAGACGAGCCTTATACTCCAAAAGCCTCTCTCAGCATCCACGTCTCCGTCAACGTTAATTTTCAGGCCACCCGCCCCGAGAAGGTCCCAAGATGCCCTAGCAGCAAATTTTCCCGAGCCCGGGAATACTGTCGGAGGTCTGGACGCATCCCAGAGCCTTCAGTACCCCTTGGCCTGCAATGCTACCCTTACCGAGTGGAACATTTTTCCCTTCCAGATAAATCGATTTTTCACTACTCAATTGACCCAAATACTTATTGCCAACAAGTTAGCTTCATCGTCTCCTTCCACCCAGTGACTCGGTGTATATTAGTAATTGTCAGATGTGTCAATTTGGTATAATTTGAATTAAAATATAATAGTCCCTGAATATTCAATCTTTTCAAACCACCACTTATAAGCAGATCATGTCCCTAAAAAATAGTTTATAGCTAAGATGAGTAGAAGGTTGTCATCGTGCACAAAATTCTTTGATAAAAAACACGACCATAATGAAGATAAGAGGACATCAATATGTAGATTTGGAGGTCCATAAACATGTGCGATTCATCAACAATTCTACTAAATTTAGTTAATTTGTCTATTATCGGCTACCAAAAAATTAATTATACGTCAGATTTATATTCTAGCGTTCTAATTTCGAGTGATTTGAATATTTGATAACGATAACAATTGTTCGAGTACAAAATATTTTCTTAACATAAGATACTACGAATTAAGACGTGGAGTGAGTATTACCGAATGATTGCATGTTAACTTGAATACCATTTGAGTCTATACAACTTAAAATATTAATAACAAAATTAATTCCAACAATCACCTCCTTAATTTTATTATATTACTTTGATACATGCACATTCCTCCTGTGATTTTACATGCTTTCTTCTTTTTTTGTTAATGCTAGGAGTCTGAGAGTGCTTAGGTGTAATGACTACCCATGACATGCTAGAGACGACCTTGACATGGGATAATGATAGAATCAGTGACACAGCTAGAGACTCGAGTGGTGTCACGAGCAGGGTTGTCACGACCATGACACATCCAAAGACATGTTTATGATAGTAACACGAGAGATACAATATTTATCAAGGTTGTGACATTGACAGTCCAAGAATGAAAATGTGAATCTTTAACCTATTTTGGGGATTAACTATTTTCAAGAGAAGGAAAAGTTATGATTAAATAACTTAAAATATGCGCTTTCCAAGACTTAAGAGAGGATTAGTAGGCGGGCAAGGTGACTCTAGTTGCAAGAATTACAACAGAAGCAACACGATTTGAAGGACATGATTTGAAGAGAACTAGCGGTATTCATAATATAAGTTAGAAATATGATATATACATATACTATATGAAAGGAGTTAGCTCACTTGGGTACGAAACCGAGCTCGAACTTGACTTTTTAAGGCTCGATAAGCTCACGAGCCACCTCATTTAATATTTAATTTATTATATATTTATATTAATATAATTTTAATAAGTATTTATAATAGAATTAGACGAGCCGAATCAAGTCGAGCATTCTCAAGTTGGCTCATTTATTAATTAATGAATAATTTAACTTTTAATTAATGTTTGTATTGAATTTAAACGAATCGAGCCGAGCTTGAACTTGAGCTTGCCTATTTTATTTCGAGCTAAACTCGAGTTCGGACACATATGCTCATTTCAGCTCAAGCCGAGCTCGAATCGAACATTTTTTGCAAAAGTCGAGTTGTGCCTTGAACTGCTAAAATAAAATTTGATTCGAGTCGTTTGCACACCTAGTTCCAATCGTATCCATAAAACTTATTGCAATACAATACAATATAGGTATGTATAATATTGTGCGACGTTGACATCCACCATTGAGTTTTTGTTTAAATTAAAGTGACGGTGATGAATGACGAGCAAGGCAAACAAAGGTGCAGTTTCGGCGAAAGTGAGGAGGGCATTTTGGTAAAAATAATAAAAGAAGAGAAATGTTAATGATACGCGTCTCTATGAGGCCCATATTCTTCTGTCCCTTCAAATCCATCCCCAACCCAATTCCTCTCTCCCACAACCGATATGGCTCAGAGAACGGAGAAG
Organism: Geranium rotundifolium; assembly: GCA_963920655.1. Lineage (NCBI taxonomy): Eukaryota > Viridiplantae > Streptophyta > Magnoliopsida > Geraniales > Geraniaceae > Geranium > Geranium rotundifolium. The sequence goes on from OY987314.1 coordinate 9,930,215, forward strand.
GAGGAAACCGAGTTCAAGGTTCCCGAGACCTTGACCCTCTGCGTTAACAACTGCGGCGTCACCGCCAACCCCTCCACCAGCAACATGTGCCTCACCTGCTTCAACGCCACCACACCCCCGTCGCCCTCGGCCGCTCCTCGCAGATCCATCACCTCCTCTCGCCGATCCGACGCCACCAAGGTCGTGAAGGTGCTCCAGGATCCGGTTGCGACGTCGTCGAGGAGAGAGGTGAACCGGTGCTCCGGGTGCCGGAGGAAGGTAGGGCTGACCGGGTTCCGGTGCAGGTGCGGCGACTTGTTCTGCTCGGACCACCGCTACTCCGACAGGCACGTCTGCTCCTACGACTACAAGACCGCCGCCCGAGAGGCCATCGCTCGGGAAAATCCGGTCGTCAAGGCGCCAAAGATCATCAAGATCTGATGGATTTTCTGCTTATCGAATCAAACACAATTACACCACCAAAGAGTACTCAATCACGTAATCGATCAATCAATCAGAGAGAGAGAGAGAGAGAAGCTCCAAAAATGATTGAAGATCAAATCCTCTATTATTTTGTTTGAATTCAATTATTTTCATGTATATTTGACTGGAGATGATTTGTGGTTTAAGAATTGAGATGTGAGAAGAAGATGAATCTTGTTTGTGATTGGGGTATGAAAATAAATATAAGGAGGAGCAAGGGGTGTTGTTGTCATTTAATTGACGTATGTATGTTGGTATCCGGAAATATCTGTGGGTCCCCCATATGTGATGTTTGTGTATCTAGTTGGGGGCTTGGCGTCTACTTATACCCAACCAGACGGGGCCACGTGGTGGGCGGCTTAAAGTGGGCATTGATGGAACATTTGCGTAAACCAAATGAATTGATTACGTTTCTCATTTATGAAAATCCGGAGAAATGGGCGGAGATCGGGCGGTCGGTAGTTGAGCCGACATAAGTTATTTTACAGCCAGGTATTTATTTATATAATAATATATTACGACCAATTTACGAAAAACCATAGCAAACCTAGAAACCATTAGAACTGGGTAGATGTTATTGGATAATTGGACACAAACAAAGAATCATACAAAAATGGTTAGTACTAGCCTATTAGGGCTATCCACTTCAACCCGACGTTCCAACTCAACTCACACTCGAATGACCCGAGACCCGACAATATCGATAGAAAATTGAGTTGGATGGATCCAATCCGACCTTAAGTGAGTCGGGCCTCAGGTGTGATTTTAAAAACCACCGAGTAACCCGACTCACCGGACCCCCACTTAACAAAATAGACCAAGCCTATTTTCTCCCACAGCCTCACAATTTAGACTTTCACCCAACAGAAGCATGGCTCGGCCCAATTCATTTGTGCATTGCAATGAAACAAAAACGCTTATAAACAAAAAAATTTGATACCGCGTTTCCGATGTGAGATGCGTAAGTCAAAATAAGGTGCTGAAGATGAATTAGTAATGTGACATCTTCTCCACACTCGATCTCCGTCGGTTGGATTAATCTGAGACGTCGATTTTGTGCGACGTGTCACCCTTCTTTCCACACACATCATCGAGTCGACGACACATCTTTTTCCCTCGTTCTCTCTCTCTCATCGCATTGAATGTGATTCGACCCTCCCGTCTCATCTGCCTCTGAAAAACCTAACAACTCCATCCTCTCCTCTCCTTTCTCATCGTCTCAGGCAGTCAAGTTTGTGTCCTCTCCTCCATCTCACAATAGATCCCTTCACATAATTACCATCGCGAATCGACCTGCTAGTGAGTCTCATCTCTACCATTATAAATCAAGCAATGGTGGAAAGAAGGCTTATCAACAGTTCGATTCTCCAGTGGAGCTGGAGATTGAAGCTTTACAGTCACACAACGCCGACAACATGTCTGCTACTCAGGTAAGTGTGAGTTTCTTTCGGATTCTAGGGTTCTTGTTTCTTCTCCCTTTCCATTTTTGGGGTTTAGGGTTCAGGACTTCAGAATTCTCTGAGTTTTTATTTCAATCTCTATTCTGAATCAGGGAAACTCTAATCAATTTAGGGATTATGGTTTCAATTTGGGGATTATTAGGGTTTAGAATCCAAAATTTGATTTTAATTTGGTGTTTTTGATCTAAATTGGGGTTTTCTGTTATGAATTGGGGAAACCCTAATCAATTTGGGGATTAGGGTTTCAATTTGAGAATTGGAGATTATTAGGGTTTTAAAAGTTCTTGATTTTAATTTTGGGTTTCTAATCTGAATTGGGAAAACCCTAATCAATTTGGGGATTATTATGGTTTTGAATACAAATTTCGATTTTAATTGGGGTTTTATGTTCTGAATTGGGGAAACCCTAATCAATTTGGGGATTAGGGTTTCAATTTGGGAATTGGAGATTATTAGGGTTTTAAAAGTTCTTGATTCACATGCATATGGCTGCCTGTGAATCACAATATAAGAAAACAGGCACAACCTGTCTTCCCCAAACTGGCACATCTGCCAGTAGGTTCCTCAACCAACTCAAGGGAAATGAACTTAGATTCCATAGTGGATCGGGCTATAAAAGTCTGTTTTGAAGACTTCCATGAGATAGCACCTCCACCTAATGTGAATACGTAACCACTAGTTCAGCTTACTTCATCAGTACTTGATACCCAGTTAGCATCACAAAATCCTTCCAGGACGGCAGGAAACTTTTTATAATGTAGGGACCAGTCAATTGTCCCTTTCAAGTACTTTAACAAACGATGAAGTGCTCATCACTAGAGTTATGCGTGTACCGACTAAGCCTACTCACCGCGTAAGCTATGTTAGGTCGAGTACAATTCATGAGAAACATCACACTCCCTATAATCCTAGCATACTCTAATTTTTTCACAATTCACCCCGATTCTTCACGAGAGATATGATTGGATCATATGGAGTTTGAGCAGGCACCACATCAAAATAGCCAAATTTCTTCAGCACCTTCTCCACATAATGAGATTGACTTAAAGAGATGCCTTTTAGGAGTTCTCATTACCTTAACTCCTAAAATAACATCTACTTCTCCCAAATATTTCATCTCAAACTTTGATAATAAAAATTCTTTGGTTTTGCTAATAATAGCAGTATTACTACCAAGAATTAGCATGTCATCAACATAAAGGCAAATCACCACACAATCTGACCATACTATCTTGGAATAGACACATGAGTCAGAGTTGTTGGTGATATAGCCATCACTTACCAAGGTACTGTCAAATTTCTCATACCATTGTTTTGGTGCTTGCTTCAATTCATATAAGAATTTCTTCAGCTGGCATACCTTATTCTTATGACCTTCTATCACAAACCCCTTAGGTTGAGACATATAGATCTTCTCCTTGAGATCTCAATTCAAAAAAGGGGGTTTGACATCCATCTGATGTATAACCAAATCATGTATGGTTGTTAGCGCGATTAGTGAACGAATTGTAGCAATCTTGGTGACTGGAGAATAAGTGTCGAAGTAATCCACATCCATCTTTTGAGTGAAGCCTCGTACCACGAGTCTCACTTTGAACCTCTCTATTTTACCATAAGGTCTGAGCTTCCTCATGAATATCCATTTATTGCTAATGGGTTTGCAACCCTTAGGTAAATCAGATAGTACCCATGTTTGATTAGACACAATAGAATCTAGTTCACTTTTGACAGCCTCTTTCCAAAAACAGTGCCGACAAACCTCATTGCCTCATCGTATGTTTTTGGATAATCTTCTATCAGATAAGTCGAGACGAGTTCGTCACTTACCAAGTCTACACAGGACGCTTCCGCAAAGAAAGATGTGATAACGTCGTCACCAAAGGTTTTCTCAATCCTTTGTCTCTTACTTCTTCTCGGTTCCTCATCAGGAAGTTCAGGAGTAGAACTTTCACCAGCCGATGGACCTACGTCCGACAACAAAAGAAAAATAGGATTTCCTCATTAGTCATCTTTAGCGGAAAAATATGCTAAAAAAATACGTCTCTAGCTTCAGATATAGATCTATCATGTAAAGACATGAATCTATAGGGAACAATGTTTTGAGCATAACCTATGAACACAAAGTCATAGGTTTTAGGTCCAATATTAGTTCTCTTGGGGTTAGATAGACGTACATTATCCAAACGCCCCTACACTCCTAGAAAACTCAGGTTAGGAGCATAACCCTTCCACATCTCGTAGGGGGTCTTGCCAATATTCTTATGAGGCACTCTGTTCAAAATATGACAAGCTGAGAGGACTGCTTCCCCCTATATTTCATCAGGAAGGCCATAACTCAGAAGCAGTGCATTCATCATGTTCTTAAAAGTTCTGTTCTTGCGTTCATCAACTCCATTCTGTTGAGGCATATATGGCGCACTTAACTCGTGGATAATTCCGTTCTGCTCGCAGAAGTCGGTTAGGAAGTTTGAGCCATACTCTCCGCCTCGATCGGACCTAACCCTCTTGATCTTTCGATCAACTTGATTTTCTATCTCATTCTTAAATTTGATGAATATCTCGTTAGCCTCGTCTTTGGATTAAAGCAAGTACACCTTTGTAAACCGTGAACAATCGTCTATGAATGTCACGTAGTAAAATTTTCCTCCTTTACTCCTTGTATTCTTAAAGTCAGCTAGATCAGTGTGAATTAATTCAAGGAGTTGAGTTTCTCTTTGAGTTACTGGTTTACAAGGTTTTTTTGGTAAACTTTGCTTCAACGCAAATTTGGCATTTGGATAATTCATTGGTAGATAAATCAGGAATTATGGACAAGCTTCTAAGTCGCTTAATGGATGCAATATTCACATATCCTAATCTTGAATGCCATACATCTAAAGATTCGACGATATAAGTAGAAGTAGAAGCTTTATTGATATTGTTGTTGATTACATTGTCAACACTAATCACAAATAGTCCATCATTCAAATAACCCTGACCTATAAACACCTCCTTACTAGAAAATACAACTTTGTCACCCTCAATAACAGTTTTCATTCCAGCTTTATTGAGAAGAGTTAGGGAGACAATGTTGCGACGAAGTGTAGGAACACACAGTGCATTCCTCAGGGTCAGGGTCTTTCTAGAAGTCAACTTCAGCAAGATTGTGTTGCTCCCAGCGATGGCAGCAGTTGAGTCATTCCCCATGTAGACAACTTCACTCGGTGCAGCTTTCACGAAATTGTTAAAGAACTCCTTATGCATGCATAAGTGTTTTGTTGCAGCTGAGTCCAACATCCAGTCACTGGAATTTGCCACCATGTTAGCTTCGACGACTACAGCAGCGAAGACGTCGTCATCCTCAACAACATTTGCTTGAGGGGGAGCAAAAAGAGGGAAACTTCTCCGGCGAGAGTGACCTCCTTGGTTGTCTAGACGTTCAGTACATTAATATGCCATATGTCCAGGTTTCCCACATACATAACATTGCCTATTTCTCGATTTCTTGATTGAACCCGATGATATGCCAGTTTTGTTGTGGTTCTTTTTCTTGTTGATGGGTCCTTTCTGCATATAGTCTTGAGCATTTCCCTTGCCTTTGGACCTCTGGATATTAGACGGACCACTTGACTCCACAATGTTAGCTTTAACATCGTGAGTAAAAGAGGATCTCAACTTGATCTTTAGTCGGTTTGCTTCCTCGGTTCTCATGTCGCTGATAAATTCACGAAGCGTGAAGGGATTCCTACTGTGCTTGACTTGGTCCGATAGTCGACCCAGGACGGCGAGAACTTCTCTAGCAGAGCATTTGCGAGAAAGACATCGCATATCATCATGCCTTCGTTCCTAATGTCAGTAGATAAGTTCTCAAATTCATGAACTTGTTCCATTATTGGTTTGTTGTCCACCATTGTAAACGCCATCCATTCTCCAACGACGTATGTTTTCTTTCCATGCTTATCGCCACCGTACTTCTCCTCCAATAGCTCCCAAATCGTTTTGCCCAATTTGTGTACCATAAATAAGTCATATAACGGGAGTGTCATATGACTTAACATATGGAACCTAACTGTTTTATTGTCCTTCTCGTACTTAATGATGTCTATTTGATTATTCCTCATTATTTCAGCAATTGGGGAATCATCATTAAGTTGTTGACCAGTATAAACTATAGGAGCAGGGGGAGCATGCAATAAAACATAGTCGATTTTCATTTGTTCGAAACACATCACCATCATTGAGGACCATCTACAATAATTATTTCCATCTAACGATTTCAATTTAGCTAGTAAGAAGTTCAAGTTCGGGGAAGCATGCACAACCATAGATAATGATTATATTATTTGCTTTTAGATTGTAAGAATATAAAAATACCCGGTTGTCGTTTACAGAACAAGAACCCGATCCACTTGACAGTGAAGCTGTAACACTAGCTCAACTGTTTAAAACGCAATTTAACCGAACTGGATGACTTGTTGAACCGGAATTAAGCCTGCTGAAAAATGTAGATTGAATCGAAGTTGTGTCGTGGCAGGGATGCCACTGACCTGAAAGCAAATATTCCGGATAGACTGCGGTGGTGATCTAATCCAGTTGCTCCTGAGGTTTTCACAACGACTTCCGCTGAACGCCCACTCGAACGACAGAAAGTGGAACCAGTAACGACAGTCTCAAGAACGGGCTTTTAGAATGAGAACGAGAAAACTGAACGAGAAGAGCTCAAAAATGAACTCTACTGGTTCAATAATTTCGTCGAGATTTGGACTCAAGAAGAAAATAAATGATAATATTTTTTTAAGATCACGGAGCTCTAGCACGAGTAAGTTTGCAACGTGAAGAAGTGTGAAAATATTAAAGAAATTTTGGCCTTTTATAGACTTGAAAAAAGAATTAAATAAAATAATAAAATAAAGGAAACATTTTTGAAACCGTTCAACCGTGCCCACCACAAAAGGAGGAGGGTGAGTTCGTGCATTTTGACTTGAGGAGCAGTCAAAATGCCTTGCTGACCAAGCCAAGAAGCCCAATACTCAAACCAGCCCAAACACAAGCTCAGCCCATTTCTCTTGTTAACCCAAATAACAACACCACACTTGTCCAAATGTATACTACCATTCTCATTCTGATTAAGTTTTTATCGCCCGATTCATTAGATCTTGAAGATAATTACCAGAGACATTTGCAACCTCTTATGACGCAAAGGAAGTGAAGGATGAGCTTGGCTGTGATGACAATTTGGCCTGCATCATATTGGAGAGAGACAAGGTCTCCCCAGTACGCATCATAATGATTTTCTTGATACCCCTAGTGAGAACATCAGATGAAACGTGAACATGACTGAAAGAAAATCATTATATTCCTGGCTTGGTTAGAGAGACAAATCTGACAGTTTGCCACAAAAGCAGCAAAAGACAATTCAAATAGCTACCATGGGAGTCTTCAAGTATGCGGAACCAGTTGGAAAGAAAGCAGAGCGGGAAAGTCTGAAAGGATTTGAATGCAAGAAGTTCTATGATGCCCTTTTTCAGATAATGAAGGTAAGGAGCACAATAATGATGGAAATAAGGGGAATTTCAGCTAATTGAGGTCTCTCAGGGTGACAACAGAACATGGTTTATAGACAATGCATTTGCAATTGAATGACTGGCAATTTGTGATACTTTTGATTTAATTGTTGATTGGACTGCACTGCACAGCTGAAATGAATTCCCTCAAATTTTAATTCGTTATTGGTGCCAAGCCAAATTTCCTTTGTCGGCGTTATGATCTTGGAACAACGGACTCAAATGCAAGTTTTATCAAGTGGGAATTGATCTTGAACGCGCAACAGTTGGCTTTTGTATTTCACTCTATTTTTGTAGTAGTCCTTGTTGTGATTTGTTGTACTATTATTGTATAACATTAACAGGAAATTTTAAAGCAAGCGTTTATCATTGTTATGGCATGAACACACGAGAGATTAATGGCGATAGGAATTAGTTTCATACTTGACTTGACCTGCACCATAAATTGTCTTGTTATGGAAGGCTCATTCTAGGTAAAATATGCATCTTAAGTGAAACAAACAGAAAGTGAAGTTTTATGTTAAATGTATATAGTTGCCATTAGCGTGAGATTGGTATCAGCTAGCCTAGCTTACAACTATAAAATTTGTACTCCATACAAATATAGCAATATTACCAACCAGCAATCATAATCTAACTGCATATCTGTGAATGCTCATAATATATTACTACTGGGGCACGACTATGAGTTGTTTTGCTGGAAATGTTAGTTGGCTTGTATTATCCTTGTGTATGTATACATCTGAAGTATATATGTTATATAATTTGATTTCTTTAAGGTAGGGACAGGAGATTATTAATGTAGAACATGCGTTGCTGCCTGAGATTTTGACCTCTGCAACCAAAATCTTAAATGCTATTGGGTTAATCCATTTGCTTGCTCCGATCTGTAATGAATGCTCACAGAAAAAGTTCAGATGAGCAACCATCCGGTGCTATCTTTGGGAATTGGTATGGAGATCGTATTGCTTAGTCACACACAGGTACGAATAGAATAGTAACTTCTCTCTGTTTCTTGAGAAGCTTATTCAAAGACTACTTGTTATTTAGGTTGATAGAATTTGATGTAAGTTGAATGTGAAGTTGTGACCATGTAAAATGTGTGTGTGTGTGTGTGCATTATCATTAATTTTCAGTACTCGAACAATTTATTAGCTTGTAGAGGACAATTAGTGTATAGATATTGCGTAGGATGTGATCATCCCTGTAACTATCTTGCATTAAATTAGGGAAACGCAGTGAGTAATTTCAGGAATAATTGATGATGTCGACTTCAAATAATAAGAAAGGTTGTCACTTTGGAATCATCTGGCTAATGAGTCCAAAATAGAGTGCAGATGTTATAATCTCATGCTTACTTACACACATGTTTTGGAATTTTCCTAGAAAAAAACAACATTATTGTTATCATTAGGGACCAAAACCAGCTGCATGATTTGGCTATAAATTTGAATGATAGAAGTGAATATCCTTTTCTCTGGTTCAGTAACTCAATGGGAGAATGAAATAGTTGTAATTGTTAGATGTCCATGCTCTAAGGGTTGGTCTTGTGTTGAATAAATATCGGATTGATGACGTGTTGATACATTTTTTTGAACTCAAGACCCAATAAGTTCACCTTTTGGATCATAGTGAATTTCAATGTATATCGTAAGTTTTCTTTATGACTTGTCGTTGAAAAACCCTAATAATTATTTTCAACAAGTGGTATACACAAAGTTGCTCCGTTATGATCTCTACTAGACTGATATGAGTGGAATAGTTTACTTATCCACATTGTAAGTCTTATAGTCTTGACCTCGTATTGATGATGATGTCTTATCCAGTAATGATTTGATCTGCCTCAACTGATTTAGTTAACTAATTCAGTGATTTAGTTAAACACTGAATTTATGTTGGAGTTTGGTAAAAGTCTGACCTCTAATGGTGAAAGTAGTGCCTTGTTAGAAGGTAACAATGCTGCTATGATTGAAAATGGAAATATTTTTATGAATGCATCTATGATAGCAACATTAAATTGAGGCAGATTGAAAATGCAACTACCACCGAATGTATTTTACAGTATTAAAAGTACTGTGTGTGGTTTATCCTCAGCTTTTGTGAGACTTGTTCTTCACCCTGAACCTGACAAATTTAAGTCATGTCTGGCCTATTAAATAATTATGAGTTATGACTGTTATTATAACAAAATTTTCGGTGTATTAACTGCTGAATTGAGCCCAAATTAATATATTCTCTTTAATTGCCTGATCAGTTTTAATTTGATGACGACACTACATTCAAGTGTTAGAACTTGTGCTCTATGCCTCTGAAAAGTGTAGCAATTAAGCTATGCTTGCCCAAAATAATTTCAAACTCTTTTAATATGAAATATTGTCTTATATGTAGATGGATAATGAATTGAACACAAATCTATATTTCATCTCTCTATTTGTTATTGTGTCATGCCTTAAGATTGTGTTATGAAATATAACAACAATGATAATATATGAATAAATATTTGGTAAAATTAAAAAGAATATAGAATTCATACAGTAAAGATCTATGATATGACTACCAAATTGTTCATGCATATAATTGATGAGAACAATATAAATAATTACTCTCAATACTGGCATTAGAAGTTAAAGTCCAGAAGCGTAATTAAATGAGGAAAGCAAGGACATTATCGTCCATAGTGTGTTTATATAAGCAGACCCAAGTCGAACGCTCCTCTCCAAGTGTAGTAGTGTTACACGCCACGTGATTCTATTTCTATACTTGTAGAAAGAGATAATTATAATTATAATTATGGGCAGTGGGTTTCCTATGTTGGTAATTGCATTTGTGAGCTTATTATTTCCTGTGTGCCTGATGGGGCGTGAGACTCAGTCGGTGCCCACATGCTCTGCGACGGACCGCGAAGCCCTTATGGCCTTTAAGGCGTCTGTGTCGGAGCCGTACCTTGGCCTCCTTGACTCGTGGAGCGGCGCCGACTGCTGCACCGAGTGGTACGGCGTGAGCTGCGACCCCTCCTCCTACCGCGTGTCCGACCTGTCCCTCCGCGGCGAGTCCGAGGACCCCATCTTCGCCAAGGCGGGCCGGTCCGGGTTCATGTCTGGGTCCATCCCCCTGTCGATCTGCCAGCTGGAGGGTCTGACCTCCCTGATCATCGCCGACTGGAAGGCCATCTCCGGCCCCATCCCCCCCTGCGTCACCTCCCTCTCCAACCTCCGCGTCCTCGACCTCGTCGGCAACCAGCTCTCCGGCCCCATCCCCGACTCCATCGGCGACCTCCGCAACCTCCGCGTCCTCAACCTCGCCGACAACCTCCTCTCCGGCCCCATCCCCGACTCCCTCGTCCGCCTCTCCGGCCTCAAGCACCTCGACCTCAGCGCCAACCGCCTCTCCGGGCCCATCCCCCCCGGCTTCGCCCGCCTCTCCCTTCTGAGCCGCGCCCTCCTCAGCCGCAACCGCCTCACCGGCCCCATCCCCCCCGCCGTCTCCCGGATGGACCGCCTCGCAGACCTCGACCTCTCAATGAACCAGATATCGGGGTCCATACCGGAGCAGCTGGGGGGCATGAGGGTCCTCTCCACGCTCAACCTCGACAGCAACATGCTCTCCGGGGAGATACCGGCCAGCATCGTCGCCAACGTGGGGATGGGGATCTTGAACCTCAGCAGGAACAGCCTGGAGGGGCACATACCCGACGCTTTCAACCCCAAATCATACTTCATGGCACTCGACTTCTCACACAACAACCTCAAGGGCTCCATACCGCCCTCGCTCTCCACGGCCGCGTTTATAGGGCACATGGATCTCAGCCACAACCACCTCTGCGGCTCAATTCCTCTCGGATCGCCCTTCGACCACCTTGAAGCCTCGTCGTTTGCCAATAATGACTGCTTGTGCGGAAACCCATTGAAGACTTGCTAGCTAGCCAGTACGTACGCTCATCTCCTTCATTATTGCATCGCCTTGTTGTTACTCATCGTTGCTTTGCTGCTGTAACTTTTATTTTTATCTCTTAAACGTTTAACTACTGTCTTGTAATGTAATGTTGCTATATATATACATTAAAAAAAAAAGAGTACAAAGATAATGAATGGATTTTATAATTGATTGAGTCATGTGAAAAGAAACACTTTGACAGACAGATTTCGAGACATGGGTCAATTGTTTGCTGTCATCGCAGCATAGTTTATCTTTTATTTTTGATTCCTCGTGAAGAGAATAAAAGGTCTTTTATTAATTTATAAACTATCTAGTTCTACGTATATAAAACTTATTGAATTAGAGGGTCACGAGTGCAAAAGAAAAATAAGCTTCATGTGAAATATGAGAGGAAGAATTTAAACTAATCACACAATAAAAAGAAGTAAAATAAAATAGTAGAGTCAAATACAATTAACAGCTTGAGCTTTTAGTTGTGAAACCCGCTCGATATGTACCGTCCAATTTTACAAAACTTGTTATTTAAGAACATATAACTACAAAATTATAATATAAAGCTTACATTATTTAGATATGTTAGACTATATTAATAATAATATTTATAGTATTAGCAAATAATATTAATATAGTCTAACAAGATAGGTGAACTATATGCATGTATGTGAGTGAGTACAAGATGCAAATATATAATGAAATTGATTGAGTGCTCACAAAATCCAACAACAAGATATATATATATATATTATTCTATAATTTTTTTGGAGGGAAAATTAATTTTTTTAAAATAATAAGAACTAATCTGACATAAATTAGACAACTGAAGTTACAGTTAGTGAGAGATATTTATCACCATAATCTCATTACTGTTCATCTAAATAAGCTTAAGTAATTATTATATAAGAAAGATTTAAATGGTCAACATCTCCTATATCCAGCTAGTTGTTTTATCGTTGAAATCACTCCAATTACTATATATATTAATTATAGTTTTATTTAGTTCTGTAACTATTAGCTATAGGAATTCATTGTAAATTCCACAGAAGGATTATATAAAATTTTAAGATCATAATATAGTTCAGTTGTTAACATTATATATGAAACTTCAACTGGCATTGTACAAAAGTTTCAAAAGCAAGAAAAATAAAGTTAATATCAATCGGCAAAGGCACATAGGAGGTTATCAATATTCATAAATGTAATTGTACAAATATGATGATGAACATCATGTGCAACTTCACGGTTTCAAAAGAAATAACATTAGATGCAATGCATATAAAGTCAAGAATGAGAGGCACATTTGTATTTTTGAAGTTTCAACTTACAAGCAAGAGAGCCTCCTCAGACAAACCCATATGCAATCAACTTTAAGGACGTGGGTCCAAATTCAATGCCATTACTTTTCATGTTATGGTCACGATGACTATGCTTTGCTTCACTCATTTGTTTTCGCTGGTAAGTAAAGTGATGCATTTTTAGATAATGATATATTTCTCTTATATGATTTGAGTTTTAATTATTAATCTTTGTTAGATATAAATTGTGATAGATACATATATGATTGACTGTAAATTATCTAAACACTGAAAAAATGGTTAAAGATTAATTGTTCATCCCTAATTATTATATAAATATGATTTACGGTGATAACCATAGGCTAAAGAATACCCCACCCTAGAAAAGTTGCATGTGATGAGGTGCAAGAGATAGAGAGAGTATATATAAATGTTCTTCAAAATGATTAGACAATATTTGATGAAGATTTACAGCCCATGTGTAGGCGCACATGGGTGGGGTTGGGGTCACCAATAATCACCTTTCATATACGATGAAATCAACTTTATATTAACAACTTTCTGAGTCTGAGTTGTGTATCATAATTATTATCCTAATCATTGATCGTCAGTTAACATGAAACTATATTATCATGATCAAATCTGTCAATGATCATATCACAATTACGACCTTGGATGCAATAACATCTGACCGTCTGTTTATAATGTATTGTGGACTTTTAATTCAGATTAGAATGTCATATACGATTTTTAGATTGCAATTTATATTAAAACTTACCCGCTTAAGAAGCTCAAGTTCATGGTTAATTAATGATCTCAAACTTGTATGTATATACAGTATATCAAGGATTAGAGTTTCACACTTGTTAATTGTTGATTAAATTCCTCATTTAATATAAATTAAATGTCATGATCTCTCCACCTAGAGAGATGTAAACGAGTCCAGCTTCTAACGAGCCGCTCGAACTCGGCTCGTTAAATATTCAGTTCGGACTCGTTATAATCGAGCTCGAGCTAATTCGAGCTCAAGATTGAGCTCATTTAAAAACGAGCCGAGCTCGAGCTTGAACTTTTAAACTTTGATAGGCTCGCGAGCCAGCTTGTTTAATATCTAATTAATTACATATTTTCAAAACTTTTGGGAATATCTTTAATGAAAATATATGAGCCAAATCTAATCGAGCCGAATCAAGTTTGAACTTGTTCGTATAGTATTTAATGAATTATATATTTTTATTTTCATTTTTAATGAATATTTATATTGGAAATTGAGTGAATCGAGTCGAGCTCGAGCTTAACTAAGTTTTCTCGAGCTGAACTCAAACTTGAGTCTGAGCCAAACACTATTTTCACGAACCGAGCCCTGTCAAATTGAGGCTTGATTTGGCTCGTTTACACTTATCTACTTAACTTTTTAGATGAGTCAAAATTAACAAATACGACCCGATTAATATATTAAACTAAATTTAGTTATTCTTACGTTTATATGAAATTTTTTTTTGAAATAATAATTTAAGACAATTTATTTTAATTTCAAATTGTTGACTACATCAATTTTTTTTTAATTCGAAATGACTAGTAGGTCAAATTTTGTTAGTATTTCAACTAATGAATTCCCAAGAATGGACTAATTCATATCATATATAAACCTCACTTGAAAAAAGAAAAAGAAAATATAGGTAGAGAATTTAGCTTGATAATATCTCCACTAATTTATTGTGGTCAAATTAAAATAGGGGTAATGTCAACTAGGGTAATGTCAGTTGACTATACCTAACTATGTCATGTTTCAAATCTAATACTCTAACTTCCAATAGCGACAGTTAGCCCAACGTCTGTTAAATCTAACTGATTTGGTCTGTCAAAAAGTCTATTATGCCCTCAATGGTTTTGGTCTGTTAAACCAGACTGATTGGTTCAATTGTTATGATTATGAAATGACTATTTTACCCTTAATTGAATACCCAATTTAACTAATAAGTAGAGGGCAAATCTGACTTTTCACTTACCCAAATAATAATTATAATTTTTTTATTAATTAAATAAATATATTATCATTAATTATATTATTATCATTATTAATCATTAATCATTAATTAAACCTAATTAAACCTAAATCTAATCAAACCCTAAACCTACCACTCCGCCGCCGCCGCGCTCAGCCGCGACTCCGGCCGATGACCCCGACCGGCGACTCTGCGACCTCCCCGCGACCCCGACTGGTGCTCCTTGCGGCCTCCGTCGCGAAACTCTGTCGAGAAGCTCGGCGCAGACGAGGCCGAGGCGCAGACCTCTCTGCATCAGGATTTCGCAGAGTAGACCTCTGCGCCTCGACCTCGTCGAGCTTCTGTCGGATCCTTGCTGGTTGCAGCGGCAGCAAGGCGGCGGCGACCACCATTTCTGTCGGAGAACACGCGGGCCTTGCTGGTCTGGGTCGTTGCCGGAGAGGTGCGGACCACCAGATCTGGCCGTCACGACGGTTCGATCTGGTGGTGACCACCATTTCTGTCGGATCCTTGCTGGTTCGGCTTGTACCGGAGGGCAGCGGCGGTAAGACGGCGGCGATGGCTGAGCGCGGCGGCGGCCAGAGACGGAGAGCACGCGGGCCGGAGATGGATTAGGTTTAATTAGGGTTTAGTTAGGTTTAATTATTTATTTAATTAATAATAATATTATATATATTATATATATTTAAATATTAAAATTTTTTAATTATTATTTGTGTCAGTGAAAAGTCAGATTTGCCCTCAAATTATTAGTTAAATTGGGTATTCAATTAGGAGTAAAATAGTCATTTCATAATCATATCAATTGAACCAACCAGACCAGTTTAACAGACCAAAATGATTGAGGGCATTTTAGACTTTTTGACAGACCAAATCAGTTAAATTTAACAGACGTTGGACTATATATCGTTTATTTAAATTTGAGGTATGTTATTCGAACAATTGAAAGTTAAAGTATTAAATTTAAAATGTGACATAGTTGTGTACAGTCTCTCCATTCCTACGATGATTAAAATATAAGATTACTAATAATGAGAGTTGTCATCAACCAAAGACCAGATTGGCTGTTAATAATGATATTAACATTATTAAAATACTATTTAATCATGGTACTCACTGCTGTTTCTACATGAACTTGAAAGGATCAAAGTGCAAACGAAGGGTCTAGATTGAGGCAAGTGGCAGAATCTGAAGCCATGTCTCACAGTAAGATGAAGAAAAAAAGGGTCCTTGGTGGTGGGGATGGGAGAGAACATGGGTTTGTGTTCTCCTCACAATCACATGCTTTAGTTTATTCGTCTGTTTCTTAATCCTGTGCTTGTTTCAGTATAACGAGGTATATTATAGTTTAGTAAGCTCTACTTTTCATTCATTTTCATGTAAACTGAGCCTCTATTGTCATTTACGCTTCACAACATTTTAGTGATTCGAAAAAAACATTACAAGGTAGCAAGATAAGTGTTGTGTTGGACTTTGGTAAGGAAAACTGTTTCATATAAGTGTATTATTAGGCTAATCTAGGACATGTATATAGGCGTCTTAGCTCACATACGTACTAATAGCGTAGAGGGATGAGCATGGGCCGAGTTAAACAGTCCATGACTTGTTTTTGAGCCCAACCCAGACTTAGCGGGTTGACTATTTTCATGTCCATTCTCGGCCTATGAAGAGTGTTGTCCGATGGACAAGTGGGCGGGTTGAGCCCGGACGAGTTCCAGGTTAGTCCAACCCGTCCATAACATTAAAAAATAACATATTGTACACAAAAACTTATTGCAAAAATAAATTATGTACACAAAAACATATTGCAAAACTAATACTTCAATATCACAAAAATATATTCTGAATAACATTTAGAGTAGTTTATATGAAAATTGTGTTTTTCAAACTTGCTGGCTAAAAAAAACTTAAAATGACCCTTGCAAAATTAGTGTGGGTTGTGTGTGTTTAGTTAGTTAGTTGGTTAAGTCCATTAGGGCGAGTTGAGCCGGGTTAGTCAGGACACACCACTTCATGTCCGCAACCCGGCTTGTGATATCTATATGATGCCCGTTTTCAACCCGTCCCGGCCCGGGTCACTCCGGGTTGGGATAAGAATGGACGGGTTGGTCTGGGTTTACGGGTTGGGCCGGGTTGTCCGGACATTTCTGCTCACCCCTAAGCGTAGTGTTTCAACAAGTGGTTTTAAGATATCAATTGGGTTCTTACTAATAATCGTTCGAACCCTTTTGTACTTGATATGACGAGAGATTAGTTTACTAAAAATATCTTAACACAAATGGCATAAAATATTTCATTTGCATATGATATAATGTTGATTAACGACATGAGTAGATGCAACGTTAGAACTATAGATAAAACCTTTGGGATCAAAAGGTTTTGTATAAGCCGACTGAAGATGTATAATACAAAGTGTAAATTTAGTGGACAGCGAACTCATGATGTAGGTATAGTAGCACTTGACGGTTAGGAGATATCTAGCAACAATCAATTTCAGTATTTAGTTTTCATTCTTCAAAAGGATGGAGAATTCCATGGTACCAAATGATTCGAACGAGATTGTTGAAAAGACAAAACTCATCAGAAGTCTCACGTGATAAGAGTTTTCCTCTCAATTTGAATTTTTTTTATATACGACTGCTATTAGACCAACAGTACATTACTATATGAGACCGAATGTGTTGGGAGAAAAACCTCCTCTAATAGAATAATTAGATGTATCAGAATTAAATAATTCTCCACACCTGTGCAAATCTCGTAGGAATCTATCAAGCAGAGCAAATCAAGCAAGCTAATAAAATATAGCAAACAAGATTACACAATAGGCACGCACAATTTTAGCGTGGAAAACTTTCTCAAGGCGAGAGAGTAAAAACCACGGGACTCTCGAGGCCGCTTAATCTCCACTATCAATCTAATGGGTACAACGAGTTCTATCTAAATACAATTACAGGATCACAATATCTCAAGATTAACCAATTTTGGCTCAAACCGCAATTACAAGAAAGAGTAGAGAAACTTCACCGAATCGATGGCGCACGATCAGAAAATCGTATCAAATCACTCGGACCTCCAAACGCAAATTCCAACGTTCAGAACGCAGTACCACGTCTTCCGAACACCCTGTCCAAAAATCAGCACGATCCAACGATGGATCGACCTCCGATCGGACTCGAGAGCCTTGCTGGTCGGCCTAGAAAGTAGCAGAAAATTCTGCACGAATTTCACTCTATTTCTCTCTTGAATTGGTCTTATTTCCTTTTCTCTATTGCCTCCTATTTATAGGCAAGCAATTAGGGTTTCCTTCTTCATGTAGGATACTAACTACATGGGTTTTGGGCCTCAACTTATTTAATAAAGGCCCAACAGAATGTTGGGATATTCTAAAAAGGCATATCAACAATATAAAAGTGATCGAAATGTGTATGCTTCGTCGGATATGTAAGCAAAAAAATAATGAAAAACCCCAAAAGAAGCCTGTTCAAACAAAAATGAATGTGTTGGCATACAAAAAAGAACATTGACTATATGCTTTAGTTATGTGCGTTGTAAACTCATTAAGGTACCAGTTTGACGGTTGGAAATAGACTCAGGAGTGTTTAATTGAACATAAAGACGAAAAAAGAACGTGATAAAAATTATTCTTATTAAGGGTGTGATAGTTAAGAATACGATACAAAATTTGGATTGATTATGACAAAGGAGAAAAAATATCTACGTGAAATGATTCAATACAATATGCTTTGTTTCGTGGTCAATTAATTAAGAAAAAGGCCAAGTCGTTGTGGAGAGAAATTGTTTCCCTTGCTAAAACTAGTAACCTTTAGGTAAGAAAAAAGGGTACCAAATTAATCAACCTCATAGTTGTGTTCCAAGTTTCGATTCTCAATTGTGCAAAACTTTTCAAGGTTCAGTAGGAGACCCGTTAGATTATTGTTGTTCTTCAATCCAGCAATAAAATATTACAAGATGGTTCAAACAAGAGAAACCATGCCTTATAATTACTATTCAATGCAGGTATTACAAGTGAAAACTATCAAAGTGATAACACAAAGACCTATAGTGATAACATCAACTTCATTATCTCCAACACACCAACCCCAAATCCCAAATTTCCTTTATGTAATAAAAAATGTTTAGAACTGAAAAGCAGCAAGCATATAAATTTTGACACAACATATCATGGTAGGTAGAGAGGAATGGCATGTGTTGTGCTAAGTGCAGAACCAGGTTTTGCTGATCCATTAACAAAACTACATTGTACAATTCTTTGGGGCCTTACACATGTTAATAACAACGGATTCTCCAATCAATTACCATAAGCTGCGAATACAAATTAAGCTACATATTCTGTGATTCACCACCATCTCTTTAAATCACTACTATTTTCTAGTTTGTGATTACCTCGGAGGATTAGGCAAAAATATCCTCAGCCATGATTGAATCTTCAATATCAACACAAGCTTCGGGTGCGATTTGTAGTTGCTCATAATTTAGCTGTCTTGAAGCCTCGTACAGGGCAATGCCAACACTAACCGAAAGATTCAAGCATCTAACATATGTTTCAACCATTGGAATCCGAATAGTTCCACCGCCTAAAGTTTCACTTTTGCAGTCTTGCAAGGCTTCTGGAGGTAGACCACTAGTTTCTGAACCAAATACGAGATAATCACCCCTTCTGTAAGAGAACTCCTGCAAAATTGTTTATGTACAGGGAATATATTAATCCTTACCAACCAAAACCGGCCTAGTTTGACAATGCAAAATACTGAACATAGTAAAAGAGTGAGTATAAAAAAATGACAAAGCCTAACTATCATGTTCACCGTTTAGTTGTGGAGTACAACTCGATATATGTAATCCAGATTCTTATCATCAGAATGGTTAGGCTTCAGAAGTAACAGGCCAATGCCAACCTTATTAGTTGGGTTTTACTCTTCCATTTAGATGTAACTTTTTTCTCTCTTTTATACGATGTGAAACTTTAAACTTCGGCAAATGTAAATAATTTGTCATTGTCTATAATAATAATTCAACCAGTTTCCAAAAGACTCATACGTCAGCATAAAAGAATAAATGTGTTTAATCATTTAAATTATTTAACATGTGCAAGCAAGCTAGTTATAGTCACACTTTTTACTGTTATCAGTTCATACCATACTTTCACATAATAGTCATGCTCGCATCACTATACTTGGACTTCTCCAAATTTGATAATGTTGAAGCAACTTTCCTTTTGAGCAAGAGATGCTTTTGAAAAGAAACAAGTAAATACAAACTAAATATTTGAGATCCTAAATGTGGGAAAACAAAGAGAATGGCTAACTCACTGAATGAATATTCGTTCCCCTCTTTGTGAACGCAAGCAACCGCTTTTCCCCCTCCTATACCAATACCAAGAAAATAGTGACAAACAGAAGGAATGTGGTCTTCTGAGACCCATCATTTGGAAGTGAGATTTACCTGTTTACTGAAATAGTCTCGAAATTCTGTCCATGAGCCATGGATTTTGACAATCACATATCTAACACGGGAAGTTAATTGTTGAAAACTTAGAATTCATCAACACACCCTATTGACAAAGTGCACAGAATCATGGAAGAGCTTGAAAGTTTGTATAGCCCAAACTATCTTTTAAAGATTTTGTGTTAAGTTAATGTGTTTGCATCCTAACAGTAACATCAAGCACGCGTGGAAGCAACAAATCACCAGATCCAACTTTAGTCTTTTAGTAAGAGGTTGGAGAAGACAATATATATATATTAAAACAGAGGACCTTACATAAAACTGCAGTCATTTTACGCAAGTCCTTACCTGCCCTGTGTTTGGGACGTGGGATGGAGATTGTATATCTACATAATATGACAAGAAGAACATAGGTACTAAGGAATTTCAGCTAGAACACCTAAAGACAAAACATATAGGATACGGCCAATAATCGAGCCCAGCGCGCTTAAGTTTCGCATCGTCCACCTGGAAACCTAATGGCTGAAGACAAGAAAAGGAGCATGTAGCAGAAGATATGAAGCATGAAGAAGAAGGCAGAAAAAAAGGAAGATAATATCCACCTCGACCAGGTGTAGTCCAACAGCTGCTGCTGCACAACTTCTGGCAATGCAGCCTGTATTTCCAGGAATCTGCCAAGGACAATAGAAAGCTTAGAGCCAGCCTTGAGATATTGCACGAATCATAGAAACATTGTGATTTTTGAGTCACAATATCCATAACTGTACAAAGTTGAAGAGAATATACTTAGACAATAGGAAAACCAAAATGAAGAATAATCACATGCATCTACATTCGTTTTCTAGTCACAATTCACCAAAGATGACAATGACAACAAGTAAGTCTTGCTCAGACGACTGATGAAACTGCAGCAAGTACATACAATTAACAGCCTGAATGTAAACTGAATACAAGGAAATTAAAGTTCTTGGTATAAATAGAAATTATAAAGGGACACTGCAACAAAATTACATGAGATAACTCAACTTTATCTTTCCTAGACATTTGTTATTGGTAATCATGCTTTCAAATATTAGCATCTCACACAATTAAGGAAGACCCTTCAACAGTCAATAACTAATGTTTCTCCGCGGTCTATACACACACAAAGATAACAAGCTTGACTATCAAATAAACTTTATTCCATCCATTTGTAAACTTGCGATATTTATAGTTTGACTTCCACACATTCCCTCAGATGAGATGACTCAACTCTATCTTTCCTAGACATTTACTGTTGCTAATCATGCTTTCAAATATTAACATCTCACTCAGTTAAGGAAAGCCCGTCAATAACTAATGTTTTTCCGCAGTCCATACATACACCAAAATAATAAGCAAGATTATCAAATAAAACTTTATACCATCCATTCCCTACTACAAAGAGTTTTCTTTTTTGAAATTTTGTAAAATTACGAAATTATGGATTGACTTCTACACATGCTCTCAAATGCTATCCATCAAGGGGTAGTAAGTAACTAACTAATGAAAAAGATGTGATTCATTTTTCTTGGATAATTAACACCCAAAAAGAAAATTGGACACTCATTTTTGGATATCCAAAATATAGAAGCAGGGCACTAATTTTGGAGCAGAGGTAGTTAGAGGGGTGGGAAAAGAAAATTTATTCAGTTCATCATCTTGCCTCTATTCTTCTCTTCTCAAATATATAGTGAAAGCAAACTAGAAAAAGGTGCAGAAAACAATCTAAAACTGATTTCAAACCCAAAATCCAACTTATTTAGGAACCAACAACAAGCAAGCTAGTACAAAATCACAAACCAACTTATTTAACAACTCTAAAACGCATACTGTCCACTGAAAATCGTAAGAAAACCACCTGGGGAGATACCAACACCACTTGCAGAAGCTTTTTCTGAGAGACATTGGTCACGGCATCCCCTGCCCCATGTGGCACAGAGCTTCCATTTCCATTTTCAGCTGTACCCATTAACAAGTAAAATCAGTAAAATAGACATAAGAGATAAAAATCGTAACTTTAAATGGAAATAGTGATAATGAAGGAAAGGGTACAGAGGGAGCATAGAGGAGAGAGGCGCGGCGAGGAGAAGGAAAGAGAAAGTTGAAGGGTCCTCCCGAGTTGGAAGAAGCAGAAAGGGCGAAGAAGAGAAGCTCTTGGGCGGAAATGGAGAGGCGACAGTATGTTTAGGGTTTTCAGGTTACAAGCTGCGGCGTCCATCAATGGAGGCTCTCTTCTACCTTCCCTCTCTGCAACTCCCAAACTGTGTTTGCTTTTTGCTCATACTGTGGATTGATACAGAAGCGACAACTACACAATTTCTTTTGCTCGTAATCTTTGCACTTTGCAGACGAGTCCATAAATTCACTACAATTAAACTTTCAGAAATAAAGGGTCAATTTGTAACTATGAACCAACATACATGAGAAAGGAAAACATGAATGACAAAGGATTGGAATTGGCCTAATCCGCATCGCTCATTGTGATCTAGAGCCCGACTTGTAGAAAACCCGCTCACAATGAACGGTTGTCCAACCCGCAAAAAACCTGTAAGATATATGTTTTCTCAAAACCCAACTCGAAAATTCAAAATTCATTTAATTAAAATTTTAATTTTAAAATACAAGCAAATTTTAATATAAGAATGACTCGGAAATTTCATTCTACATTTGCATCAATTTAAAACCAAATTCAAAGATCACAATAATACATAATTTGATTTCAAAACCTACGAAATCAAATGAAACTTATGAAGCTCTGTTGGGATGCCTAGAAAGGAGAGAGACACGTTTATAACAAAATATAACTTGATTACTAAGAAAATCAAAGAATTTGAATAGACAAAAGCACATCTGGGACGCACGTTCTATCAAAACCATAGCAACAATCTAAGTTGGCTGCGAGAGGAGGCAAGTCTAGCAGCGAGTGTCAACTTAGTCTGTGAGCGTTGGCTCTTCCGATTAGGTCTGAGGCAGTGATTTCAGTGTGAGACGATTATATTAGTGTTGCTACGTTTAATAGTTGGCATGATTTTTTAGCGCAAATGTAAGAAGTCGTGTAACATGTTACATGACATGTGGAGCGACTTGTTACGAGCCGAAGATTAAGAAAGTCTGAAACTTTCCTATTTCGACGAAGCTTGGAGCGAAAGAAGAAAGGCGCCACGAAGACTTGGAGCGCAAGAGAGTGACGTCGACAAGTCAGGCGACTTCCAGCTGGCAGTTACACGTCAGCAATAGGCGGCAACTCGACTTGCCTGATTTCATCAGGAAGTCAGAACAGGCAAGACGACTTCCAGCTGTCGTGGAAGGCGGCAACAACTTGTCTGACTTTCCTGTTCCTGGTCCGAGAAGGATTAGGAATGTGAGCTGCTATAAAAAGCCCTTGGCTTCCCATTAGCAGATTATCCGTTCATGTTCTAACAATTGCAAGATTTCTCAGAGCTCTTAACCGTGCACCATCGGCGTGTTGAGAGGCTGATGAATATTCGATAGAACGGATCTTTGCTCCGATCAAACATCAAGTTGCGAAGACTAAAGTGTTTGGATCGGTTAGGGTTTTTGTTTGTGATTGGAGATTCACAACTCCGTCCAAGAAGACAACGACACCGAGCATAGGCTTGCTCGAAGGGTGGAGTTGAGGGAATCTCAAAGACAGGGGGAGAGGCTCCTGGTCGAGGTGATTCACGGTGAGATCTATAGTAGCTTAGGACAATAGCTTGTGTGATAGCTAGTTGATGCTTGAAGTTGTACTATTGACTACCTGATAGTGAAAAACCTTTCCACTGGCAAAGTGCCCCCAGACGTAGGTGCGGAGTCACCGAACTGGGTAATCATTGTTGTGGGGTCAAAAGGTCTCGTTTCGAGACCGTTTAACCTCACAATTCGGTGCAATTGCGTCCGTTAGTGGCCGAGTAAGGCCCGGGAGTGCATATTTTATGTTTTTTGGTGTTTTGAGGTACGTACGCAGGTTCGGGAGGAAAAAGGGCCAAAAACGAGGCACCGAGCAAAAAGTCAAAGGGCGTTGACCAAACAGCCGGACAGAGAGCTCTAGTCACGATCGTGACTCAGCCAGTCACGATCGTGGCCCCCCTTTGAAATATATTGGTGAATTAATTCCAACTTACAGTGGACTCCCCCGATCTCAGTCACGGGGGAGTCACGATCGTGTCCCAGGTAGGCACGATCGCCCCTCGAAGACCCACGATCGTGGCTTTATGGGGTAGAGGATCGAGGCGATTCAAAATATCTTACCTACCCCGAGCCATGATCGTGCCTGACGAAGCCACGATCGCCACCATGACCAAGCCACGATCGTGCCTATTCCTTCCCACGATCGTGACCCATACATAGTCACGATCGTGCTTTCAGGCCACGATCGTGCCTTCCCTCAGAATCAGAAAAGTATAAATGGGGAAGAGACACTTTGTGAAGAGAAGGAAGAAATATAGAGAGAGAAAACGAGACCAAGAAGCTTTTGAGCCATTCTTCAAGCGTTCTTGAGTGTTCTTCGTGGTTTCTCGAGCGTTCTTCATCTTCCTCGACACCAAAGGCATCGCTAGTTCCACCGGTCTTCATCGCGCATTGAAGACACACCTTGCTCGGGATTCCAAGAGCATTTCCTATCCTTTTATTTTATGTTCTTCATGTTCTTCATGTGTATTAGTGTAACCACCATGTTGATGCTAAGCTTGAGCACCATGGTTATGGGCTAAACCCCTTAGCCATGGGTGCTAGACAATATATAATGTGAATGTAACGTTTAATGAGATTAGCGATTTATTGAAGAACAAATGTGTTGTGTGGATTGTTGTTTGAATGCATGTGTTGTTTAAGTGATGTTTTACAATATATGATTGAGGTGTTCTATCCGATATCGAAAGGGAAGGATTAGAACCCGGACTTAGCAACCACCGAGGGTTGAAGGCTCAAGACCGTGTCTTGGCACCTTCTATTAACCCTTAGCCGTTTATTGTCGATTGTATGCGGTCTCGAGTTTTCTCAATACCGAAAGGGCACGGGAACACTCGGGATTAGGCCAACCTCATTACCGAAAGGCGAGGACGGTATCTAAGACATAGGCTCGACCAACCGTTTAATCAATAGCTTGTTTATCTCGCGAACTTATTCACTTGATGATTGTTTAGCACCCTAGGCGTTTGAATCATACGTGATCATTACCACGCGCGAATATCATTGTCATAATTGCAAACACTTTTATTAACTAGTCGTAAACCCCATATTAATCCCTGTGGACCGACTCGGTATCTTACCGAATCATATAAATATTATTACTTGCGACCCGTGTGCACTTGCACGTGGAAACCATTGTGCGACGTTATCACGTCACATTTTGGCCCAACAATCATCTCTGGTGTCGTTATTATTATCTGTCCATTACTTTGCTTACGGTTTCCACAAGAAGTCGATACACAAGTTAAAGACGTTGTGTTCGACTTCCTGACTCGGCTACGATTTAGAATTTCAATTGGTATCAGAGGAGGCACCTTAATCTCTTAGGTGATTGTCCTGCAAAATTCTGAGTAGCTAATATGGATTCGAAGGAAGGAGGATCTGTCAATCGTCCACCGGTGCTCGACGGAACAAACTATGGATATTGGAAAGTACGGATGTGTGCCTTCTTGAAGTCCCTCGACAGCAAAACCTGGAAGTCTATCATCAATGGATGGGAGGAATCTCACTATGCTGATGCTCATGGAAATCAAACTAGCATCAAACCAGAAAAGGAGTGGAGCATGGAAGAAGACGAAGCCGCCCTAGGTAATTCTCGTGCACTCAATGCTATTTTTAATGGAGTAGACAAGAATGTGTTTCGACTCATCAACACATGCACAAGTGCCAAAATTGCCTGGGACACGCTTGTTGTTGCTTATAAGGGTACGTCCAAAGTCAAAGAGCAGAAGTTACAGTACCTCATGACTAACTTTGAGGCCCTGACCATGAATGAAGACGAAACGATTGCGGAGTTTAATGTGCGCATCAAGGATCTGGCCAATGAATCATATTCACTTGGCAAGCCTATGACTGATGAAGATTTAGTCAGAAAAACGCTGAGAGCTCTAAGTCCCAGATTCAAGATGAAGATAACAACCATAGAAGAAGTCCATGACTTGAAGACACTGAAGTTTGACGAGCTCATGGGATCTCTAATGACTTTCGAGCTCTCCCTACCTCTTATCGAGAAGAAACACAAAGGTGTGGCTTTCAAAAGTTCTACTCAAAAGCAGAAGAACTCAACGCACTCTGATTCGGATAGTGACATTGAGGAAACTATTGCCATGCTGGCCAAAAACTACAACAAAGTTATGAAAAGATTCGGCCAGATGACAGGGAGGAATGTCACCCGAGAAGTCAGAGACAAGCCGCAGCACAAGTTTCAAAAGCTCGAAAACACAGCTAACGACGGTAGACGAGGAGAGCGATCAGGTAAAGGAGTTCAGTGCTTTGAATGTGAGGGGTATGGACACATGCAGAAGGAATGTCCCAACTTCTTGAAGAAACAAAAGAAGGGATTCAATGCCTCTCTAACTGACGATGAAGATGAGGAAGACAGTGACCTTGAGCATACAAGTAACTATGTTGCTTTCACTTCCTCCACAATAGATCAACCAGCTGAAAGCTCAAAGAAGCATGACTCTGATGATGAGCTATCCGATGAGACCCTCAACAACGCTTACAACGAATGGTATGTCAAGTGGCTTGAAGACTCTCAGGTAATCGAAAAACAGAATGCTCTCATTCTTACTCTTAATGAAGACAAGTCAAGACTTCTTGAGACGACTATTGATCTCAAAAAGGAAGTTGCTCGACTAAAAGGCGAGTTAGAGCAGGTCACCAAGTCTGTAAAGATGATGAATCCAAGTACTGACACTTTAGACCAAATACTTTCGATCGGGAAACCATCTAGAAATATGGAAGGTCTTGGATATTCAAGAGAAGCCTCATCATCGCACACCATCTTCGTCCCTCAGAAGCCTGTCTCCCAGAAGTCTCGCCAGAAGTCTCCTAACTTCACGGCTGACCAAGCGAGCAAAAAGCCTTCTACCCTGGCCGCGTCAAAAACCCAGAACAAAAGACATAACTGGGTTTGTCATCACTGTGGACGAACAGGACATATTCGACCCTTCTGCTATCAGCTATATGGGAAGAGCTTGGTCAAGAAAAGGACCACCATCAAGAAAAGCCAACCACGGAAGGAATGGCGAGTCAAAGAGGTCAACTATCGAGCTAACATCGCGTACACCGCTTTAAAGGCCTCAACCAGCAACGATTGGTACTTTGATAGTGGATCCTCTCGACATATGACGACGAAGGCATCTTCCTCGGATACTCCAGAAATAGTCGGGCTTTTCGTGTATTCAACAAACGCACCCGGACTATCATGGAATCCATCAATGTCGTGATCGATGACAGCAACGAGCAACCCAGTGACGAGGACGAAGAAGTCCTAAATCTCTCAGGAGAAGTCAGACCTGAAGTCAGAGGAGAAGCCAGACCAGAAGTCAAAGACGATGAGCGCAACAAAGAGTCTGAAGACGAAAGCCCAAGCATCCCGAATAAAGAGGCATCACCTATAAGGCAAAGAGCTCCGTCAAGAAGAATTCAGAAGGATCATCTACCCCAGGATGTGATTGGAGACATTAATGAGGGAGTGCGGACTCGGCAAAAGGCATCTCTTGACCACCAAGAGATGATAGGTAACATTTGCTTTATTTCCAAAATTGAGCCAAAGAATATACAAGAGGCCATCAATGATGAGTACTGGGTCTGCGCGATGCAAGAAGAATTGGTTCAGTTTGCAAGGAATGAAGTCTGGGAACTTGTACCCAAGCCTGACAATGTCAATGTCATCGGGACAAAATGGATATTCAAAAACAAGTCTGACGAGCAGGGAAACATCACTCGAAACAAAGCGAGACTGGTGGCTTAAGGATACACACAAGTCGAAGGAGTCGACTTTGAAGAAACTTTTGCTCCAATAGCCAGACTGGAAGCCATACGACTTCTTCTCGGCATCGCATGTCATCTGCGTTTCAAACTCTATCAGATGGATGTAAAGAGTGCCTTTCTCAATGGAAATATGAACGAAGAAGTCTATGTAGCCCAACCAAAGGGATTCGAAGACCATGACTCTCCGCACCATGTCTACAAGCTAAAGAAAGCTCTCTACGGACTCAAACAAGCTCCACGAGCATGGTATGAACGTCTTACCCAATTTCTTGTACAGAATGGCTATATTCGAGGGGGAGTAGACAAAACTCTCTTTGTGAAGAAAGAAGGAAGGGACATCATGATTGCTCAAATATATGTCGACGACATTGTATTTGGAGGAAAGTCAGACAAGATGGTGGAACGTTTCGTCCAACATATGCAGTCTGAATTTGAGATGAGTATGGTCGGTAAGCTCACATACTTCCTAGGCTTCCAGATCAAGCAGATGTCAGATGGAATATTTATCTCCCAAAGCAAATATGCAAAGAACATTGTCAAGAAGTTCGGGTTAGAAAAAGCTTCGCACAAGAGGACTCCTATTGCCACACATGACAAATGCACAAAGGACGAGATGGGAGAATCAGTTGATCAAAGTCTTTATCGAAGCATAATAGGAAGTCTCCTATATCTAACAGCAAGTCGATCCGACATTGCTTATTCCGTGGGAGTCTGTGCTCGATACCAAGCCAATCCAAAAGTCAATCACTTGGCTCATGCAAAGAGGATCATAAGGTACATCTCGGGAACCTCTGAATTGGGTTTGCTATATTCCTTTGATACCTCTCCTACTCTTGTTAGATATTGTGATGCTGATTGGGCGGGAAGCACACCAGATCGAAGAAGCACCTCTGGAGGTTGTTTCTACCCGGGGAACAATCTTGTATCGTGGTTCAGCAAAAAGCAAAACTGTATTGCTTTGTCTACTGCTGAGTCCGAATATATTGCAGCCGGAAGTAGATGTACTCAGCTTCTTTGGATGAAACAAATGTTGGCAGAATACGGAGTCAAGTAAGAAGTCATGACTTTGTTCTGTGACAACATCAGTGCAATCAACATCTCGAAGAACCCAGTGCAACATAGCAAGACAAAGCATATTGACATCAGGCACCACTTTATTCGAGAGCTTGTAGAAGATAAGAAGATAAAGCTGGAGTACCTACCCACTGAGAAACAAGTTGCAGACATCTTTACAAAGGCATTAGATGCCAACAGGTTTGAAAGTCTGAGGTCAACCCTCAGACTTTGCATTCTGGAGTAACCAGAAGTAAAGCAAGAAGAGGGAGAGCTTTTAGTTGATTTTACTCTCTCTCTCGATCAGGACCAACCAGGGTCCACAAAATCAAGCCGGGCCCAAATCTTTTTATCAGAAGCCCGTTAGTCTTATTTGAATTTTAAGAATGATTACACTCTGACAATCAACCAATCAGAAATCGTTCTGTTCAACTCCCACGCAGAAAAGGCTCTGCACCTCCTCCACCTTTTGAAACCGCTAGTGCACCACAAATCAAAAATTCTGCAACAGAAAGATTTTGTTTTCTTCTCTCAAGAGCAAATCCTATCAAGATTTCTGCCAAATGGTTGGTACCCGAAGCGGACGAATACCATCTGCCTCCAAGACGCTTCGAGTAAAAATGAGGGCAAAAGTGATTGCCAAGAAGTTGTCGGCCTCCAAATCGACGACAAACAAATATGGAGTGAAGATTCGAGGAAGAAATCTGCTTGGGGAAGGATCGGCAAAACCTAAGGATGGACCAATGGAGGGGATTACCTCCACTGAAGAGAAGGACAAAGCTGCCAACCTAGAAGAGGAAGGCTCTCACACTTCACAAACGCCACCACAAGGTACTTCTACTACCCTTTCTGTAGAAAACATCATAGACAAAGAGGCGTCTGAAGAAGCTCACGGAACTCTTCCCCCTGAGGACCATGATACCGTCTGTGGAGATAAGTCTAGCCCCCAAAAATCCCCACCAACAGAAGTCATGCAAAAGGCCGACAGCCCACCTGTAGTCCAGGACAGTGAACCTGGGATAAATGAAGAAACTGAAGTCATCCAAGAAGTTGCTCGACCTGAAGAGAACACTACCAATAAAGAAGAAGGAGATGCAGCAGAAGCCATTGAAGAAGAAGAAGTTGTGCCCAAAAAGGGTTGAGAGAAGGAAGCTACCAACACGAAGGTTGGTTGATGAAGAAGAAGAAACTCAAATTTCGAGGAGATTGACCCCAATGAGGAAAGCCACTAAAAAAGGAGGAGCATCGGCGTCTAAACAACCGAAGAAGTCAAGAAGGAAGTCATTGACTACTGTAGTAACCTCTGCACCTGAAGAAGAGGAATCTGAAGAAGAAGACACTTAGATAGTGCTACCACGAGTCAAAAAGGCAATGGGAGGGCAGAAACTCCCCAAGAATGTTCCGAAAGCTCCTACGGACAATGTCTCTTTCCACTCCGTAGATAATGCCGTTAAATGGCAGTATGTCTATCAACGCAAGATCTATTCAGAAAGAGAACTCTCCACAGAAGCACAAGGGATAAACTCGATTGTAGAACTTATCCGAAGAGCAGGCCTGACCAACACCGTCATAAATATTGGGCCATTCTACCCAGCATTGGTCAAGGAGTTTATTGTCAACCTGTCAAGCGAGTTTGATGAACCAGAAGACGCTGAATACAGAAAGGTGTTCGTTCGGGGAGAATGCTTTGAAATCTCTGCCTCAACCATCAATGCCTACCTTGGCAGAGAAGACCTAGAAGTCACTCCAGAAGTCCCGCACTTGAACAAAGTAGCGGTCGAGATCACTGGAGGACGAAAGAAGGTCTGGCCCGTCAAAGACACCATTGCGGCTACTGAGCTTACAGCAAAATATTCAATTCTCTACCGCATTGGTCTGGCTAATTGGGCACCTTCTACGCATGGGTCAAGCATCAAAACCGAGCTAGCTAAACTCATTTACCAAATAGGTACGCAGTCTTCTCTTGATTTTGGCGCTTATGTTATTGAACATCTAGTCAAGCACGCCAAATCATGTGCTATCAAACTTCCTATCGGGTTTCCTTCCTTGATCACCGGTCTCCTTCTCCAACAATGTCCTCACATTTTTCGAGAGTCGGATATTTCGGGCAAGAAGCCACTGCCCCTTGCTATCAACCTCAAGAACTTCGAAGGGAAGCAGTTGAAGGACCTCGGACTTCCTATGGCCAAAGCATCAGGAGCTGGTTCAAGCTCTCGACCCTCATGACCAATTGGCACTAGGATGGAGGAAGAATTGGTGGAGATGATCGATGATCTGGAGAAGTCGATTGCGATGCTATCGACCCGCAAAGTCGCTTGTGAAGCCCTTCTCGAAGACCTCCGCTCTGCTGCTGCTGAAGAAGATGTTGACGACTCCACGTCGTTTTAAGTATTTCTCTGAATTTGTTATGATAACTCTATTCCACACACACTTTTAAATTCTTGGGGTCTGTCCGAGTTAATTTTCCGCACATTATGACGTTTTATTTTTTGGGATATTTGCTCTTGGTTGAGCTGGATATTTGCTCATGTTTGAGCTGTTTATTTTGCTCATGGTGTGAGCTGGCTTTACCCTGCTGTTTAGTCGAATTTCATTGTAAGATTGCCTTTGGCAATATTGTTAGACAAACAGGGGGAGATAAATGTGATACGACAGAAGCTACGCCAGGAGTTACGCCGGAAGTCGCGCCAAGAAATGTGCATAGAAGTCGCCGCTCCAGAAGCCGCCCAAAAAGTTAAGCTCCAGAAGATAAACCAGAAGTCGCACAAGAAGTCGCATCAGAAGTCACATAACTTGTTGTGTGCGTAACTGCCTCAAGGTGACGACGATGTGCCTGCTTGGAGTAAAGAAGTCACATCACTTGCTGTGCGTAACGGCCACAAGATAAAATCACTTGCTGTGCGTAACTGCCACAAGATGACGATGGGTTTAAAAAGGTGTTTGCCTAAAAAATTGCCAAAGGGGGAGATTGTTGCTACGTTTAATAGTTGGCATGATTTTTTAGAGCAAATGTAAGAAGTCGTGTAACATGTTACATGACATGTGGAGCGAATTGTTACGAGCCGAAGATTAGGAAAGTCTGAAGCTTTCCTATTTCGACGAAGCTTGGAGCGAAAGAAGAAAGGCGCCACGAAGACTTGGAGCGCATGAGAGTGACGTCGACAAGTCAGGCGACTTCCAGCTGGCAGTTACACGTCTGCAATAGGCGGCAACTCGACTTGCCTGATTTCATCAGGAAGTCAGAACAGGCAAGACGACTTCCAGCTGTCGTGGAAGGCGGCAACAACTTGCCTGACTTTCCTGTTCCTGGTCTGAGAAGGATTAGGAATGTGAGCTGCTATAAAAAGCCCTTGACTTCCCATTAGCAGATCATCCGTTCCTGTTCTAACAATTGCAAGATTTCTCAGAGCTCTTAACCGTGCACCATCGGCGTGTTGAGAGGCTGATGAATATTCGATAGAACGGATTTTTGCTACGATCAAACATCAAGTCGCGAAGACTAAAGTGTTTGGATCGGTTAGGGTTTTTGTTTGTGATTGAAGATTCACAACTCCGTCCAAGAAGACAACGACACCGAGCATAGGCTTGCTCGAAGGGTGGAATTGAGGGAATCTCAAAGACAGGGGGAGAGGCTCCTGGTCGAGGTGATTCACGGTGAGATCTATAGTAGCTTAGGACAATAGCTTGTGTGATAGCTAGTTGATGCTTGAAGTTGTAATATTATAGCTTGTACTCCACTGGCAAAGTGCCCCCAGACGTAGGTGCGGAGTCACCGAACTGGGTAATCATCTCTGGTGTCGTTATTATTATCTGTCCATTACTTTGCTTACGGTTTCCACAAGAAGTCGATACACAAGTTAAAGACTTTGTGTTCGACTTCCTGACTCGGCTACGATTCAGAATTTCAATTAGGTTAGGTGATTTTTTTTATGATAGAAGCAAATTTTATTAATTAAATAGCAACTAATTCGACATCAAGTCAGACAGCTAAAGCTACAGTTGGTGGGACAGACCCCTCACCATAATCCCAGCTATTGTTAGTTAAAGCAAACATGATTAATTCGCGAGTCATTTGATTACAAGCAAAAGAAAGAACACATGTTTTCATAGTGGGTAGTACACAACACAGTTTGCTAATGATTCCTCCAAAGTTGTTCAGCTTGACACGTTTAGCATCATGTAGAGCCACGACCTCCAACTCATACGGGTGGAGAAACCACATGATCTTGCTGCAGAATGTTTTACACATGCATCCATGATAACCCCGGAGACCAATCGACTCGAACCAGTTAGTTTCATGCAGAGCCACGGCCTCCAACTCATACGGATGAAGAAACCCCGCGATCTTATTGCAGACCGTCCTAAACCAGCTCCCTCGATCAACCATGCGATCAATATGGGCATCACGATATTCAAATTCTCCCAGCTCATTGGGTTTAACTGGATAAACCCATCGACATAGGAACCCCTCGTTTTCTTCCAGTTTCGATCCCAATAGGACACCCAAGTGACATATTGAATCTTAAGCAAGCCGAGGCCCCCTAGTTCGGTATGCTTGCATGAGTCTGCCCACCAATGTCAGATCACTCTGGTTCCCTCTCAGTACCGACTTACCAACCAACCAAACCCGCCGGTTCCCATGTATGCTTACATGAGTCTGCCCAACTTTGGAAGTTGTATTTACGACGATTTTAGAGATTGGCTTATTTTTAAGGAACTAGAGAACATGTCATAAAGAATGTCGAAGCATCCTATGCGACATCTTGTGTGACATTGTTGACGGCATCTCGGCAAACATCCTGATCGACGGAAAACAGGAAAGTCCAGACTCTGCAGGAAGTACGATTGCGTTTAGGAAATACCAGAAGTTCCAGAACGTCTCCGATTCTGGAAAGAAGAAAGACGGCGATTAAGAGGAAACCCATTAGGGTTAGTACTCATGCTCGATTGCTATAAAAGCTTAGGCTATCCCCTTAGCAATCGTGTGGTTCTTTATTTGTTTCCTAGCAATAATTTGCAAAGCTCTTAGACGTGAAGGTTTGCGGGCTGAGAGGTTGTAGATTGTGCTAAGGATATTTTGTATCACCATAACTATTAAGAGTTAGGTGATTGAGGGTTTACTGATCGCGTGAGTGAAAACTGCACGCAACCACAACGTTCAACGACGACTTGAACCGACAGAGCAAGGCGATTGCTCGAAGAGTGGAATCAAGACGGAGTCTTGGATTTAGGGGGAGACCCTGAGATAGGTTGCACTGTAATTAGTAGCATAAAGTATAGATCTAGGGATGATCATAGGTACTTGTATGTTCTGACGAATTACTGATTAGTGAAACCTTTCCACTAGGCTGAGAGCCCCCAGACGTAGGTGACGTTGCACCGAACTGGGTAAACAATCTGCTGTGTCATTGCTTATTCAGCTTTATATTTACTGTCCTGCGTTATCTACACAAGAAGTCATACACGGTGTTATAGCTTCACACATAACATTGTGTGTGACATCTTGTACGACTAGCTGATCAAAATTTCAGAAGTCACGACAGCAGGAGTCATGAGGTACATAACATATTAACATTAGTTCTCTTAAATATGGTATTTGAAGTCACGACACCTGAAGTCACGACTCCTTGTTATGACTTGGAGTCGTTAGATGTATAATAGAGTAACCAGTGCTCTTGGTTTGGGCAGAAGGAAGTCACGAATGTCCAAGTCACTGTTAGATTATATATATTATGTGTACATTAAATAAATACAATTTATTTATATTATCATCATTACTGTACATTACGTGTAGTATTGGACTTGTAAAGGGACTCAACCATCTTGTATTATATATTTAGCCAACAACAATAATAAATCAACGAGACTAAAACGTCAACACGTTGTTTCTCGTTCTAGTGCCGAGGTTGAATATCGTGGCGTTGCCAATGCAGTCGCCGAGTCGTGTTGGTTACGTAACCTTCTCCTCGAGTTACAATATCCACTTTCCTCATCCACCATTGTTTTTTGTGACCATATTAGCTCAGTTTATATGTCCTCCAATCTTGTCCAACACCAACACTCTAAACATACTGAACTGGATTTACATTTCGTTCGAGAGAAAGTTGCCACAGGTTAAATTCGTGTGCTTCATTACCATCATCCTACCAGTTTGCAGACATATTCACCAAAGGATTACCCACCGCACTGTTTGAAGACTACCGCTCCAGTCTCAACATCCAACCTCTGTTTGCTTCGACTGCGAGGGCGTGTTAGATTATATATATCATGTGTACATTAGATAAATACAATTTATTTATGTTATTATTATTACTGTACATTACGTGTAATATTGGACTTGTAAAGGGACTCAACCATCTTGTATTATATATTTAGCCAACAACAATAATAAATCAATGAGATTAATACTTTTTCAGTCACGACAGGGAGTCGTGACTTAGGAGTCGTTACATGGGCATTAAAGGCTCAAATTTTTGCTGATTTTCTCAAAATGCCCCCATTTCAACTTAGAGTATAAATAGAACCTTTGAGACTCCCATTTTTAGATTTGGCCTTCTTGAAGAGTTTCTTAGGTTAAGTTTAGGAGTAAGTTAGAGGTAGAGGAAGGAAAAGGAGACATGAAAGCTCAAGATGACGAAGATGAAGACAGGTGGTAATGGTTCCTCTCTTTTCATTTTGATTATTTCTGATTTGACGTAGTTGATATGAATTGATGTAGAGATTTTATGATTTTGGCAGGGAGTAGATTTTATGGTTTAGTTATTAGATTTGATTTTTATGATTGTCTGTTGGTTAGTTTGGATTGTGGATTGATGGTGGTTTGAATATGATATGGATTAGATTGGTTGTTTGAGGTAAATTTTTATGGGTTGATTATGAGTATTTGGTATGATGAAGGTTGATTACTGGATTGAGAGTTAAATTATTAAATCGATGATAAATCTAGTTGAATGTTGATAATTTCATGGATATTTATGAATTTGTGCTTTTGTTGTTTAGTTCATGGTGATGAAGAACTTAATTGTGCATTTAAAGGTAGAGTTATTGGGCATTATAGGAACTTCTAGAATTTATCATGAACTATTGTGGGTAAGGGTTGTTATGGTTAAGGGCCTTGGTCACTTGGTTGTAATTAATAGATGATTGTCAAGCACTTAATAAGGGTTGGACTTACATTGACAAAATATTCCAATGAGTCAATTTAATAGAAAAGGAGTACAAATTCGAAGCTTCCTTAGCTATAACCTATGCAGATTAGATATGGCAAGTGGATTCATCATCTTTTGTAGACTCGAGATAGTCGGAGAATATCAACAGAAGTTGGGTCAAGTGGTAAGGAGCTCATTTAACATATGTGAGGTCATGAGTTCGAATCTATTATTATCGATAAAAAAAAAAGAGAGTCGTTTGCTGCTGTCCAAATGATTGGTTTCCCGACTGCTACTTTGTTAAGGACTTAATTAGCCCTATTACATTACATTAACGTAATTAGTGGTCAAAAGCAAGGGAAAATGAGATGCCCCTAATTCATCAGTTTCATGCTTCCACTCAACACTTGCAAACTTGTATTTAACACTACACAATTGACCTTATCGTCACTTTCCCTTATAAAGCATTTCGGGAAGGAAAAAGGTTGTTTCTTCTGCACACTGCACTACCTTGTACTTATTCTAATCTTCTAAGACACATTTATTTTATACAACTAGCTTAGGTGATCACAACTAAGCATAAAAATATATTCATTTTAGTATCAACCAACAACCTCCCATTTTTAGTGCCTCGGAATATTTCTTTTGTTGGAAGACTGTTATGTCCTTATATAATTTCTAATTAACTATGGATTTTATATACTGAATATTAATCCCCAAAGAAACACTATCTTGATTTCTAATTAAGGTGTTGCTTTAAAGAAAGGAGGAGCATTATCAATTAATTATGCATTATTTGATATTAATAATGACATCTTATTGTCAATTGACACTTATTTGTGAGATGTGCTTCTCACGTATTTAAAGGAAGAAAAAACGTCTTATTTGATTATTGGATACGAGAATAACTAATTATATCATACTTATTTAAAAAAATATTATTCTTTACTTTAATGGGGATATGGTAATGAATCGATGTGGCTTTACAACCAGAACTTGGTTTTGTCTCATCAACAACAACACGCCTAAGATGATCTTTTTATTTTGTGAGTAAAATATGTTTAGTTTATCTTTTACCCGATTAAAAAAACATGTTCTGTTTACCTTTTCTAATAATGGGTGACTAAAATGGCACTCAATGTTACATTTTGAACATACTGTAGAACCTTAAGAAAATGGATTAATGTCAGTGATTGGAAGGATATTAAAAAGGTGTGATCCTAATTAAATGTTTTAAAATGTTGGTCTTTGGAGGCACAAAAGAGACATCTCTGGTCTCCATGTCAAGATGGGTAGAGGCCGTCTTCTCTTACTTATATTTCATTTGACTTTTTTCTCTTAAAATAAAACTCATATCATATGATAGATGAAATTCAAAATTCAAACCAAAAGTTTTTAAATCATGTTTCTTCGATAGAGAATGTATCAATATATAAAACTATAGGGAAGAGTTCTGATACAAATCATGTATCCAGTGCAAATTTTAGAACGGATTTCAGCCGTAGATGTATATATAACAATGAATCAGATGAAAGTAAAATGGATATGAGTAACTGCCGCATAATTTAGTCAACAAGAGTAAATCAGGAAACATGAATATATTCACCTAAACCGATCCATAAATCACGGAGACGATGGAGTTCATCATCTTTAAATGACATTTGAATATGCATTTGATTTGAAAAAATGAATCGACAGTCGGCAGCCATGGCAGTACAAAGCTCAACATCAAGACCTGAAGGTGAAATAATTTCGAAATATGATTCATGTAATCACACACTACGTTCTACTAAACATATAAACTAATTATGTAGGTGGTGGATCTAATATGATGATTGATTTGAACGCTTTCCCGGACGACGATAACGGTATGTAAACCTTTGTAAATGATTGTTTTGCAAATATGCTATGCTAATGATATGAAACGTTTCCGATGAATAAAATCCGGTGCTGTCACCGACAGCAAATAACGAAGGAGGGATTGGGCAACCAATTCCATTAGGTAACTACTGGAAAAAATATGTTCCTGTTAAAGAGATTCAAATCTATATATGAATTTCATATAATCTGTTCATGCACATGTTTAATATGGAGAACAATATTGACGAATGAATATTGCATCTGAACAGGTCTATCACGTAATGATGATGATGAAAGAATCAGATATGACGTCGATCCAGATTCGATGAATATGAGTATTGTTACACATCTCCAATGATTTTCAGTGACATATACTACAATATCAACTTGATTCTGATCTAACTAAATTAATTAATAACACAGCACATGTGAATGGTTGGATTATAGATGTGAATGGAGATTTCATACCGACTTGCCCGGATGAGTTGAAACCAGCAATAGGAATGACATTCCCAGATCTTAAAACAGGAATGGATTTCTACAAAAAATATGGGCAATACTGTGGGTTCATGACGCGGCGCGGCACAAAAAAAAAAGCAGATTAAGGATCACATTAAAATATGTCACGTGTTCGAGAGAGGGGGAATACACACCAAAACATGATGAGGAGGATGAGGAATTCGAGCAATATAGTAGGAAGCGTTGTGTGACAACAAGAACGGGGTGTAGAGCTATGGTTTCTTTTAAATCGACTCCAACCGGTGGTTACATCATCGTGAAGTTTAATGAGGTGCACAACCACCCATTTTACGGACCAGAACACTTCTAGGACATGCGAGGCAATAGAGAATTAAATGACACACAACGTCAATTCATTATGGATTGCCGGAAAGCAAACATAGGAGCAACAGCTGCATACAATCTTTGCAGCGCAATAGTAGGTGGTACAGATCATGTTGGGGCAACAGTGACTGATTTTTTGAATTGCCAACGAGATCTGAAAGTCTACATAGCAGACACCGATGTCCAGATAGTGATTAACGAGTTCATGAAGGAACAAGAAAATGATCCTGACTTCTTTTACGCCTATGATCAAGACAACCAAAATAAACTTACGCGTGTTTTCTGGGCAGACGGAATATCACAAATGAATTACGCAAGATTTGGTGACTGTAACACCTTCGACTCAACATACGGGACGAACAGGTATCTGTGCATACTGTTTTAGTGTCATGTGTCATGTGTTATAAGCGTTTTGTGAACATGTAGGTACCAATTTTTGAGTGACCGTGTTGTAGGTACTCCATGATCTTCTGCCCAATAACGGGTGTAGACAACCATGACCGATGTGTTACTTTCGGAGCAGTATTAATTTTGAATGAAGACATCCCATCCTTCATTTGGGTGTTCAGGTCGTTCTTACATGCCATGGCAAACAAGCAACCAAAATGCATAATAACAGATCAGGATTCTGCAATGAGGAAAGCAATCGGACATGTATTCACAGAAACAAACCACCGATTCTGCATGTGGCACATAATGAGGAAGGTGCCAGACAAGGTAATGATTAAATCAATGAATTTACTGATATATTAAGTATATCAAATTTATCAAATAAATTCATTGATTTATTTAATATATCAGTACCAACACTAATGAAATTGAATAAACAACGTCAGGTCCGAGACACAGTACCCCAAAGCAGTCCATTCCATGCTCGTCTAAATTCAATAGTATGGTCGGAGACAATAAGCACTACCGAATTTGAGACATAATGGATATCACTAATGGAGGAGTATGGTTTAGAAGGTAACGACCCTATGATAACTTTGTTTGATATACGCCAATCATGGGTTCCGGCATATTTCAGAGACTTGCCAATGTGTATGCTACTCCGAACCACATCCCGTTCTGAAAGCCAAAAACAGTACATTTGGATTCAATGCAAGAAAGGTACTGACCCTACAAGAATTCATGTGGGTTTTTAATGGTGCTGTGAAGGCTCAACGTAGGCGACACATGAAATTGGTAACACAGTACGCTGCAGCGGCACGGCCAGCAATGAAATCAATTTCTAAACTAGAATTGGATGTGTGGAATCTATTCACACGGCCGTTGTACAACAAAATACGACGCGACATAATGGACGGAATATTCTCATGTGGGGTTGGTGATGTGGATAAGAAAGACAGTTTCACAATCTACAAGGTTTCGGGTGATGATGGAAAAGAATATGAAGTTGTCATGAATGACGTGACAAAACATTGTTCATGCACTTGCAAACGCCTCGAGGGTAAGGGTCTCATATGCACACACATATTCAAGGTGCTAAATGTAGCTAACGTGAAGTGCCTCCCACGTAGCATGGTGAATGAGCGATGGTGTTGCGACCCGCCTTCTGGGTTTGGTGTAGTAAACGGTTCGAGCGCAACGGACCAACAACTTAAAAATATAAAACATATTGAGATATGGTCGACAGTTCATACCATAATGAGTGGATGCAATGGCTCAACTGAATATCTTGATAGGTTTTTAGCAGTCCTGAAGAAACATCTATCCTCGATGACAGAAGGGTCAGATCACCATTGCACGTCGCAGAGGAAAACAATGGCACAACTTACAGGTATTACTAGACCACCCTCGGTTACTGTTTACATACCTGCTGTATGTAAAAATAAAGGTTCAGGTAGACGGAAGCAAAGCCAGCGGGAGAAGGGCATTAACAGACAACAAACAAAGTCAGCGCGCAAATGTGGATATTGTAAGGGAATTGGCCACACAAAAACAACATGCACATCAAAAACGCGTGACGAAGAAGCACAACAGATAAACGGATGAATTGATTGTCCTATATGCTGGTTTGAAATAAAATTATTATTTTCCAAATATTCATTTGGTAGTATGTACGTTATGTTACATTCAATTTCTATAATAAAATATTATATAGATTGTATATTACAATATTAAATCTCAATTTCTGCAAATTAATTAACTAGCTTTATGCACTTGAATTTGTGTTCTTGCAATGATTTTGAGGATTATTCCAACAAACATGCAGCTACTGTAAATTGTTAGTTCAATATTATGTATCTTAATTTCTGTGCTACATTGTACATAAATTCGAAATGAGATATTACCTAAAACACATGACACAATACACATGACAAAAATAAAAATGACATGAGACACTACTAGTATTGTTGGATGGAAGCTGACATTATGTCGATGATTATTAAAATTTGGAGATGAGACATTTACAATGCGCGATTCCACCGATTTTTATTTCTTTTCTTTTCTGACTTCGTACACACAAGTTCCCTTCATCGCAGCTGCACATTAGGATTTACAGATATTTCCTTCATCAGAGACGGGGCTACGTAACTTTATGAACTTGAATTTGTGTTCTTGAAATGATTTTGAGTATTATTCCAACCAACATGCAACTACTGTAAAATGTTAGTTGAAAAATATGTATCTTAATTTATGTGCTACATTGGACATAAATTCAAAATGTGATATTACCTAAAACACATGACACAATACAAATGACAAAAAAAATTGGCATGATACACTGTTAGTATTGTTGGATGGAACATGACATAATCTCGATGATTATGAAATTTTGACGATGAGACATTTAGAATTATTTGGTTTAAGACTTATTTCACTAGAAGTGGGCTTCTGATAATTCTACAATTGACCAGTGTATCAGCGTGCAACAAATGAAAATAAATATCATTATAACATAAAGATGGATTCAACATATCAAACTCTTAATGTTTTCATATAGTGGTATATATTGTCATAACACGACAACCTGTTCAGAATAATAAAACTATATTGTATAAGCATCTTAAACATATTCATATCATGATAAGTCCAAGAGAACCCAATACAAAAAATGTAGCAACAAAAACCAATTTGTTCATAAAACTAACAGGGAAGAGTCCCATTACTAAGTATGGGCAACAAAATGGAGACAATACTAATAATCTTAACTGAATATGCTAGAAGTTTAACAATCAAAACGACGACGATCATCAATTTTGAGAGACCCACCCTTCTTCTCATGGAGTTCTGCAGCCAGGTCGTACACAGCATCCCACGCAAGGTTTCGACGAGATGCAATAAGCTTGAAAATCATCCGAACCCGAAGCCTGACAATCTGCTTACCCTGGATATAAACAAATAATGTTTTACACACAAGCAAATCTAATAAATATGTAAAAACATATTATGATGATCATACAATAACTATATAACCCAAAAAAAAAACGTGAATAATGTAGTTGACATGTACTCCCAAATGAATACACACGACATAAAATGGATGGAATAAGAAACTCATAATCATATTACACACGACATAATAACTGCACTATCGTTTTCATTTAGACAATAACATACATAACATAAACCGTAATATTTGAGTCATGAGACAGTGTAAACATATTAGTAGACATGTAAAATATATTAACAAAAATTGGGTGAAAAACATGAGAATTGCAACTTACAGAGTTTTTTCCAAGCTCAGCTTTCCATCGAGTCAACCCCATGTAGTTTTCTGCGTGCCACATTGCGAACAACCCGGAATCGACCACAGCATTTTCCTGGAACCATGGTAGCTTCACAATCTCAATCTTGACCTTCATGATGTGTCGGGCAATGTTGGAGTCATAATCGGCAATAATTGATGAAACTGCACGTTGTTGTTGATAATACATAATGTCAGTTTCGAATAGATATTATTAGGCCCTAAAATAAGCGACCATGGCAAATAAAACTCACAATGTTCTCTGGCATAGCTCCATATTTGAGAGCATCAGTTTTGGTCATAACAGAACTTTCAAACAACTCCACAACTTTCTTTTTAATGTCGAAGCACATAACAAAAAATATTTCCCCAACATTGGCAGCAACAGTTATCTGGAGAAAGATTTATTGGTATTGTAAGCTACTTAAGCTGGAAATCTTATGTATATACTGGGAACATATATTGAGTACATTTATCATAACAAGTTATGATTGCATACTCACCACATCAGCCTTCATGAACGGCACATCTGCACGTTGTAATTCAACCATGACGATCTCCTTGAAGTCCTTTATCCCTTGCATGTCCATAGAATCCACGTGTCCAAGAACTCGCTGGACATAAAACGCGTTAGAGCAAGAAAATGAATGATTAATAAAGAATCACACAAACCACAAATGAGAAACAAACTGTGGCGTTCGTTGTTATGAAGATTCTGGAAGGGCCTTCTGGATCACGTTTTTTTTCAACATCATTGAGGTATCTCATCCAGCAATCAACCACTTTTTCATGTACATGACGACCAATATTCATCGTTTGAGCCTCTTTCAGCAGCATTGGGAAGCGGCCGTTTTCCTCCAAATACACCGTGTTGCTGAAATGAGGTACTAAGTTAAACACTTCATTAATAACAAAGTTCATCCTATACGATACGTGCATAAAAATAACATCAACTCACTTTAATGGAGACTTCTTGCACGCCATCAAGAAGGAGAAGAACTTGGTCTCGTATAACTTTAAATCAGTCTTAAAATCGGTGCGTCTCTTGGCGTATGGCGACAACAACACCCTGGGAAGTCTTTGGGATCGTCCAGCGCGACCACGAGTGAGCATTGGTTGGTCATCATCAGTCTCCGATTCATCATCGAAGTGGTCCTCTTCAGCAAAATCTCCCTCCAAAACGCGTGGAAGAATTGGAGAAACGAACGGAGAAGGCTTACCTTGAGCTGTAGTTGCCTCATCTGCTATGACATTGTTGTTGTGTTGTGGTGTTGTAGTATGCCCAACATCAGATTGCACTTCTTGCGTCAAACCAATCGAGAAAGAAGGCGAGTCATCATCATCAGGTTGCAATTGGTGGGCCTGGTTTCCAGACTCATTCGCAGCAATTAGTCTAGTGGAATGGTCGTCATTTTCTTCTTCTATGTCGAGGTCTTGATTATCAGAATGTGTGGGTTCAATAAGACTTGCACCATTTGATTCTTTGTTAGCAGGTTCCTGATTCTCAGAATTAGAGGTGTCATGGACACAGTCCTCATCTTGTACTTGCCCATCAGTACTGTTCACATTGTTTACACTTTGGTATAGACCAACATAGTCTTCCTTCTTTAAACTGTCCCATATGCGGTCGCAAGCCTCCATGACAATCGGATCAATCAAGTAAGGATCATCAAGAGGGCTGACATTAGCTAGCTCGGCCTCAGTCTGGATTGCAGGCCCTCCTTCTTCATCTGCCCCCCCTCCAAAACAAGATAATACGGTTGCAACCAAATTGCTTAACTCCATCATATTTGCCCCAATGTTCTTCTTCAGCAAGTGAATCTGCCGAACGACGGCCTGTATCTTTGGTAATGAAAAGCAACAGACAACATAAGTAACAGAACAAAAAAAATGTAGCTATTATTAACTAACAACAAATACCTTGGTGTTTGCAAGGACGTGGCTATCCCTTGGAGTGTACATCCCACCACCATTGAAACCAAGTACGGTTTCAGATTCAGGAGAGGGTATAGCAACCCTGTTAACAACCAAGTGACCTTTACCAAATGCATTATTCTCTTCCTCCTTGTCGATCCTTTCTTGAATCTTGTGGTCGGTCCACCCGGTCAACGTTGGGAACACGCGATCAACAGTATATCTCTGGAATTGAACTCGGTCCAGGTACATC
This sequence comes from Geranium rotundifolium, assembly GCA_963920655.1. Taxonomy (NCBI): domain Eukaryota; kingdom Viridiplantae; phylum Streptophyta; class Magnoliopsida; order Geraniales; family Geraniaceae; genus Geranium; species Geranium rotundifolium. The sequence goes on from OY987314.1 coordinate 9,975,131, forward strand.
AACTGAAAGAGGAAATATACAAAAAATTCAACCTATGCATTGAAGTACATATGAAATAATAACGACGATATAAAGAGAAATTACCAGTAGAAAGGTGATAGGGCCATAGAACCAGCTCTTGATGTCTCCTCTCCGATCACTCCATTCACCCTTAGTTACCACTAGGCTATCCATGATTGGGGCGCACCAATTAAATTCAGAAGTCACATATGGGTCCTCAATAGCATGCCAATAATTTTGGTTAGCGAAAACACTAGTGCCAAAATCGATCATAACTGTAGAGAACATAACCAGGAAGTTTTGTCTGAAAAGAACACCTCCGTCACGTTGCTCACGCATCTTACGATATATAACACGAGGGACTATGCTGCCATTCTTAGTCCCATACTGAGCCCTCCATGCGATTAGGCCACGATATTTGCGGCTCGGTTTCTTAGCAACAAGCTCTCTTGATCCACATGGAATCCCCAAGGTGCATTGCACATCCCCCTCCGTAATATGCAGCTTGTGCCCAGACGGCATTATGATAGACATACTTGCAATGTCAAAATGGTCAACTAGCCAGAAACCGATGGTCTTCGGTATTTTGCTGACCCCAAGTTTTAGAAAATGACCAAACCCCATAGCTGAAATGTCTTCCCTCTGAGCCACCGTCATTTTTTGGATACATGTCCATAAACCAAAGGGAGATGATCGGGTATGCAACTTAGGTAAATTATCATGTCTGGCATCAGCAACTGGTGGAATGCGTTAGTGGGTGGACCGCGTGGAGCTACCAGACTTGACATTAAGCTTCGCAGGCATGCGTAACTTCATACCCGGAGTATTCTTCACAAATGTTGAATTTCTCCTCGCAGAACGCCGACTGGTGCCAACCGGATGGGCATTGTTGGACACCGCCTTTAGCCTATTAAGACGGTTGGTAAGCGTCTCGTGATCATCTGTATCTGACTCATCCAACAACATCCTGAGTGGAGTACCTGATCAAGAGCATAGAACACATTAATAAACTTACCCTAACTGTACAATCAAGTAAAATACATGCACACAAGAAGGTGACTATAATAAATGTAGTTGAATTTGTAAACACAATGTATATAAACATGGATCATGTTGTGCGATGACACATAACATAAAAATATTTATGCTGATGACATATTACGAATTACAACGGAGACATGACACATAACCTATTAACATATGCATATGTCATATTACTAATTGTATATGACACAATAACATATGCCATATACTCCTGAGTAGTGACACGTGAAACATCGCATATGAAAAATAGCATATGACATATTAACAATTGCAAATAATATTCGTCAAAACACATATTCAGAGGACCAGTTGACATATTACAAGTTGCATATGCGACAATGATAGTCGAGATATATACATGAGTGATGCCACATGCCTTATAAACAATTGCATCTGTCTTATTAACAGTATGAGATGAAAAATGACAACAAGACCAGACCGATGTATATTTTTTTTGGAGCCAGATCATACTGTTAAAATATTGCTCAATCAATGAAGAATGTCGAGACTTCCAATTTAATCAACCACATCAACATCAACAACACCACACACCAATCTTACAATCCACATATGCGGGTTTTACTAAAAGACCAATTATACACATGCCATATTAGCAATCTGATTTACCAACAAAATCATCAACACCACCTGCATACATAGTGAATCATTACTACTGTTGAATGACACATAACCATAAAAACAAGCATCAACTGAACATATATGCATGACATATATACAACACACAATGAACAATATTCATATATCATATTGAGAAGTTAACCTTAAAGGATACACCAATGACTGTGAGCATGCTACTCAATCATCATCACCCATTTCACAACATTATACACACATTACCATTAAAACAGAACATTAAATATAACAATGACACAAGGACAAATATAAAATGGAACACAAAATCATCCTGTGATGGACAGATCGTATATTTCAAACAATAAAACAAACATGCAACAACGATATAATATCAAAAACACAATCACAATCAACCTTTCAACTGCCCAAACCTTGAAAACAAAATCGAAAATTGATCATTTCAATATTAATAAATCTACTTCAACTGAGACAAAATTAGGGGTATTTATGCAAACCAACTTACCAGACTTCCTCTTCTTCGAGCAACTCGAAACCATTTGAGAACGGGAGGAAGGGGAAAACATATCACCAGCCATTCGCGGAGAAGAGAATAGTAAGACAGATGGAGTACGACAGTGGTTTAATTCGCCAAAACCCAGAAATATATAAAATGGAAGCTGTGGAATCAATTGGGATCTTCAGGGTTTGCAACTGATGAATACAGAATCGTGTTTGAATGAAAAGGGGGGTTTGATTATGATTTGCCGTAGATAATGACATAATATATGGGATAAATATAATTAACTAAAATCTCTCCAATATTAAATTCAAAAAAAGTCAAATCAAAACGTTGAATTACCACAATACCCTCGGTGCAAATGACAATGTCAATGATATCCTCACTAATTAAGATAATTACAAAATCTGCCACTCGGACACCCGCATGCTTATTGAGCGTTAGATCTGTGATCCAATGGCCACCATTCGTTCTAAAATTTGTACCAGAAATTGCTGTTTGCTGCCGATCAGAACCCAAAACTATAATCAATCAATTCCGTACACAAAGGGTACAAATACAAATTGCAAAACTAAAATTTTCAAAACCGGTAGTGCTAACCATTAATTAGGCCACCTATTAGTGAGTATGTGTTAGATTTTCAATTCTCTAAAATTTAAAGAAACAAAGTTGCAGTTAGTTAACGTTGGAGCAATTATCAGCTTAGCCTTTAGTTAAGTTGGCCATTAATAATTGAAACTTTACCTAATTGAAAAGGTCAAAATACAAATCTAAGATTAATATTGAAATTTTGTTCTAACTTATCTGATAAACTTTTAATCCAATTAATCTCCCATTAGGTTTTAAAAACCGTTCTCCTTTTCACGGGTGCCTTGCCTTTTTCACAATTGCTTAAAATGTAATTAGTTATTTTATTGAGAAAGTAATTAGTTTTTTTCAAGGTAAAAGCGAACGTTAATTGAAAATATATATTTGTCTCATATATTACCTATTTTCAATAGATTTCCTATTTGTACTGTAACTCTAGGTACCTGTTGCCTATATATAGTGTAATAGTCCTTTTGGACAAATCATCAATTTAACAATACTCATTATTGTTAACATGGTATCAGAGCAATAGCGATCGTAGGCAAAATTTGAGAAATCTTGGTTTTGCCCACTCGTCGATGATTTGCAATTTCGACGGGTGGGCGAGGCTCTCTAAATCGCTTCCGCATTGATTTTCGCATCCTCGGCAGGCCTCTATTTTTTTTGCTCCTACAAACAGAGCAAAACAGAACTCTGCCAGTGCACAGCCTCGGCTCGGCTTTTTCTTGCCACTCGTCGATGAGTCTTGCCGCCAGATCCTCCAACTGCCCGTCCGGCGCTCCCTCTGAATCCTCCAGCGGCGCCCTCAGTCACGGCCTCCCCGCCCTCCGCCAGCTCCGCAACCTAAAGCCAGCTTCTCCGGCAACCTCTGCTCTGGTGGCCGCGTCCACGAGAGCTCGAGCTTCGCTCTTCAGCTCTCAGCCATGGCCAACCATTAGCTTTATTTCAAATTCTTTCAACCGTGGATCCCGCCACTCTCTCTTTTTTTAACAAATTCTTTTACCTATGGGACCCACAAGTAATTTGGAAATCCCGTAATTCGGAACCCCGTAATTCGGACATCCCGTAATTCGGACATCCTGTAATTCGGAACCCCATAATTTGGAACCCCGTAATTCATACATCCCGTAAGTCGGAAATCCCGTAATTTGGACATCCCGTAATTAGGCATTATGCATCAAGCATCGACATTTGCTCATCCTCCATCCTCTCAATATTGTCTAGCTTCAAACTCAATTTTTGTTTCACCACATTGAGTTTGAGGGGGGATGTTAAATTAGATTCACATTAGGATTAAGGTTCATTATGGGTTAGCCCATCTATATTTAGATTTCCTAACAAAATAACGAGTACCCCCCCCCCCCCCCCCCCCCCCCCCATAGAGGGAGTAGGAGATGGACCCCATCATACGTTACCTTTTTCAAATAATAATTCTACGTCAGCTGAATCTTTTGATCTTATTCATTCTTATTTATGGGGCCCATCTCCTACTCCCTCTATGGGGGGTGCTCGTTATTTTGTTATTTTTGTTGATGATCATACTCGTTTCACTTGGATCTATTTGATAAACCACAAATCCGATCTCAACAGAGTATATTCTCAATTTGTTAACATGATTCAAACCTAGTTTTCTAAAATAATTAAAATATTTCGTATTGATAATGGTACTGAATTCAAAGAGACATCAGTCTTGGACCTTCTTGCCTCTCATGGCACTATCATGCATAGATCGTGTCCAGGAACCTCTCAGCAAAATGGTTGAGCGGAACGTAAACATCATCACATTCTTGATACTGCGCGTGCTTTAATCATCTCTGCAGCATGAACGTTTTTGGGGAGAGGCTGCTCTCATAACAGTCTACACTATCAATAGGGTCCCATCTCCAGTCATAGGGAACAAAACCCCTTATGATTGTCTTTATGGTCAGTCACCTTTCTATAATCTTCTTCGTGTCTTCGGGTGTGTCTGCTTTGTCCACTTACAACCTCATGAACAAACTAAACTAGAGCCTCGTGCTCGTCTTTGTTGTTTTGTTGGGTATGGTATTGAACATAAGGGATATCGATGTTGGGATCCTCTATCCAAACGTCTCCGCATATCTCGACACGTCACTTTCTGGGAACACAAGATGTTCTCATCCATGTTTGAATTTCATGTATCCCCATATGCACCTTTTTTTGCCAACCCTGACGTAGATTTATTTCCTGATGATGTTTTGGAACTTCCTCTTGAGCCTCAAAATGCAGGCACAGCGGACCCTCCCTTGGCTCCTCCCATAGATTGTGCTCTGCCAGAAGATCATGTACTTTCATCTCGCCCTCACCGTCAAACACACCTTCCGTCTCATCTTCAAGACTATCAGGTAACATTGCCCAATTTTTTCCGAGTCGCTTCTACTGTCTTGTCTGTCTATGAACCTCGTACATATATAGAGGCATGCACTAATCCTCTGTGACAGGAAGCAATGACTGAGGAAATTCGGGCTATTGAGAAAACTCATACGTGGGATCTCGTAGCTTTACCTAATGATAAGTCTGTGGTGAGTTACAAATGGGTATATAAAGTGAAGACAAAGGCTAATGGTAATATTGAGCGTTACAAAGCTCGACTAGTTGCAAGAGGATTTTCTTAGGAATATGGGATTGATTATGAGGAGACATTTGCTCTAGTTGTTAGACTTACATCTTTTCGTAGTTTGTTGGAAGTTGCAGCTGGACGAAAGTGGAACCTTTTTTCAGATGGATGTCAAGAATGCTTTTCTTAATAGAGACCTAACCGAGGAAGTATATATGCAGCCCCCGCCTGGCTATGATCATGAACCAAACACAGTTTGTCGCCTGAAAAAGGCCCTGTATGGACTTAAGAAAGCTCCAAGGGCATGGTTTTCAAAGTTCAGTGGGAAGATGATCGATCTTGGTTTCACCTCTAGTCCTTATGATACTGCTTTATTCATCAAGCAGACTACTAGTGGCCATATTTTACTTCTTCTATATGTGGATGACATGATCATCACCGAAGATGATAGCTCTGGTATTTCCGATCTCAAACGTCATCTCAGTGAGCAATTTGATATGAAGGATCTTGGTACACTCACGTATTTTCTTGGGTTAAAGATCTCGACAGTGTCGTCTAGTTATCACTTGTCTCAAAAAAAATATGCAGCTGATCTTATTTCTCGGGCAAGCTTATCTGATAGTAAGGTCGCCTCCACTCCCATTGAGGCAAAGGAGAAGCTGACACCCTCCGACGGAAAGCTTCTTCCAGATGCTACCATTTATCGACAACTTGTTGGTAGTCTTGTCTATCTAACTGTCACACATCTGGACATTGCATATGCAGTACACGTGGTAAGTCAATTTATGTGTGCACCACGTACTACACATTATGAGGCCGTTCTTCAAATTTTGCGAGGCACTCTGTCTCATGGTCTTCACTTCTCGTGTGAATCACCTTTGGTATTACATGCATTCTCTAACGCAGATTGGGCTGGTGATCCTACTGACTGACGTTCTACTATGGGATATTGCTTCTTTCTTGGCACATCTCTAATCTCTTGGAGAAGTAAGAAGCAGACGATTGTTGCCCGTTCTAGTATAGAGGCAGAATATCGGGCTCTTGCCGACTCTACCTATTAACTCCTCTGGCTACGCTGGTTGCTTAATGACATGGGCGTTGTTCACAGCTCGACTACTTCAATTCATTGTGACAACCGAAGTGGTATCCAGATCACTCATAATGATGTTTTTCATGAACGCACCAAACATATAGAAAATGACTATCATTTTGTCTGCCACCACCTCAATCAAGGCACTATCACTCTATGTGAAGTCTTTTCTGATGATCAGACTGCTGATATCTTTACCAAGCCTCTGATTTCTGGACGGTTCAATACTTTAGTTTCCAAACTCAATTTGTTAAGACCGCCTTAAGTTTAAGGGGGTGTGTTAACTGTAAATATATATTTGTCTCATATATTACTTATTCTCAATAGGTTTCCTATTTGTACTGTAACCCTAGGTGCCTGTAGCCTATATATAGTGTAATAGTCCTTTTGGACAAATCATCAATTCAACAATACTCCTTATTGTTAACAACGAATTTTATCAATTAAATAGCAGCTAACCCGACATCAAGCTGGACAGCTGAACCTACAGTTGGTGGGACAAACCCCTCACCATAATCACAACTAATGTTAGTTAAGTCAAACATTTCCAATTCATGAGCCATTTGATTACCGGCAAAACAAAGAACACGTGTTTCGATAGTGAGTACTACGTAACACTGTTCGCTAATGATTCCCCCAAAGTTGTTCAACTTGACCCGTTTAGCATCATGTAAAGCTACGGCCTCCAACTCATACGGATGGAGAAACCCTGTGATCTTGTTACAGAGTGCTTTACACAAATATCCATGATAACCCCGGAGACCAATCGACTCGAACCAGTTAGCTTCATGCAGAGCCACGACCTCCAACTCATACGGATGGAGAAACCCCGTGATCTTGTTGCATACCGCCTTAAACCAGCTTCCTCGATCTACCCTGCGATCCATATGGACATCACGAAATTCAAATTCTCCCAGCTCATTGGGTTTAACCGGATCAACCCATCGACCCTAGTGACCTCCCGTTTCCTTCCAGTACCGATCCCAATAGGACACCCAAGTGACATATTGAATCTTCAGCAAGCCGAGTCCCCCTAGTTTGGTATACTTGCATGAGTCTGCCCACCAACGTCATATAACTCTGGTTCCCTCCCAGTACCAATCTACCAACCAACCAAAACTATCGGTTCCCACGTATTGAAGCTTAAGCAAGCCGAGGCCCCCTGATTTGGTATGCTTGCATAAGTCTGCCCACCGACGCCAGATAATCCCAGTTCCCTCCCAGTACCGATCTACCGTCGCAACCCAAACTCGCCCCACATGCAATTCAGTACTCAACTCTGACCTCAACCACACTGCCCTCGACCTCGTTCCTGCCATCGCCTTAGATCTGCCTCCTTCACCGCCAGCTCTCGTTGCAGCTACCACCACAAGACCTGAAACTGTCACCGTACTAGAAGCCCTCACATGCAGAGCCGTCCCGTTGTGAGACATCGTCGATTTTTGACGAACAACCCAAATCGCCACGGGCGAAAGGCACAGACCACGAAGAGGAGAAACTTTGAAAAAGTAATTAGTTAATTAGTTACATACTAATTATCAAATTTAGTTCCTTTTCCACATAACATTTCTCCACGCAAATTCTTTACTTTTGTTTAGTTATTGAGTCATGCAAGTTTCGAGGTACCGACTATTTTTTCTTAATAAATTAGGAATATATAATTCTTCTCCTAGATGAAAAACATGTTCACTTATGTTATTTAGTAGCCTCATTAATTTGTTCAAAACTATAGTCCAAAGATTAGATCACTAGAAATACAACAACTATAATTACACATCTTATCTTCCAAGAAGTCTGCAGTTGTGAATGCATAATTAAATTTTTATTTAGATCAATGTATGCTATGACTTATGCATCATATGTTATTTTTTGCCAAAACATTATTTTCTAAAGTAAATTGCCAAAATATACTTATTCTATGCCTAAATGTATTTGAAATAGGAGTTGACGGATTGATACTTTGAGCTTTGTGGGAACGGAAAGCAACAGACTCCGATGATTCTAAACCAAAAGGCGTGAATGTCAAATTCGATGTTCTACTTCTCAATAATTATTATATTCATTTTAAGTCAAAAAGATATTTTATAAATTTGATTTCATCATCATTATATGTACATATCCACAACAGTGGTACATGCTTCGAACTATTCCCCAAGGAGTCGCATCAAATTATACAGTCCTTCGAATTTGTTCGCTCTTGATTAAATGGTCAGATCAACATCACATCATCTTCAGTTTGAGGTTTATTAGCATGTATTATGCAATTTTTGCATCTCATCGCCTTCTATTTTTTAGTTACATGTCATTACTATAAAGTTTCATTTAGTTGTACCGTTCATCACAAAGTTAAGTTAGATGTAAAATTTCCATAATATCTGTATATTAAAATTTTTTAAAATTTAAAAAAATATATCTTTTGAATTTTTTTAAAATATGTATTTTTATCATATAAATAGTAAAACACTGATTTCAAAATTATTTTTTCAAAAAATATTAAAAATAAAAAACCACTTTAACAACGTTTTTTATTTTAAATATTTAAAAAAAATAATATTCAAATCAGTTCCATATTATTTATTCCATAAAAAATTTTAAAAAAATAAGTTAAAATGATTTTTGTTTTCATTTTTTAAATACAAAGGTATTTTAGTCATTTAAATATTTCAGTTTCAAATTCTATTAAATGCCTAAAATACCCTTATATTTAAAAAATGAAAAAAATGAAAAACAAATCATTTGTTTAACTTATTTTTTTAAATTTTTATGGAATAAATAATAAAAAACTAATTTGAATATATTTTTTTAAAAATAAATATTTTTAAAGAAATATATTAAAAATAAAAAAACGTTGTTAAAAGTGGTTTTTTATTTTTAATATTTTTTTGAAAAAACCATTTTAAAAAAAATATATTTTTGGATCAGTATTTTATTATTTATTTGATAAAAAAAATTTCAAAAGATATTTTTTAAATATTTTGAATTTATTTAAATGTAGGGGTATTATGGACTTTTTACATTAAACTTAACCCTATGATGGACGATGCAACTAAATGAAACCTTATAGTGTGACATGCAATTAAAAAAAAGTAGAGGGTAGTGACACGCAAAAGTTGCATAGTACATGATAGTGACATGCAATTTTCCCTTAAATATAAATGTAGGAATAATTTTGTTATAGTACTTCTTTTTTTCATTTCACCTACCTTCAACTCGGGTGAGTTTTGCACACTTTGAGATTTTGTAGTATTCATGAGAAATGTAGTTAGCTCTCTTAGCTCTGAAAAATGCTACGTTTCATGTTTGGTTAGTCAAATTGCGTTAGAATTTTCTGCTAAAAATTTGCTAATTCTGAAAAGTTCATATTTATAACAGAAAATTTGAACTCAGTTTTATCTTAACAAACAACCTCCAAATTTTATGAAATTTGGCAATTTAAAAATGTATGAAAGTTTGTCAAATATCTTATGAAGACCCCCAACGTCATTCGAAATCTCTAAGCGTGTGAAACTAAACTATTTTAGAAGAGAGGTTAAATGGAAAAAAATGGCAAGAGTTTTTTAAAATTGAAAGTGAAATAGGGGTATTTTATTCTTTTTATAAAAAAAAATAAACTTCATTATTATTTTGTGATATGTTTTAAAATGAAATGTAGTGATAATGTGACAACTTAACTGTACTAAAATGATAATAAGATGTGATGGACTTCAATAAAAAACTTCTAATATACATACTTAGAAATTAGGGAAAATTATGATTCACTACGGTATGCTGTGCCACTTACACAGCCACATCACATCTATATTTTTCTTATCTTTTCTTGCATTATTAGGCTTTCTACCTCTCAGATATGTATGCTTATTGATCCTCTATGTACCAATCCGTCTTCAAGAGTAGTCGAAAGCATGAGTGCAAATACATATCGAAAATAGGCTTTCAAACTTGAAAGGAGGGATTCCGGAAGGTGTCAGGACATGAAGACAAGGACCTATTATTACCGTGCACGTTTGAAAGAGAGGTTGTGACACTTTGTCATGACCATTACAATATTAGAGCCACAGAAGATTTTTCACGGCCTAAGTGTAACGACCGTGACATAAAGAAGCCGAAGCCCTAAACAATGGGCAGTAACTCCCAGCCGGTGAGAGTAGCGTCCCAGGTTGAGTGTCACAAATGTGACACTTAAATACCCTTAGCCCGTGACACTTGCGATCCAGCTTAAAAAAAGAGGGTTTCACATCTTTTGGAGTTTTTATCGAGCATTTAGAGAGACAGAGAGCATAACAAAATTGTCTTCCAAGACAAGATCACGAATTTCGAGAGGATATTTTGATCCCGTTGAAGGCGAATTGAGGAGTTAGGATTGATCAAGCTTCAAGCAACATCTGAGAAAGAGGAGAATTAGTGATGCGGTGCAAATCGAGGAAGTGTCAGAACTTGACAAAAAATTAGTGTTTGTTGACCATCAGAGGTCATCTGGAGGGTCAAAATCACACTTTTATAAATTTTGAGCACTTTTTGCAATTTTTAATAAGTTGTTTCCTTTCCAGTAAGTTAGGGTTTCCTTTTTTGCAATTTAGGTTTTGGATATTTAAGCACTTTCATACGTTTTTGTTATTTTGATTATTGAAGTTTAATAAAATTTGAGATTTCCCTCAAAATCTATCATTTTTGGTATTTTTTTGAATCAACGAATTTTGATAAAGAGTTCTTCCTGGCCACATACGCTGCATCAATTAGGTCGTTTATTCTCTACTTTTTCAAAAATGACACAAACACCCCTTAAATAACATATATTTAAAAACAAAAAACTGAAAGGTTCTTCTATGTGCAACATGCTTTTATGATGAATCCAACTGAAAAAATTGCTAAACATAAAAAAATCTAAGAAAGGTACGTATTTGGAAAAATTACAAATCCGAAAATGGGAAGAAGAGTCCACTTGATAAAAAAACTAGCCCCCGCATCCTTCCACTTTAGGCCATTGTTGATTTTCCTTCACCGTCAACCCGAGCAACCACGAGTCACCAGTTTTGCCGTCGGAGTTTGCAACGGTCTTCGATCTTGCGACCTCCAAAGTGGTGAACCCAAAACCCGAGTCCATTCCTCTGTCAACTCAACCGTGTTACAACTGTCGTCACTCGACTCCGCGAAGAAATCAAACTTGGGGATGTTCGAGTACTCCAACCCCTCAACAACGGTGTTTTTCGAGGGCTATGTTCTTCTTCATCTGTCGCTCACCTGAGATAACTTCAACTGTCGCTCACCGCCACAACATCGGTGATGAGGGTCTTAAAATACCTCTTCACAACTTCCTTGACCCCTCCCCCATTTTTATCAGTTTTGCCCTCAGTTTTTTTGTAGTTTTATTGGTTTTGTGCTCCGATGTGTTTTGGGTGCAATGTGCACGTGGAGAGATTTTTTAATGATTTTTAGATGTGGTTTGCAAGGAAAAGAAAACATAAAAGTTGAGAAATAGGGTTGTTACAATGACTATCATGATTGTGATGAGCATCATGACAACATTGTTGCCAAATTCCTGAGATCTTTCACGATCGTGAAAAAGGCTATTTTTGGCGCAACAGAGCGTGGCGCTGGAGGGACAAGAAGAAGAGAGAGTGTCATTATCGTCGTCACAATCATGATACAACTGTGACAGTAGAGCCAGCTCAAATTTTCGTTGTCACGATCGTGATAACCACTTTTCCTGCGATTTAAAGAGGCCGAACCCTTAGTTTTGAAGAGTTTCGATCATATTCTTGGGAGGCTTGGCCTCCTCCAACCTCTCACACGATGCACACCTCTTACTAAGGAATTTTGAGAGCCCTTTCTCTCTTATCTGAGCTCTTTCCTTGGAGATTGATTGGTACTCTCAAGACCTCACCATCCATCAACAAGGTTGGGAGTTCAACATCAAGAACACCAAGATGTGGGGAGATTTGGAGGAGCTCTTCTCTTCAAGACCTTATGTGTCCTTGGGTTCAGGATATATTTAACTTTTCTCTTTAATTTGTGGATTAATTAGGTTGTATATGACTTGATTTTCTTCTATTGAATGCTAATGTAATAAAATTCATACTTTTTTTTGGAATATTGTTCATTATTGTTGTCTGTTTGGCAGATGTAGGATTGTATTTTCTTTTGGGGTATATAACAACGTAGAACAATTCTATAGCAAAAGTAATTAAGAGAAATAAAGAACAATCACACAAGAACACAAGATTTTACGTGGTTCGGCAAGTTGTCTATGTCCACGGCCACACTATTCTCTTATTATTGCTCTCAACTCATGAATAATTATGGGGTTACAAGTACATGTATTTATAGTGAAAGAAATAAGGGGAATTAAGAAATACCTAAAATTCCTAATTCCTTACACATTAGGAATTCTTTTCTAATTCATTATCCTAATTCAATTAGGAAATTGAGGCTTCCCTAAATAAATAGGAAAGTCTCCACAAACCCAACAATCTCCCACTTGGAGACTGTCTACACACGTCTTCACCCTCAATCATGTATCTCCAGTAACACGCCCAACGATCTTCGCAATAAGCTCTAGAGGTAGTGTGTCACCTTCTCTTCACTAACCGTGAAGGCTGACTGAAGCTATGAAGAGTTTCAGCTTCTCAGTTGTAACCACCTTAGTCAGCATATCTACACGATTCTCTGACTTAAAGACTTTCTTATCAGTCGTAGCTACCTTGATCAATACATCTTCACGATTCCTTGATCCAAGGACTTTCTTCAAGTACCACTCCTTTGGCGCTTGCTTCAGAGCATCCAAACTATTTCCCAGCTTGCAAGCCATGTCTTCCTTCCCAACTGATTTCTTCAGACCACACAAGCTATTTCCCAGCTTGCACACTAGGTCTTCGCACTCAACTGATTGTTTCAGACCATACAAATTATTTCCCAACTTGCATTCCAGGTCTCCATTCTCAAGAGATATCTTCTCTTTGTTTTTGGTTGACTCCCACTTAAATGAATCATCCATCTGAACTGTCTTTGTGTGACAACGAGACTCGTTACTCTCTGCCAACAACAAATAATTTGGTGATGGAGAGAACCGTTCGGGTGTTCTTGAAACTTTCTTCAATCTCCTTACTTCACCTCTTATTGTCGAGTAAACCTTTGTAGGTCTATGCACATCATGATGCACCTTTTCTAGCTTTCCACCCTTTGAAGACTTCCCTGACTCCGTGAAGCTTACTTATTTTCGTTTTCTGAACACACCTGGTTCACAGAAATCAACTTCCACATTTTTCAGTTCTGGAATCTTCTTCTTTCAAGCTAGCACATTCATTATTTTCTCCCTCTTATGCCTAAATCTTTGGCGCCATAGAGTTGAATGATCATGCCCATTAGTAATTGCATTAACTCTCTCCACTAGCATCTCCGCCATGTACAAAGTTTCTCTCTTCCAACCACGAGCAATAACTAAATTTCTTTTTGATACCTTCTATTGTCCGTCTTCAAAGGTTATCCTATATCCCAAACTGTCTAAGTGACTCGCCGATATCAACATTCTCTTTATGGTAGGGATATACCTGACATCCTTCAACGTCCAAATTGTACCCATGGGATTCTTGAGATTCACATCTCTGATGCCCGCGATTTCCACCGTCTCATCATTCGCTAGATGAACTACTCCTTTCATAGGTCTGAAGTTCACTAACACGTCCTTGCAAGGGTAGTGTGAAAAGAAGCACCTGAATTCATGGTCCATAATTCAACCGGACTCTCTACACAACAAATCAAAGCATCATCTTCGAATTCCTCTATTGCATTCACTGAGTTGTCCTGCTTGCTTTCCTTCTTTGGATTTGGGCACTGATACTTGAAGTGACCAGTTTGTTGGCAATTCCAACAAGTAGTGTCTGTTCCTCGCTGACTGGACTTCGATCTCCCTCGCCCCTTACTCTTTCCCCTTTCAGACATCCTACCTCTCTCTTCCACGTTCAACATAGAGTCTGACGATTCTCCTCGATTTCTTCTCCAGATAACTTCCCCGAGAATCAAGTCCTTTACACCTTCGAACGGTAGCTCACTAGTTCAAGTTGAGCTACTAACTGCTGTAACGGTTCCTGACCAACTTTCAGGTAACGAAGATAGTACCAACAGAGCTTATACCTCATCATCGAATTTAATATTCACTGACACTAATATCGATAATATCGTATTAAATTTGTTCACATGATCAGTAACACTAGCGTGCTCCCTCATCTTCGTATTAACTAATTGACGAATCAAGTATACCTTGTTTGATGCAGACGGCTTTTCATACATATTTGATAGCGCCTTAAAGAGTCCATAGGTAGTTGTCTCCTTCATGACGTTGTATGCAACATTCTTCGCCAATGTCAATCTCACCGCACCCAAAGCCTGCCGATCTAGCAACGTCCTGTCGCTCAGACTTATCTTCTCCGGTTTAGTCTTTGACAAAGGTTCATGTAGCCTTTTCTGGTACAAATAGTCCTCTATTTGCATCTTACAGAATCCAAAATCCCTACCGTCGAACTTGTCGATTCGAACTTTTCCTTCTTCTGCCATTGCTCCTACTTGCCACGAACCTGGTCTCTAATACCAGTTGTTGGGGTATATAACAACGTGGAACAATTATCTAACAAAAGTAACCAAGAGAAATAAAGAACAATCACACAAGAACACAAGAATTTACGTGGTTCGGCAAATTGCCTATGTCCACGGCCACACTACTCTCTTATTATTGCTCTCAACTCATGAATAATTATGGGGTTACAAGTACATGTATTTATAGTGAAAGAAATAAGGGGAATTACGAAAGACCTAGAATTCGTAATTCCTTGCACATTAGGAATTCTTTTCTAATTCATTATCCTAATTCAATTAGGAAATTGTGGCTTCCCTAAATAAATAGGAAAGTCTCCACAAACACAACAAGTTGGTTATAATGCCTTTCCATAATCGTTAGGAATTTCACATGTGAGTCTAGGTCCCACATCGGAAGTGTACGGGGTATAAAGAGAGTTTATATACACATTAGACCCAAGACCCACCAGACTAGTCTTTTGGGCCGAAGGTGGGCTCTAATGTGTGTATGGACTTTCCTTGTGGTGTGCTCTTCCTTGGTAAGGTCCAGTTCTCCCCAACAAGTGGTATCAGAGCTTGGTATGCACATATATCATCGGGCCGGCATGCCAGTGGATCTCATGGTGGATCGAGCTGGGTAGGCCAGAAGGATCCAGAGAACCATGATCGATCAGGCCAGGATTGCCAGATGGGCCAGCGGGTGAGAGTGCAAGGCGATTTGGGCTTAGGGGGAGCAACCCAGTGTGATGGGGATCAATGTGGAGGGGGAGACTGTTAGAAATTCCACATGTGATTCCAGGTCCTACATCGGAAGTGTACGGGGTATAAGAAGAGTTTATATACACATTAGACCCAAGACCCACCAGGCTAGTCTTTTGGGTCAAAGGTGGGCTCTAATGTGTGTATGAGTTTCCTTGTGGTGTGCTCCTCCTTCGTAAGGCCCAGTTCTCCCCAACATTTTCTATATTATATTGTTCTTGCTTTGTATTACAAGAGAAGAATTTGGTTCAAGGAGTCACCTCGAGAGAGGGCTTCTTTGGGGCTTGGAGATTGCTTAGGAATCGCGAATTTGGCGAAACTCACTTTCTCGGCTCCTAACCTTAAGATAGTTGGTTATAATGCCTTTCCATAATCGTTGATGGACGTTTCAGATTAGGCAAAACCTCTCCCCAAACTAAGTAAATTGGTTAGGAATGAACTACTTTCAGTGTCTAGAGGCGAGTTTGAGAAATTAAGGCTTAGGGTAACATTTAATACACAACAACATATGTGATTGTATGTTGGATCAACAGGAATTGAGTTTGAACTTGTATACATGGTCCCTTGACTCCAAAATGAATTTTCATTCCATTTCCTTCATGTGGTTTTATACATATTTTTTGGCGTTTTATATTTCACGTGAAACACACACTCATACAAAATTTGTGCAGTTTCGATTACTAACCCCAAAAAAAGTGCACAACTCGTTTAGACATTAAACCCCATTTTGGTCCATATGGAGATGACCCGGAACCAAAGCTATAATATAAGTTTACTTGATACGATCATGTTTTGGTGTGTAAAGTCTTGAAGAGCGTTGCGGTGCACTCCTCTCGGCCCTTCAATCGGTTTATGTTGGAGTTGACATCCCAAATCTACTCGACTGCCAAAGAGATACACAAATGAAGAATAAAAAATCGGATCTAGTTTTGTTTTAATAAAAAATTCATAATTGCTAAAAAAAATTATTAAATAAAGGGTATTACAGACATATTGTATCAAATAATTTGACAATTAATCTAGTTCAATATAGTGAATTGAAAAGGTGGTATAGTACATCGTAGTGAACTGGAATTTCTTCTAGAAACTATAATCATTCGTAAGATGATAATAATTAACAGGGGTAATTGCAGTTATGTACACTCGGCCAAACATGATTTTCATCAAAGTACACAAAGTTTTTTTTCTTGATTTCACCTAAACAAAACATTTTATCACTATTCTACTCTATATAACCATTTTTTGTATATTAAAGATTTTGCCCCTCTCCTTTTCTTCAACCTCTCTCATCTCTCGGGTCATAGATTTCGACGGGAAGTTTGCCTGAGAAGGAATGACAACATACATCGGGGAAGAGAACAACCGATGGAAACGCCTCCAACCTAGAGCAATGCCGAATCTATAGGCGCCGCCTGAAAAAAAAAGGAGATTACTGCCGGAAAAAGGACATTGTCTAAAACAGTGAAGCCACTGGCTGAGAAAACCATCGGAAACCTCGTTGTTTAGCTCAATCCAAAACACCCATAACATATTGTGAAATGTGAGAGTAGCTATATAATCGAACTTTTAGTTAGGGATGGTTATATGGAAGAGTGTTTAGTTAGTGATAGCTATCCATATATTTTTGTATGTATTTAATGATTACAAATGATTTTTAGGTTTGCACATAAGTGGTAATCACTTTTCCTTGATTATATGCTTAAATTAGATTTATATCAAATTTATATAAATTTTTCACTTAATACACACCAAAATTAGATTTTGTTGAAATCTTTAAATAAATTTTAGGGTAATATACACATGGTCATCCCAAACTATGGCACAATTCCACATGACTACCTCCAACTTAAAAAGTGGACGCTCGGTTACATATTTGAAATGAACACATATTAAATATTTAGATGAAAACTTTTAATTTTTAACGTGAAGACAAAATTGCCGTTGGTCAGTTTCCTAATTTTGAAAGTGTGCCATTAATTTGGATTTTGGTGTTTCTTTTTGTTTGGGTTTTGGAGTCAACCGGAGAAGCTATCACCGGCTTGCCTCCGGTCGGCCTCGCCCTTCTCACCACTGACTGTGTGGAATTGAGGCCTAGTTGAGAATGCCCATATATACTTTACCCTAAATTTTATGGCATAATAATCTAAACTTTGCAATAAGTCAAATCTATCTTAATTTGATATAAAATTTTCGATATATAACTACTAGTTTATTTGTTAAAGTTGAGAATTTGTGAAAATAGTTTTAAATGTTATCGATATTTTTTTTGAAGGAAAAATGAATTTTATTATTAAATAGCAACTAACCCGAAATCAAGCCATATTTTTAAATCCATCAATTAATTAGGTCTTTAGATTTTAATACAAGAATGTTGAGAAATTTTATCTCGCATGCATTTAAATGTGTATTTTAAGATTATACAATTGCTTTGGAATAAAGAGAAGTCGTTTAGTAATACAATCGATTGAAAAAGAAATTTTATTGCACTTAATTATAACTGTCATAATTTATTATCTCAAATATGTTTCTAATACCTTCACTTGTATTTTGGGCCGAATGTTAACATATCGATATATTTAACGTCTAAAAATCTGTCACATGTTGACATGTGATATTTTTATTAACTTTTTTAAATCACCTTCGTCCAATGTTTAGAGTTCTCTATTTTATCTCAAGCTTCCTCTTTTTGCTTTTGGAATATATCTCATGCTCTCTTTAACTCATCTTATTCATTGTGTGAGCGATTTAAGTGCAGTACCCACTTCACATTCTTAGATCTCAGTTTCTATTCTTAGGTCGAATTTGTTATCCTGCCCAATTCCAATCTCTATTACGAATCTAAAATTATTACAGACTCTTGATCTGTCCCACAATTCTCTCATCGAGAACATCTCCGACATTGACTAGCTCGTCTGACTGACACAAGACCTTATTGCTCTCGTTAGTCACCATCAACGTCTAGAGGAAAACAAATCACTCTCTTCTTGTTTCTCTGGTGTAATATGGTCCTTTGGTGTTTTTAAATTGAGAATTAGTCTATTAAATATTTTTGGTTAATCATGGTTGATTTGATCCTTCTGATTTTCCGTTAATATAATTAACTCACGTGTCCTAAAGTACAAGATAAGGTACTAAAAAGTGAATACAATAGTTAAAGTAGTTAGATATTATATTTTATTCATTCGTAGTAATCCGTCTTTTCTTTTAACCCTTGTTTAACTAGTCAAATACAAAAAAAAACTCGGTAAAAGATTAAAAGAGTAACAATATTATATATTTGGTTTATTTGTAATCTTACTATTCAAAGCAAATATTAATTTATAAACATAAAATGGAAGGCATATTATATCATTTGATCATTATTTTACTTTTGTTCTCACTCAAACATATTGTTTAACAAAGTTGACCGAAAAAGGTGTATTATAATTAGTTTGTCAAATGTTGTTCATGATTACGAGGCTATCACGGGCTTCCTTAATTTAGCGGATGGGCCAGTCAACGGATTGACTTTGTAGTAAAGTCAGACGGCTAACTAATGTATGTTGAAATTGAAAGTTCACATCAATTTCTTGTTGAATCTCAAAGGACTTTTAACAAATTATGATACATGGGTTTCCAATGCATCTAAAATTAAGTGGAGGGGAGATTGCAAAAACTAAGTGCATATAATAGATGACGATGAATAAATTAGTGCAATCTTCAACTATTTTTCATATATAGATTTCGTTTAAATGGATGAAAAGAGAGTATTAAAAATCCATTCAATAACTATTTTAAACATTTTATGTTACGGAAGAACTCGAGTTAAATAGCTATTGCCGTACATATCTAAGAACAGTTACTCACCATCAGCTATAATTAATCCAAGTTTTTAAAAATTGCAACAATATATATTCCGTTAAATACCTGAATAATCACTTGAGGATACTGTGGTCATTTCTTAAAATCACGGCTTGCTATTAATCTGTAAGAGCTTGTGCCATATTTCAAGTCTTTTTTATGTAATCTTCTGTTTAGCAATGAAAGACATTTTCATTATTATTGTATTGTAATAATGAGTCAAACTATAATTTCATCTAAAGTCATTAACTGTGTCATCACTAATAGTAGAACTTTTAGACGCTATGAAATTATGTTTGACGGATCCGTGGTCGAATATTTATCCATAAGGGACTAGCGTGAGGATAACTTAAGATCAAGTTCTGCTGTTATAGGTAATGGGATTACTAAAGTCATATCACAGATATCGTCTGGAAGATGGTATTGGATGACCCGACTTGGAGTACAGCGCATAGATTAAATCAGCAACGCATACTCCGTCGTCGTGTGATCACTACTTTAAGACCTTGGAGCGAGTGGCTCACATGCCCGTCACTCCATTAGTTTGACATGCCCCAACGCTGCCTGTAACAGGGTAGTCATAACGGGCATCGTTGGCTATTGGACGAAATGTAGTGGGAGCGCACATTGCGTCCGAAGGGATTTGTTTCCCTACGGTGAAACGTGGTGAAGGGTATCGTTTTGGGCCCCTTGATGAGCATGAATAATGAAGTGTGCGGCCACACCAGTTACGTATCAGTCATCTCGTAATTCAAGGAACTAGATCGAATACATGAGGATGACAGCTCTACGTCTCATTTCGATCTCATACACCTTAAAGCAAACAAAGGGATAGTGATACAGATGACAGAGAGGAGATATCGAACCGATCGATACCTCGTGGACATTGGGTAATCACTACGTCTTATTAGAGGCCACTGGTGATGGATCGGGTGAAATGGTATTTCACGCCGATCTGCCAATGAGTCACGGGCCTAAAGGGTCACACGCCAGTGGCAAGAACCGAGCAACTCAATGCGACTCAAGAGGTCCAAAATAGGTTAAGTATGGAAATGGTGGAGACATGACAGGTGTGGTGTCGATCGACACACATCGCGTGTGTGGTGTCGATTGACACCCATGTCTAACGGGGTAAAAACCTAGGCTCTCACCCAAGCCTTTATAAGGAGGCCTTGGGGTGAGAGCCTCCCCAAGCCAAAAGGTACCATTAGCCAATACACCTAGAATGTTCTAGCTCTTTTCTTAGAGAGGTAGGACATCGAGAGAGAGAGAGGTCCTACGACGATCTAGTAGTCACCGAGATGTTCTTGGCGTCAGGAATTTCGAGTCTAAGCGTGTGTGCATTCGTGGACATGCTTCAAGATCGGAGTCGGTAGCTAAGCGTAGAGACTACAAGAGGTAGGCTCTCTAGCTAACTTGCCTTCTCATGATTTATCTAGGGTTATGCACACAATACTCGAGGGGTTTCCCGATTTATTGTTTTTCCGATGCGCATGAGATCCTGGGATTTCCCAACATGATCATCTTTTATATAACGAGGACGTTTTTGACCATTTTGAATCCTAACAATGGCGGCCAGTTCCATCTCCAATGGAGGATCAATGATAGAAGGCAAGTAAAATTATGAAATTGAGAATATTACTGCTACGAAGGTTAATCCATTAAAAAAGTGATTTTGGTCTCATCGGGGATTAACTACAGTCAACGATCATTCAGGATCAAACGATTCAACATGTAATTCAAATCCTTCTAAATTCATGTTCGTTCATCTGAAATTTATGATTATGTAATTGATGGCTAGTTAAGCTCCTCTCTTATTGTTTGATCTGGTGGTTAGTGAGATCAAAATCTATACTATATTTCATTTAGAACTAATATTTTCCTGGTGTCTGTATCATCAGGATTGACAATGGTGATACCGATCATCGAGATTCAAACGATATCTCAAGTAATTATAACTATTATTATTGCAACAAAAATCGTTTCATAAATTAATATCACGTCGTTAATTGTTCAGCTCATCTCCTGGGATGGATTATTGATGAACAATAGGATTACATACTAAATTGTCCAGTGGGAACAAAGCCGAATGATGTGAGTTCTACAAAATTTATGGAAGACAACGAGGAGGAAAAAGAGCCAAGATTTGAAAATCTTTGTCATCGTCCTCTTCGGGATCTTCAATTTCAAGTGATTCTGAATCGGAATACGAGGAGGAAGAGCTAGAATAGGAAGACGTTGAGATGACTCGAACTGTGAAGACCAATACCCACCCAGTCTTTGACTCCTGAAGTCGGACTCCGAATCTGATTTAGACACTAAAGAAAAGAGTTCCGGCGAAGAGTCTGATTTCGATGACAGTGGCAGTGACGGGGACTCAAACATCGGTGGTGTGGACCACCATAACATGGTTGTTAATGAAGCGGTAGCTACAATAGTGATGTTGAGAAGTAGGATCAAGAGTTTGTATGATATTTTTTCAATTCTATTGTAATTTTTTTTCATACATCAATTAAATTTTTCATGCCAATTTTATGAACTAGTTTTGATGATATTTAATTTTGTTAATTATTAAAACTTTGCAAATCGGATGTTAGATGAGATATATGATAATTGGATAACTTTTATATATCATGAAACAAGTAACAATGAAAGTGAGATGTTTCATGGTGCAATGTTTCATACATGTATCGAAGAAACATGTTAAAACGTGTTTTATAGTGAAAAGTCTATTTAAAGATGATTTATACAATCAGCGCGTGAAATATTTCATCATATAAAATAAATATATTAAATGGTTAATTACACTTGACTATACCTAGTTGGAGGTTTTTTACATGTGACTATATATATTTTAAAAATTTCATTTTGACTAACCTAGTTATTGTTTTTATAGTATGCTTATTTCCGTCCATTTTAACTGTGACTGGTGTTAACTTTTTTCAAAACGGAAAAAATGCCCTTCACCCACTTCTCTCTCTTTAACTGAACACCACAACTAATTTGTCCAATTTTTTTATATTTTTTTATTCTGATTTTGGAGCTGTCGATTCTCAATCGCTTCTTCATCTTTGCCTAATTATAATTAACATAAAATAGTGGTGACAATATTGAGTCATTCATAGTGTTAGATTATATTAGGTTTTCTATATTTAGTTTCATATGTTTCCTTTCTTACATATATTAGTGTTTCCTATTTTATTCTTATTACCTCTATAAATAGAGGTCTCTTGTAATTCACAATACACATCAATAATAAATTTCTCATTATTTCTATCATGGTATCAGAGCCATAATCGATCATTGGTCAAATCTCTATGAGTTTATCGTTTTGCCCACTCGTCGATGATCGTGATTCTGATGGGTGGGCGAGGCAATTCAAATCTCGATCTCTAGCCTTTCGCTTCTGCAAACAATTCTCGAGCAATCTCGCTCTTCATCATCGATTGATCTTACTTCTAAAATCTTAAGCTTTCTTCAATTATTTTCTTACCACTCATGGCCCCACCACCAAGCCGAAAATCCTGATATGTTTTTGGGCTTCGCGGAAACAGCCTGTGGTGGTCTCTGCTTTTGCTTTTGTCTTTCAACCTTTTTTTTGTGTCTGTGGGCCTGGTGGCACTGTTCACGCATGAATGAAGCATACTGCATGGTACCGTTCATCGGGCACTATTCATTCGGAAAAAAAAATTCTTCACTTTCAATTGTTTTGCAGATTTATTTTGCACACGCCTTTGTCTCGCTATATCCTCTCCGTGTAATCCCGTAATCCGGACATCCCGTAATTCGGAATCCCATAATTCGGACACCGCACGCGAGAGGCATTATCGGGCATCAAGCATCAGGAATCTCGCCATCATCCATCAGACATATGGTAATCATTAGGCAACTGTTATCTCGCCGTCAGCCATCAGGCATCTGGCAATCATTGGGCATTTGTTATCTCGCCATCAACCATCAGACATCTGGCAATCATTGGGCAGCTGCTATCTCGCCATCACCCATCAGGCATCTGGCAATCATTGGGCAACTGCTATCTCGCCATCAGCCATCAGGCATCTGACAATCATTGGGCATCTGCTATCTCGCCATCAGCCATCAGACATCATCAGGCATCTGCTATCTCGCCATCTGCCATTAGGCATCTACTATCTCGCCTTCTGCCATCAGGCACCAAGTATCAGGCATCATGCATCATTCAGCACACACGGGCATCAGGCATTCGCCATCGGCCGTGAGCGGCGCGCATCCTCCATCCTCAATCCTCGCCGCATCACATCGACAACATCCTCGACAGCGGCAACCCTCGCCACAACTCAATACTATCAAGTTTCAAACTCAATTCATATTTCACCGTATTAACTTTGAGGGGGGTTGTTAGATTATATTAGATTTCCTATATTTAGTTTCCTATGTTTCCTTTCTCACATATACTAGTGTTTCCTATTCTATTCTTATTGCCTCTATAAATAGAGGTCTCTTGTAATTCACAATACACATCAATCATATATCTTTCATTATTTCTATCAGCTAGCAAATTCAACACCCCTAAGTATAATTATTAATGACCATTAGAGCGAGTAAAAGAATTGAATAGGTTTTCTAGGTTTGTAATACAATATTCCTCTCAACCAGTTCAACAAACACCTTAGAAGCATCCACAGATACAATCACTTCCCAAAACCACATACCCACAAATTGGATCCTTCTTAAACACAACACAATGCTTGGGAACAATAGGTAAACTACAAATTGGAGCCAACCTCCTTTGTCATGGTCTTCCTCTGCATAACCACCACAACTCACCTATCAATGCGACACTTCGAGACCCAACAATTGGGTCAAGAATTTGGTCTACCCCATCTCCACTGACGAGAAGATGGCGGAGACATCGAGGGAAGCGGCGTAGCGAAAGTAAATGGAGCATCGATTCTCACCAGATCTGGTCGGAGCCGATTCTCCTACTTCGGCGTCTCACCAAGAAAGAGAAACTGAAGTTGCTCGGGTTGAAGACCGATAAATCACTGGGGAGCCTCCCTGAAGAACGATTACATGACTGGCGAGTCACCTCTGTCCGCCTAGTTCACCGCCGGCGAGAACGAGCTCGTCACCTGGAGCGAAGATTTTTACCGGAGAACAACAAACTTCAATTTCCAATTTCTAATTTTTGTCATTGAGATTTGTAACAAATTTCAAAAGAACTTAATGTGAGAATAAGATTTGAGAATATTCGATTTGTTACCAAAATTAAATTGAAAAAATAAAACTAGAATATAATTAAGGGAAAAGGACACTTTTGTGCACCTGAATATACACTTTTGACACTTTCATACATTAACTCTTTTTTTTTTCTCTTTTCTCCATACTTTACTTTCATTTTGGGACAACTTTCTTCAAAAAATTTCAAAATACCCAAATTACCCCTGAATTGAACCAAAATTATTCTGGTTTAATTCTGATTCAATTAAAGAGTGTGAAAAGAAGAAATTGCCCTCAACTATTCACCAAAATTTTAAAGGTATACCATCCTTTCAACTATTCCTCTCTTCCTCCTCTGCCACCCCCTCCTCACTCGCGTTTCTCCAGCATCCATCGTCGGGGTTTCTCCGGCATGTGGGGAGCACGGTAGATCAACGAGGCCTCCAGAAAACCTCCGCCAAGGTGTTCGTCTCGACCCCATCGTCCTCGACCCCTCCTTCTCGTATTCTCCGGTGTTTCTTCACCGGAGCCAGCCATGGTTCTTCCTCTACAGCCTTCACAACACAGAGTTGGTGGCAATGTTGGTTAGTATGAACAAAAAATCAAAGATAATCAAAATGAAATCAAAGAAATTGGGAAGAAATATCATGGATGGCACTACATTGAAAATTTGATGAATAGTTAGAGGTATTTTAGATATTTTATATTTTTATAAAAAATTTCGTCCAAAATTGAATGGTGTTATATAAATTGTAAATTTTTCGTAAGTAGGTCAGTGAAAATGAAAGTTTTTTAAATAAATATAGTCACCTTCAACTAGTTTTAGTCAAATGTAATTAAGCCTTTATTAAATGATGAAACACTGACGATGAAACAATTGAATTTAATGAAACAAAGTCATATTGATATGTAACAATCATTCATGAAACATTTTAAACATATCATGAGACATATATATATGAAAAATTGTTCAAACCAAAATCACTAAACTTTCAACATACCAAATTAGAAAGAACATGGCAACATAAAATTGTCACTAAGCAAAAATATACAAAATGTTCCATAAAAGTGAAGCAAACATGATAATAAAGTGCACACAGTGCAAAGAATTATCAGTTGCACACCCAAACTATGTACGCGACTGTTAACTTAATGGACACATATTTACAGCATGCGCAATTGTTAAAAACTTAACGACCGTGCACACAGTGTACGTTGTCGGGAAATTTGTATTGGCTGTGCTCACTTTATATGTACAAGGCCTTTACGGCAAAATGGTGTAATGTGCTTAATCCAAAGCGTACGTGAAAAAGAATAAACACAATTAAGGATTAACTCGTAAGAGAATTGGTCAAAGAGGCATAAACACATGAATCACATGGTTAGCTTATACATCATGTGACATAATTAAGCAATGCATAAGTTATTCAAGCAGCTAGAGAGTTGATTAACTAAGGTTTAGGGACTAATAATATATAGAAGTTGATATTGTTTAAACTTAACTGTGCCACTAGACGAAGACGTTGGCGCAATCACAAGATAAGATAGCTGGGGTTATAAGACCAAGACCCTTCATTTTTTGTTTCTTATTCGTTAT
Source organism: Geranium rotundifolium (assembly GCA_963920655.1). Taxonomy (NCBI): domain Eukaryota; kingdom Viridiplantae; phylum Streptophyta; class Magnoliopsida; order Geraniales; family Geraniaceae; genus Geranium; species Geranium rotundifolium. The sequence goes on from OY987314.1 coordinate 10,001,499, forward strand.
TCATTGAACCAGTGTCGTTAATCCCTTCATTAAGAGTTCCGAAGGTCATAATTGACCCCAAAAGTGTCAAATTGTGCGCATCTAAGACAAATTAATTGATAAATAAGTGGTGTTTTGTCTTGCCTGTAATATAAGAGGAAACTAAAATTAAGTATAATTCAAGCCACTTGCATGTGGCTAGCTATAATAGTAATGTAATTAGAATACAACCATCTCTCACTAAGTTATCTGTTGGAGTAATAACCTCATACACTCAGATAATAATAATAATAATAATAATAATAATACATTTATCTAAACAATTTCGCTTACATGTCGTAAATTGTTTTCTGGAGTTCGTTCCCAAAGTATCTGTCATAAACAAGATCTTTTGTAGTTGCATGAACTTAAGTTTTTTTTTTCTATACATAAAAGTAATACATAAATTTGTATTTCTCATCATTAATGTTTGGTTATTTTTACGGTTCTGTCTGAATTAACACGCTCGAAATTTCATGGATTGAGAAAAAGTTTTGGGTAGAAAGAACATTAAGTCAATCTGGTACATTCAAAAAAACTTTTTCTAAGCTTTTGGGTGTAAAGTATTTCATTCATTCAAAACAGGTGAAACAATTCCTACCGTCTTTATACCTTGACTGGAGAAATCCCGTAATCATATTGCGTAACACATTAATCAAGCGATATTTAGATTCAAATCACGGACTTAATGAATCATAGAAGCGAATTTTATCAAAGTTGGAAACCACTGGACCAATTCATTGTGACTATATATCTTTGTAGACTTAATTACTGGTATTCGTGTAATTTTTCAGTAAATATTTTTTTGAGAAATTTAAGTTATCAACCATAATATATGTAGAGCAAATTTAGAAGGTAAGGCCGTATTATAAGAGAAGTAATTTTTCCTCAAAATACAATGAGCAGGCTGGTTATATGCAAAACCACGGCGGATTTGATATGAAGTTGATTCCTTCTAATATTATTATGATAATTAATTAGGTAAAAACAATTAATATTAGCTGACTATCTTTATACTATTTTGTTGACTTCATAAAATATAAATATCATATGATATATTACTCCCCAATTAAATTTCTGTAACTTTGAGATTCATTCAGCCCAAATAAAAAAATGATTTGGATATGTGTTTTTGTTCTTCCATATAAGAATGATACAAATTCAGATTTCTAATTGTTGTTCGCAGAAGATAGATAGGTACACTTTTATCCTTTCGTACACCCCTCCATCGTCATAAGCCTTTTAATTTATTATACTTTTTTCTTACAATTATCCACTTGTATTTCTTAAAGTGAAGGGTCCAATAGAACAGGTAAATAATATTAAAATAAGGAATAAATATGAGTAATATATTTACGAAGAAAAAAACAAGGTCAAATGTAAGACTTAGAGGTAAAGTGGCTTGAGTAAAAAATCTTTGAAAAAAACAAGGTCAAATGTAAATCACTAATGCTTTAGAAAGTCAATTTGGCTCCGCTGAGTATTACTGTATTTGAGATTTTGTTAAAGCATTTAAGTAGTTAGTTGAAAACTGGGATAGAGATTGATGACTTTTTATTTGAAGGTATGATTTACTTCAAAATTTTAGATGGTGTTGTAAACTGTTTTTGCTGGCGATGCAATAGACGACCTTTAACTTTCTCGTCATAATTAGATTGGTGGTATTCATATCGATCTCACTCAATATATGTGGACCATCGAATGAAGATCGTTACCAAAAATGTAATGTAGACTTTTTATCAAAAAAAAAGAAAAGGAATTTACAGTCATTTATTGCAAAAATAAAAGTCCAAATCCACTTCTTACAAAATTAAAAAAGTTCAAGACAATTTATTTGAAATTCTTTAGGAAGTTTATGAATCTACAGCTAGCTGCAATTGACCCTTGTGTGAACTTCTTGTCTAGCCATTACATTGTTATTATTATTCAATGTTTTAAATTTACAAATTCATAAAATTTAGACTCGAATTCAAACGCGTATTGCGATAAATAATGCAAACATATGAACTCTAACAAAAACTGTTTGATGTGCGAGGTTGGTTGTTGAGGTAGATGCGCGCTACATTAGTTCCTGGTGTAGATTTTAGACGACTATCAATTCTATTAACTATTATAATTATATATTATAAATTAAATAATTATCATAATTATTAATTGAATGACTATCATAACTACATATTATTAATTAAATAATTTTCATAATTACAAATCTAATGAAAACTTGTCAATAAGTTAAATAATATAATAATTATCCTAATTAAATATATAATCACATTAATTAAAGAGATAATTACAGATTAGTACACTCGTCGAAACCTCATTCCATGATCAGTTCCCCAAGTTTGAATTTTTTTTTCTCGGTCCCCCAAGTTTAAAACGTTAACACTTCAGTCCAAATTTTGTTAAATCTAACAACAATATTGTTCATATTTTTTGTAATACCCAAAATGCCCCCGGGTATAATTTAGATGGTATAATTATTTTATGAATGTGAATGTACAATTTTATCCTCCATGAAACATTGAGTTTATTTTATGATTGAAGGGTATATGTGTATTTTAAAATTAAAAACATTATCTGAAAACCCTAAAATACTCTCTCATCTTGTCCACAATAAAACTACCCTCTCATCTTCTCCACAAGAACACTCCATCATCCATCTTACCATTTGCCCATAATTATAATCTTAAGAACAAGTATCCAAATTTTCTCACAAATTTTTATTTGAATTTCAATTATAACAATGCATAATCTGTAAATGAATGATAAAAATAACAAATTAATAAATGAATGATAAAAAGTCAATAACAGGTTATAGTAATGAATGATAAAAAATAACAAAAAAAATCAATTAGCAGAAGCAAAGATCGAGGATTGGAAGGAGCCGGAGAAAGAGAAGGCGGCGCGTGGGGGCACCGCGGTAGTGGCGACGAGACGGCTCGATGCTCCAACCTTGTCGGAGCAGATATGGGGCGAGAGAGTTGATGCTCCACCTCGCCGGAGGCGTCGATGAGGCAGAACCCTTTGTCTCCCTGCACACCAGTCGGCTCAGGGAGGTCGCGGCACGAAGACTGGTGCTTCCGAGGCACAACACCTCCTCCATCTTCTTTGTGCTCGTCGTCTTGCCATAGATCTGGTCCATCTTACTTCAGATATGGTCCATCTCGCTCCAGATCTGGTCCTTCTCACTCCAGATATGGAGGCGTTCAGCGAATCCGGCGAGATTGGCGCATATCCTGCGAGCTTGGCGAATATCCGATAAGCTTGGCCGGAAAGCTTGACGAATCCGATCGGTGGCCGTGATGTGGCTATGAAGAAGAAGGAGGCGGTGTGGTTATGTGGATGTGAAGGAGGAGACAAAGGGTTTGTGGAGGATAAAGAAGAATGTAGGGTTATAAATATAATTTTCTAGATTAATTTCAAGTATTTAATTTTATTTTTTTGTTTTGTTGAAAATACAAGTTTACCCTTAAAATATGAGTTTATTGTGTTATTTAATATAGGGTAAAATGGTCATTTAACATTTAATCAAATAATTATATAATTTGAGGATTATACTATGAGGGCATTTTGGACGTTTTACAACAAATTTTGTTAAATTTAACAGAATTTTGACTAAAGTGTTAACGTTTTAAACTTGAGGGACCGAGAAAAAAAAATTCAAACTTGGGGGACTGATCCTGAAATGAGGTTTCGACGGGTGTACTAATCTGTAATTACTCCTTAATTAAATCATAATTACGCTACTGTCTCTATACAAGGGGTTTGATTTCGAGGGCAAAAGGTTCTGAGTGTTTTGGTACATGGTCTTAACTGTTTTGATAGTTAAAAATAGGGTGAACAAGTCCTTTTAGCCACGAAACAGTACTTCCGTAACACAACATCCCACTCCCTTCATTACACTTTTTCCCCAACGAATTTACTATTAGGATTTTTAAAATTGTCCCATACCCCTCGTTACATTTTTCCCCAACAGGTTCACCATTAAACTTTTTAGAATGACACCAAGTCTTCTTGTTTCAGTAGTTGAAACCGGGTGAACGAGGTTTCAGGGTGATCATGACACCAAACCTCGCGTTCTTAGACGCACTCGAGACTACCTGAATGGGGTTGCTAGAACCATGGGCAGACCGGGCTCAGTTTTGAATTCTCAAAGATAACTCGCCCTAAGACTGTGACCCATGATCGTCACACGCAATTCCTCATTACGACCCTTCCCTTAAGCTTTTAGGACTTTCTCTTTCACGTCGTCGTTTCTTGTCCAATTTAAAGATCCACCATAAGTTTGGGTGCCATATGTGGCCGGAACAAGGGCTTGCAGTTGCCGAACCGAGGCTGTAACCATGAATAGCTCCTCGCCGACGAACCGTTCCTCGAGCCACATGAGGCTTTAAACCGCATGTTTTGCTCCATCTGTAGGTCTCCTTTTGGTTTTTAGATTCGATTACAATTTACGTTTGTTTATCGGCATGCTAAATTTTCAACAAATGTTGCTCTTTACTTATTTGATAGTTTGTGTGAATTATTGGATTGAATGTGCAATTATTTACTTGGTTCTTATGATCTATTATTATGAGAGTAATTTGTGTTTCAACAGTAGTGTTATGATGGAGTATTCTAAGAGCTGGAACATCACAAAATTGCTGCTTTTCTAAGAAGTTTGCCAAGAATGCAGAGTAAGATGCACTAATAACATTTTTTCGTATCATGATGAAACATAATACTACTTAACTATTACAATGAAATACCATATTATGACTATTGTATCTCTTACAAGAAATCGTGAAACAATTTTCTATTACAGTGAAACATCACAGCTATGACCCCCGTTGAATCTTTCACCAAAACATTATAATGAAATTATACTTACAATCACTGGAACAACGTACTAAGAATATCTTCATTGATATGATATATTTACCATAAAATTTATACTCTATGCTATTTCATTCTAACCATATATGTTACATATTATTTGTTATATGTCATCTAAAATAAAATATTATTTTATTTGATTAATTGGTAAAAGTAACATTTTGATGATAAAATAGTGATAAAAAACTTTTTTTGGAGAGGCAAACAACATATGCCACATTTCCATACCAAATATGCCATGAAAATATAGCATATACTAAATAGTATAGCAAATAGCATGTTGTTGAAGTTGATATAACATATTTTGCATTAGAAAGACAAATATAACATGAGTTGGAGATGGTCTAACGAAATTGTAGTTATAATCAATGAAATAACAATGCAACAATTTTATAGTCATAATACGTGCAACAACACCATAATGAGATTGTAGTTATAATTTCTGGGAAAAAAACCGCAATGACATTGTAGTTTTAATTTGTGAAACAAGATTACAAAAATTACATTTTACAATTCACTGATACAGTTGTATAAAAAATAAATAGTAGTGTAAAAATGCAAAAATGTCTTCATGTGTTAAATTCCCAAAATTAATATGTTATTAATTACCCTTATGTGTCATTGATGAGTCAGTATCAACTATTATCATCAAATTTCCAGTCTAATGGATATTATTGGTTCCAATGTTTGTATAATAAAGATTGGTTGTTTGTTGATTACCACTCTTGTAAGGAATTATACAAAAAGAATACATTATAATCAATAATATTTAGGAAAAACTTCACTTACCTCTCTTCTACTTTACATGATTTTCACTTAACCTCCTGCAAAAAAAAGTCATTATGTGGATTCCCAATAGTTTACTAACGTCTCAGTTAGCCCCAACGGCGTTAAGTCCCTATTGAAAAGTCAAAATTACTGTCAACTAACCATTAAATTTTCAAAAATGTGCCATTCATTTTCTCCCTTCAAGCCCAATTTTTTATTGTTTTTTTTAATTCATTTTTTGTAGATGAGTAAATCTATTACAAGCCAACCAAGAAATCATCAAGATTTTAAATTGAACTTTCTCTCTCTCTCCATCAAATTAGCTTAGATTTGGGGAGAAAACAACATATTAATTGGTTTTGATTATTAGTAAGTGGTTTTGAAATTAGGAAGGAGATTTGTCCTATTTAGATCTACAGATCAAAGAATCGTAGCCGAGAGACCAATTCCTTGCTCACGATCTTTCTCAGGTCGTCTTTGTTGGACAAATTGTACAATTAAGTACAAATGGCTAAGTTAATAAGTGTATTAACTTGTGACTACGTCAACGTGAGCTTTGATTCGGAATACCGAGACTCGTCATATAATATGTGAAATATGTTTACATACTATATGAAATAAGATCTTTTCAACGATATATCAAAATCTCAAGATGGGTAAATGGATGAATGCGAAATTGAACCCGAAACCCACCACGTTTAGTTGGGCTCATAATTATGACCCGACAATAAGAATTTGAATTTAATTTTAAATTCAAGAAAAAAGATAAAACGTAGAAAAGTCATTAATAATTAATTTCTATTGAGAAATAAATTATGAAAAATTCTATTTTCCCAAAAGAATGATTTGGTAAGTTATTTCATCTCTTGTCTTCCAAGTTTTAAGTTCTTTCCCTAAGAGTATTTTTTCCTAACAGAAATATTTTCTTCGTAGAATTATATTTTTCTTAAAAATATTTTTTTTTCCAAGAATGAGATATTTTTTCTTCTATAAGTTGAGAAAAATTGCTAGAGCTAAAATACACCAAAAACCCTAGTTGTGGAACCTCTGTCAAATTCATTCTTCCTCAATTACTCTTTATAGCCCGGTTAGAGTTTGACTTCGATCATCGTTTTATCTTGGGAGCAAGTTGCCCATACGGGGCAATAATTGTCTTAAGGAAAGCGAATTACCGTGACTCGATGATATTCAAATCCGTCTCTATCAACCGGTCTTGTACCAGTTCCAGGTTCTATAATATTTGCTCTATTATTTTTATTGTATGAGTATTATCAATAAAACTGAAGTATTATTTTAATTGTGTTTGTATCATGTGATCTACTTGTTTCCATCTTGCATGATTGTTCGATTTAATTATTTAATTATTCGATTTACGTTTATGGACTAACATATGATCTAACAATCTTAAGACAATTATTTTGTAGTTTTTTCATAGACGTTTCTAACCCGACAAACATGTGGCTTGATGGAAAAAATATGATTTGATATTGATCAAATAGATTCGATGAAACGGTTTACTCGAAATTTTTTTAATATCTTTTCCTGATAATCTTTGGTTCATCAGTTTTGTTTTGAAGTGAAATTTGCATGAAAGATTAACACAATGAACATGATATTTGTTTAGAGAATAATCAGATTTGATTATTATTTTTATTTTTTATTTTTCAGAACATTCGACAGGAATCGAAAAGCTGTCCAAGAAATTTTTGCACTGTCGACGTTTATGTTTGGCTCCGAACGAAGCACTTCTGATTAGAATCAAGTTTTGATCAAAACTACAAAGTTGTAGAGGACGGAACGAAGAATTCAAAGAAATGAATTTCAGATTTTTTGGATATCTGTATCTCCCGCTACACTCTCCGTACAGTAACGTTACTAAAAGTGACGGACTGAAATTTATTGATTAATTCTCTATTACAAGCTTTATTATTACTTATGAATTAATGGGTTGTCTAATTGGATTATGTTTACATGTTTTTTGTAGCAATTCACCCATGATGAATAGATGGATGATGAACTATCGATACCAAGTGGTGTGAGCTTGTTCAATATCAACTGTCAATGCATAACAAGACAAAACAGATGGAAAAGGTACCCAACTTGAAATATATAAGCACTAGATTTGTATGCCCTGATTGGAATCGTTTCACGTAGATTATTTAAATATATAATTGATTAGACTCTTATTGTAGCATGTTAAGTTCTGGATTGATGTGTGTGTGTGTGTCTATTTGATAGTTATACATATTGATTTGATCTCCCCACACACAAGCTATAATAGTCATATATGTATGATGAATATACTTACACATATGTATTGATGATATGTTGATTGATAGTTTATATGTATGATGTGCATATATAAGGAATATGATCATCAACGTTCTAGTATGCATGCAGAGATTATTTGCCTATGAGATATGTATATGGTTTGAATAGTAAAAACAAAGTTCATGTAATATGTATGTGATTCATATATATATATATATATATATATATATATATATATATATATATATATATAAACATGTCTCAGTGAGTTATGTATAAGATGTATGCATGTTTCGTATAAACATTAACACAGTTTTATAACGAGATATGTAGACGTGTGCTAAGAACCAGTATGCATGCTTATATATCTACAGATGTGTGTGTATACATTTATGTATATGCTAAGGGGCGATATAACACATGCATGCGTATTATTATATTATAGATGAATATATTGATATACATGCTAAGTGAGATATATGTATATGTATATGTATATGCCAAATTTACTTAATGATTATATGTATGCGATGTTGTAAATTTGATGCATGAATTTTCACATGAATTGAGATTATCTGATTTGACATAATTGGTCAAACAAGATAATGACATAATTTATTCAATCGATGAATATAATGGTCTAGCGTTGCTCGATGTATGATTAATCGATTCTGTTTCCTTTTATGGAACACATAAGAACGATTCAATCAATGTTGTTATGTAATCGATCTGTTTCCAAGTGAAACACGTAAAGACGATTAACATAAATCATTGATGTGAGCTTCTAAATCGGTTTGATTCCGTTCTATTTGTAGAACACGTAAGGACAAATCGAATCATGTTCCAACGTACTGGAACACGCTGTTTGTGTGAGGGAACCACGTTTCTTACAAGCAAAAATAGGTCTTATGTGTAGTGAAAATAAATTCTCTATGTTAAGGAAATACGTTCCACTAGCACGAGATCTAAATATTCAAATTTTGTTGATTTGAATTAATCTTTTATGTGAATACGTTAATCAATTAAATATAATGTTTGAATGTATATTGTCTCAGATATGAGTAACGAAAGTGTGAAAGTTGCTGAATCTTCAAAATATCTACGAATACAACTAAATCTGTTATTCGAGCCGGTTCAAACGGTTCTGGTGCTCAACTTGAGCTGAACCACCAGATGACACTTGTGCTTATGTCCCAACTTGATAAATCCGAGAAGGTTGTTGGAATAGATGTTAAGACATAAAGCTGATAGCCAATATGTGGCTAACTGGTGGAGGTCAAGAGGGATCCCACAAAAGGCAAGAAACCTTAAGGAGGTGTTGCCATTAAACTCAAGATTAATGGGAAATGCTTTAATTGCAACAAGCAAGTGCTTATGTCTTTCGAATGCAGGATGCTGAAGAAAGGCAAAGAAACTTCAAGCTGACGTTGTCATAACACAAGTGATGTATGACATTAAATTTAAGTGCTCAGTTGAGATTTGAAAATTATTTGTAATTTTAGTAAATTTCAAAATTATAAATAAAATAAGAGAAACGTTTCTTATATTTATATCATTAACTCACTTAAATACATGTACAGTAGAAACAAGTTCATAATTTTTGGAAAGACGTTCTATTGAAGATGGAAACACGCTCCATTTATAATGAAAATACAAATCAAGCAGTTTCCAATTATAATGACAACAAATATATACTACTTAAAAAAATTATTCAATAGAATAATATGGTCTTAATTATTATATATCGTGATGTTAAGTCAATTTGATTCGGTTGATAGATGAACACGCACAAACAAATTGAAAGATTCCAGTGTTAATTATGAATAACATGGTTTCTACGAGAAAAATAGAAATTGAGTTCTTATGATCCAATTCTAGACGAGAGTACGAAAGGACGTAGTGAACAGTATCAAGTTCTTTAACTGATACACGGAGAGTTTAATCTATGCATAAACATGTATGAACGATTATTTTAAAGACTATTAATTAATCGATTATACGAGAAATGTAAAATAGATTAAAAAATGTATATGTTTATTTGTGAAACACGTGAGATCAACATATATTAATTTTGTTGATTGGAGGTCGGTATGATCCATTATGTTCAATAACATAAAAAGATAAACCGAATAATCTTTGTGATCAACGAAAACACGTTGTGAAAACACATGTGATTAAGTTGAATGTTTTCAATTATTCATCTAGAATGTATGGAATCGAGTTAGAACAATTATTTTCATTACGGGAAAACTTTGAATTGTCTAAACTTGATATGTGAAACTGAAATTAAACATTTCAATTGATAAATTTCATGTATGTTTTTTGGAAAAGAAGTAGTTCTGCGAAATGTCACTCACGTATCGAACATTCGCAAGAGAACTGTGTCCTCTTAAGCTCACAAGGCACTAAGATGGTGCAATGATGGAATAAGTTTTGACTAAATAAGGGATCCATTTGGAAAATGAATAACTCATTTCATGCAAGTCCAAAGTAAGGAATAAAATAAGGGGGACATTTCTTATTTTTATTTCAACAAGTCATTTATGAATGACATGTAAACTTGAACAAGTTAACTACTAGCACTGCGTAGGTTAACAAATGTAGAATCCCTAAATTCTAAGTGTGAATTTATGATAAGTCAAAACCAACGAGATATTCTTTCCTTATGTCACAAAGAAAAACGTCTGATTTAACCTATGAAGAGTTGCCACGATACATGTGGGGAGAAACTGTGTGTCAGTAAATCACGTTTTAAATAAAGTAACCCCACAAGAAATCAAACAACATACTGTAAGAATTATGGAAAGGAAACGAACCTTCCAATAATTGCCTAAGAATGTAGGGGGGGGGGGTACCTTGCTAAAGTAACAACTCTCTACAATAGGAAATGGAAATATATCCAAAAACGTTGGACTGCACTTCCATTACATATGTTTTGCATAGTCGTATCGATTCTTGGTGAATGAATATAACAGATTCCGAAATACACGAGAACACGATAAGGGGATCAAAGAATGTGTAATTCTTTGAACATTTGTGTTTATGAAAATGGGAATCGTAAGAGTACTTAGGTGTCTACGAGAAACCCGTAACTATGGATCGTACTATGCAAGAGAACCTGTCGTGCTAGAGGTATAACTTTATGCTTGCTGGATATCTAATGTAAATGATTCCAAAGGCAAGAGGAGAAATGTCTCAACCCTAGAAAGAGAAGTTGTGTCATGGAAATTCCCACGACAAACGATAATAACCAGATTAACATTTAAATCTGAGTTTGAAGCTTTGGAAAAAACCGTGGAAGAAGCCGATGAGCTACATAACTTCCTAGAGGATATTACTGAATGGAGAAAACTTATGCCTAAAATGTGTGCATTGTGATCACCAAGAAACTATTTGTAGTGCACAAAACTTGAGAAAAACGGTAAAGATCGACACAGGCGTCGTCAACATAACATCGTTAGACAACTGATCTCTACGAGAATTATCTATAGTGACTTGGTAAGGTGAAAAGATAATATTGCAGATCCGCTAACCGTTGGGTTAAACAGAGATCAAGTTGATAAACATCGAAAGGAATGGGGCTCAAGCCCATATAATTAAGGCGTCATGTGAAGGAAAACCCAACCTAGTTGACTGGAGATCCCAAGATCTAGATTCAAAGGGACAACCTAATTGCATGAACCTTGTGCGGTCACTGTGGGGGTAACCCCGAGACCATTCCTATGGTGTCAAACAGTGACACAAAAATGGATCAGGTTAAGCTACGCTTTTAATGATACTTTGTGCATCGCGAAGTTGAGCAAAAGATATCACCTATGTGAGAGTGAAGTGGGGTCGCTTCAAGGGAGACTAACGGGGCTTAGTTCTCTTAAACTCTTACAGAACCAGGAGGTGTTCATGACCATAACGAACCCAACCATGAGAACCTAAGCACCGGGTTCGTTGGTATATGTGTGAAATATATGATCTCTTACACAAAACGACAGAGAGTTCAAGGACATCACGTCTACTAATTCGTTAGTAAGATAAGTATACTCTCACAAGTAAAGTTCAAAGGGGGTAACCTACTTGTCCTATGCAGATATCGACTGTAGAAAGTAATCACCACGTCGAAATGCTTACATGTTCAATTTCATTCATGTGGGAGATTGTTGGACAAATTGTACAATTAAGTACAAATGGCTAAGTTAATAAGTGTATTAACTTGTGACTACGTCAACGTGATCTTTGATTCGGAATACCAAGACTCGTCATATAATAATGTGAAATATGTTTACATATGATATGAAATGAGATCTTTTCAACGATATATCAAAAGCTCAAGATGGGTAAATGGGTGAATGAGAAATTAAACCCGAAGCCCGCCACGTTTAGTTGGGCTCATAATTATGACCCAACAATAAGAATTTGAATTTAATTTTAAATTCAAGAAAAAAGATAAAACGTGGAAATACTATTAATAATTAATTTTCATTGAGAAATAAATTATGGAAAATTCTACTTTCCCAAAACAATGATTTGTTAAGTTATTTCATTTCTTGTATTCCAAGTTTTAAATTCTTTCCCTAAGAGTATTTTTTCCTAAAAAATATATTTTCTTCGTAAAATTATATTTTTCTTAAAAATATTTTCTTCCAAGAATGAGGAATTTTTTTCTTCTATAAGTAGATAAAAATTGCTAGAGCTAAAATACACCAAAAACCCTAGCGGCCGAACCTCTGTCAAATTCATTCCTCCTTGATTAGTCTCTATAGCCCGGTTAGAGTTCGACTTCGATCATCGTTTTATCCTGGGAGCAAGTTGCCCATACGGGGTAATAATTGTCTTAAGGAAAGTGGATTACCGTGACTCGATGATATTCAAATTCGTCTCTATCAACCAGTCTTGTACCAGTTCCAGGTTCTATAATATTTGCTCTATTATTTTCATTGTCTGAGTATTATCAATAAAACTGAGGTATTATTTTAATTGTGTTTGTATCATGTGATTTACTTGTTTCCATCTTGCATGATTGTTAGATTTAATTATTTAATTATTCGATTTACGTTTATGGACTAACATATTATCTAACATTCTTTGCGCTATTTCCGGTTCTTATTCTTCTCCACGATCTTCGGTATGTCGGCCAAGATCGTCAAAACCACCAAAAATGTCAAACTCGTGTCAAAGTTGTCAATATTGTTCCCGTTGAAGCAATTTCTACAACGGTTGCACCTCTATTTCGCCGTGACGGCGGTGGCGGATTTCCTGCTCTCACTCGAATCCTCAGTTTCTTGCAGCACCCACAGTTCCCCTTGGACTCAAAAAAAGAAACAAGGAAGTGAGTCAGATCAGCATGCCAACTTGCCATCTTCAAAAGAACCCCTCCCCCACACGGCTTCTCGACCCACTAAGAATAGGTAATTGTAGGAATAAAGTCTTGATATAATTCGCAAAAGCAAGGAGCAAGCGAGTTCGAGAATAGAAAGAAAATACTTTTTTTTTTCACTCGATGAAATTGCCCACCAATTTGTCCAAACACACGGAGCTCGGCTAGAACTCAGCTCCGTCGGTGACTTTGTCGTACAACGCTTCGCTGCCGGTCGAGCTAGGCTTTTCCGCGGCGGAAGAGATCCGGAACTGCCATGGCCTTCGACCTCAGCCTCCTTTACGTGGACACCTTACGCGCTGAGGAGGTCGTCGAATTTGTCATGGTCCTCATCCTCGGCCTGCTCTGCCGCACCCACCTCCAGTCTCGCCACACCCTCTCCGCCTCCTGCTAGCTCGGCTCCGTCCAGCCCCTCTGCCACGACATCAAACAATCTCTCTCTTCGCTAAGCTTTTTGTGGGTTTTTGATGAAGAAGACGATGAACAGACGGAGGGCATTTGTCATTTTTAAAAAATAGCACTCACGTGATGGTCATGTGAACAAAATTTAACACCGTTGAGACTAACTGAAACGTTAGTAAACTATGGGGACTTCACATAACAATTTTTTGTGAGATTAAGTAAAAATCGTGTAAAGTGCAGTAAGTGAAGTTTTCCCAATAATCTATTTGTAATTATTTAAAAGTTGTATTGAAATGATATTTAAAGTAATTTTTGAAGATATGTACTGTAATTTGATATAGTATAACTGATTTCTCACTATTACTAAAGTAATAACTTTGAAAATTTAGAAATTTTTATGAAATCAAATAACAAGTGAATGGTGGAAAAGTGGACTTGGTAATTGATAATGAAGTGGCACAGTGCATTTAATTTTGGGTTAAGAGGTGAGAGACAAAAGAACGCTGAAACGCGGTAGAGAGAGAATGATGTATTGTTGTCTCTTGCCTTCCTGTTACCTTCCGCTACGCCCCCACACGTTACACTACGGTCGCTTCCTTTTCAATTAATCATTTTTAAGCACCTGTTTTTTTGGATAACCCTTAACTTGTGGGCCCCACTCCCACATAAATACAGAAAGGCGACCAATCCGGGGCATTTCGGTCAACTTCCATTCAGGACCACATGACGTCAGCAGAGGGCAATTTGGGGAGAGGATTTGGAGCCCATAAAAGTGGCAGTGGAGGGACAAGATGATTGAGTTCCTTAAAACCATAGGTTTCAGTGTCCTGTGCGTTTGTTTGGCGAGAAAGAAACTAAGAGCTGAGCTTTCCAATCTCATCTTCACGTTCCCAACCTGTTTGTTTTTATGCCCAACAGAGAAGGAACCAGAAACCAATAAAGATTCCCAAAACCCGATCTAAAGGAAGAAGCCTTGTTTTCTTTTTCTTCTCACCCAAAGGTTTGTGTGATTCAAAATGCAAACCTGTTTTGATCTGGGTTTTCATTCAATTTGACTTGTTTTTCCCTTTTGCAGCTTCTTTGTTGGGTCAGCAGAGAGCCGTAACTTGAATCTGGAGCAATACAGGTATGACAGTTCAATAACACAATAAAAGATGATTCTTTTTGTTATTGGAGATTGATTAATGAGTCATGTATGGTGTTTTGTGATTTCAGTGGATATGAGTATGTTATTCAGTCCCATGTACAAGTGTGAAGAGAGTGAAGTGAGGAAGAATCCAGAATTCATGGGTTCAAATTTCCAGCAGCAGCAGCAGAGTTCTGGGTTAATGCGATATCGGTCGGCTCCAAGCTCATTGCTTGAGAGTCTGGTTGATGGCACTAATGGAGGAGGATGTGAGGATTTCCAGTATCTTCGATCTTCAAGTCCCGAAGTTGATGCCATTTTGGATAAGTTCATGTCAGGGGACTCCAA
The DNA here is from genome assembly GCA_963920655.1 of Geranium rotundifolium. Taxonomy (NCBI): domain Eukaryota; kingdom Viridiplantae; phylum Streptophyta; class Magnoliopsida; order Geraniales; family Geraniaceae; genus Geranium; species Geranium rotundifolium. Next base: position 10,016,675 of record OY987314.1, read on the forward strand.
TTCCCATGAGTTTGGAGGGAAATCAATGAAGCAAGAAGCTATGGAACCTATTCCGGAACAGATTGGCTACTCCAACTCTTCCCATATGGTCTATGAGTCTCCACAAACTCATGAATTGCAGCAGCCAAATGCAACCAGTGCTGTGAATGATATGAAGAGTTCATTTACTGCTATGAACTCGATGCAGCCTGAAATGGGCACCAGAAATTGCTCAAATCTCATTAGGCAGAGTAGCTCCCCTGCTGGATTTTTCTCCAGCTTGAATGTTCAAAATGGTATTGTTCTTTGTCTCTTGCTGAATCTGAATATGTCTTATTTTATCACTTCCAATTAGGCTGACTTGAGCACAACTGTTTTTGTTTATTGGTTTGTTAAGATTCAGAAAATATATAGTGACCTATTGTGATCCACTTTCCTTTTGTTTATTCCACTTTCTGGGTAACCAAACACTTAGCTGTAGGAAGCAGATTACTCACCTTTCTTCACTTGAAAGTTGAAGGAATTTATGACTTTAACAAACAGTTGACTTTGTGATGTTATATTCTATCCTATCCTTGCTTCTCTTTTCTGGTCCTTTGTTTTCGTAACAAGAAAGAAGATATCCTTGACGAAAAAACTGATATGAATTGATGAAAAAGGAGAGGCTCCCAAGGCATAGGCTTTAGTAATAACCCCACAGTCTCTTATCAGCTAATTTTCACTTTAATCGTGACAAATGCCATTGTTTCTCATGTTTGTATCTATGACTATCATAGCCTTGGCGATTTGTAGCATGAAACCTGAAAGTAATCTTGGAATTGTTTCTGATGAGTAACAGGTTTTGCTGAAATGAGAGAAGTGGGAAGTTACAGAGCTGACAATGGTGTGAAGGGTGAAACTCTGACATCGAGCAGTAGGATGAACAACTTTATGAATTTCTCAAACGGGCCACCTTCATCCACCCGGCTCATGACACAAGTTTCTGAAATGGGGAGTCAAAACACGGGACTAAGTAGCCCTGAAAACCAGAGGATTGGAAATGACAACGACAACAAAAGAAGCTACATGTCCAGCTTCTTAGACGATTCTTGGCAGAATTCGGGTTTCAACAGCCTAAAGAGAGCCAGGGAAGAAGATGGGAACGTATATTCGAACTTCAACTCATTGGAAGCTCAGGTAGATTTTGCTTATAATTCTACAATGCTTCTTATAAATGTTGATTGACCGCTAATACTAATATCTTTGATCAGAATGGAAACCGCAGTACTGCTTTGGCTCACCAGTATAGCTTGCCTAACACATCTGCTGAGATGGCCGCCATAGATAAGTTCTTGCAATTCCAAGGTTCCGTTCCTTGTAAGATCCGAGCCAAAAGAGGATTTGCAACTCACCCAAGAAGCATTGCAGAAAGAGTAGGCATATTCTATTGTTTCGTATATATCATTTTCATCATTCAGTTTCTTGCAAGCCAAACAGTTTCATTACCCTCAATCCTTAACTTTCAGATGAGAAGGACCCGGATCAGCGACAGAATGAAGAAACTGCAAGACCTTTTCCCAAACATGGACAAGGTATTTTCTAGTTCCTTGACTCATACTTAGTTACTGAATAACCCACAGAAGGAAGCTGATGTTTTAGTTTTACATGATGCAGCAAACAAACACAGCAGATATGTTGGATTTGGCAGTTGAGTACATAAAAGACCTCCAGAAGCGTGTTAATGTAAGGATTGCTACAACCTCATAGGCATGAAAATTCAATACCTTCCTTCCCTAACCGCATTTTCTTCTTCTCTTTTGCTGTGCAGACACTCACGGATACTAAGGACAAGTGCACGTGCTCGACTACAAGGAAACAATATTCAAATGCTTCTGCTTGATTTGTCTATGCACAGACAAGATATGGGCAATGACAAAGAAGTGCTAAATATACTAACTTTTTTGTTGAAAGAATAATAGCATTTGTAGGGGTGACTCATGGTTGTATAAAATTGTTATTCAGCTGCTGCAAGATCCAGATCTAAATGCCTCATAATATATCTCTGTCTCACTAGAAAGACACGAGAAAGAGATATATAAAATGCATACTGTAATGTTCCACTATAATCAGATCTCAACCTTTTGTAAGTTTGCCATTTATGTACTAAATTTAGCTGAGAGGCTCACTTTCAAGCAGGTATATACGTGCACAATTCAGATATGGTGTTGTCTAAAAGTTCTATTTATCTAAAAATTAAACTTCACAGATAGAGATCTTAAAATTACTAATCAGACAACGATATTATGTATATTTTTCCGAAATACCTAACATAACCCAGTTCATATCTGACCAGGAAACATTAAAAGTAAAGAGTATAAGCTAAATTGTTGAGAATCATTACATGGCGAAGGAGTAAATGTTCCCATATGAGTATCAGCGCAGTTGCCATATTTGACTTTTTAATAACTACTGTTAGATAATTTTCCAGTTTGATTTTCCTTTATTTGTTTCCACAGTGATATCATATTATGCCTCATTTAAGTCAAATTAGGGATTTTCACGGGTCAACTGACCCTACCCGACAGTATTTGGGTGAGAGATTTCCACAACCGTTATTGAAACCGGCCATTCTCTGAATCGCCCAACCAAAGCCCAGTGAATTTTTCTGGGCTCAAATAAGTAGAACAACACACAAATTACCCTAGACATGTTACAGTAAGTAAATTACACGTATACATACCATAAAATGTCTCCATTCATATTTTTATGGGAAAACCATTACCAAGTGACAAAGAAGGCTGAAAGCCCTCAATTTATCACTTGGCAATAATGAAAACACCTCAACTACCCAATTTCATAGTTCAGCAGGTCCAAAACACACAAAGAATGTCAACCAACTATCTGGTACACCAAAAACCAGCAATAAAAAATGAAACATAATTTATAAATAAAACGAAAGTTTCCATGCTCCATTTGAGCAACAAACAACTTCACTTCAGTCTTAAAATTTGTTGGACAAAAGTGTTTAAAATGGTAAAAGTTAAAATATGTTTTAACTTACGACTGGGTCAATCTGAGTCGTGATATGTGAACACCTAAACTCGACCTACAACAATGTGAAACGCGTTTTGTATCCCGAGCTCTAAATGGATAAGAGGTGAATGGGATATTGAACAATAAAGATGAACAATTGAAATAGTGTTGTTGAGAAAATAAAGTATACATAAATTTTGGGGGCCGAAGCCCGGTACATTTTCTTAAGCCCAAAATTGGGCACCTTCCCCGCATACATATGCGAAATTGGGGCAAATAAGCAGGTCTGGAGGCGGCGCGACTGGTTGGGGCGGCAGTGGCAGGAGGTCCATGGATCTGAGCTGAGAGCAGAACCGCCGTACCCATTGCTAGAGGTAGGGTTGGGCACAGTTCTAGAACCCGACGGAACCGGCCAGAATCGGACCGCACTGTTCTCCAGTTTAGAGACCCAAACCCGGACCCAATAGGTGGAAATCGGTATGGTCTTGGACCTGGTTTCTCCAGTCCCGTTCCTAGTTCTACCGAATTAGACCCGATGAAATGATTAATAGTGATTGAGGGTCCGGTTCTTTGGTCTAGTTTTATAGATATGTCCAATTAGACCCAATTATTGGTATTGATATATTTATACATTGTTCAATTTATGGTAAAAATTATACACGATTAAACTCTTCTGCGAGAAAAAACTAGAAATCAAAATACAATAAATACTAATTAAAACCCCATAAATCGGTTCGGTTATGAACTAGTTAATTGACGGTTCTACACTCTCAGAACCATACCCGAATCAAATCAATTTGGTTCTCAATTTTGAGACCCAAATCCGATTCAATACCCACGGTCCTTGATTCTTCGGTTTGGATTCAGTTTACATATCGGTTCGAATTTGATTTTGGGTAAGAAGTTCCCACCCCTGGTGCAGGCGATCTGGGAGCCATCTCCAAAGAAAACTCCAAACCAACCCAAAATCAAAATAAAAAACCTGATCTCGTGGGTCTGGGTTTCTGGGAGCTATCACAGACCCATCTTTGTTTCAGTTTCTTATTCTTACTCTAGATCTCAATTTCCTTATACAATTGAATCGATCAGGGCCAGGAGTGCGAGTGAGGAAGCTCAGTGGCGGAGGGAGGTTAGAGTTGACGAACTTCTCTAGCATGGATGAAATGCCAAATATGGCCAGTCTTGTGGTCGGAGTCACAGTAGATCTGGCCAGAGTTTCAGCCTACGACAACCTAGCCTCCCGGGTTCCCGCCGGCGACACTTGTCGTGACTTCACTAGCTTGCTCTATCAGAAACACTTACTCTGAATTTGTCGGCACGTTCAGGGCCAGGGTTGGAGGCCAGGGATTCATCACGGGAAAGAGAAAAGAGAGGCGAGAGGAGTAGAGCTTTAATAAAATAAATTCATATTTTAATTATAAGAGAACGAGGGTAGTTTAGGTATTTGTATAAAAAAACTAACAGTGAACCAATTTAAATTGGATGGAAAAGTAGTAACACGTAACATTTTAGTATCTAGGTGAGCTAATTGTTAATTTTTCAAATTATGTATTGTTAATTGTAAAACATGTCCACATATGTATAGTAAGTTGTTATTAACCCTTATTAGTATTATATTCACACTTTTCTTAAGGTCGTCGTGAATGGAGAGAGTATTTTGTAATCACTTAATGCGTTTAAAAGTCCATCGTGATAGTATGCTTATACAGTAGACTGTAGCAATAGGTAATTTCTCAAAAAATGTTAAAACTAATTAAAAATGTATTAGTTAAGTTTTCTTTGAGACCAATTATGTCTAAATGTTATAATTATGCAAATATATACATTTCAGTTCACGAGGCCTCAATAACAGTTCCTAATTTAATAACCTAATCATTATATTGGAGCACAATCTAGTGAGAACTCACACCTTACAAAAGAAAATAAGGTAAATTTCACATGACCCCCCTTAACTATACGCGAGTCTCACATGACCCCCCTCAACTACAAAATCAATCTGAGAGGTGCCTTAACTATCCAAAGTTCTCACGTTACCGGTTTCTTCAATTACGGTGTTAACTTTGAAGCAAAAAGACGAAACTACCCTCTTTATATCAGTACATGAGAAGACTTCTCAGTCTTTGTTGTCTTAATCGTTCACACTAATCCTCGAGCTAGAACTAAAATCGTCGAGAGAGAGAGAGGCGATTCGAAGGTTGCTGTGAAATCGAGCGAGGAAGGATTCGAAGGTTGCTGTGATTGTTTAGGCTCTGCTTCGTGAAGAATGGAGGAGGTATGTAATTGTCTGTAAAAATATTAGAGAGAAAAGTTAGGGTTTTTGAAAAATCGAATCGGGGTTAGGGTTGAAGAGATTGAAAAATCGAATTGGGTTTTTGTTATTTTGCTAATAGATGCGTCTGAGTTTTTCTTTGAAAACGATTTAGGGTTTACAATGGGGGTTTTCATTTGTGTTGAAATTATAAATTTGATTACAATTATATGTTTGCAGGTCGATTCTGATGGCTACTACGAGATTCACTCAAATAAACCATTCACCCGTAGATACTTTGAGGTATACCATGGTGGGAAATTTAGTGAACCTAATAACGATTATGAGGGTGGTACTGTAGAGATGATTGGCATAGATGAGGATCAATGTTCGATATTTAAATTGTTAGATGTTGTTTCAAACTTAGGATATGAACCTACTAGCAACTTATTTTGGTCAAAGTTCGGAGCAGATAGTCGAGAAGCTATCCTAATACAGACATATATGGATGTTATGGGAATGATAAGGTCTTATTCTATTGATGAATTGATTCAATTATACATAGTTGTTGGTGATTCCCGGTTAGCCGTTATGAATCCAAATGGGGAACTTATTCATGTACGGGTGAGGTCTGAATATGCTAGGGATGAAAGTGTACCAGTAAAGAAAAAATAAAAGCATGGTAATGTAGAGGGTGGTGTGGGAGATGTAGAGGGTGATGCAATAGTTAGTGTAGAGGGTGATGCAAGAGGTGGTATAGAGGGTGATGCAAGAGCTGGTGTAGAGGCAGAAGTTGAGGAAAGTGAAGATGTAGTCAACCGTTATCATGATGCACATGGTGCTGCAACAACCGAAGACGAGGATAGTTCTGAAGAGGTTGAAGATATGGATGAAGAACCTACTCCAGCATCGGGTGAGGAGTCTGGTGAGGATTTTGCTGCACAAATGATGCAAGAAGATATGGAAAACAATTACGCGAACTTGGAAAATATTAACAGAATGAGGGGAGAGTTGTGGCAAATGAACTCAACGATCAAGGGGGTAGATATTGGGTTATATTCTACATTTTGAAACCCTTATGTTTTTCGTTTGGTTTTTAAGACTTACGCGGCGGAGCAGGCCTTTGACTACCGGTTTAAGGAGAACGAGCCCAATTCGATAGCGATTATGTGCAGACAACCAGGTTGTCATTTTTGGTGTCGGTGCAGCAAAGTTGGAGAAGGGTCGATGATGCAGATTGTAGTTTGGGGCCGTCATGATAATTGTGGACGGAAATTACAAAACAGTCAAATCACATATGATTTTCTTGCTTTCAGGTGAACTAATTTATGTAATTATTTATTTAATTAGTTAACTATTTATTTAATTAGTTAATTGTTTATTTATTACGCAGGTACTTAAGTGAAATTAGAACAGCAGGGAAAATGATAGCAAAGACATTGCGAGCGATAATTAAAAAAGACTTGGGAGTAACACCTGGGAGGAGCTCGATATATAGAACACTGAGTAAGGCTAAGGAACTAATCTCCGGGGATTTAGGCAAGCAATATCAAGACCTCGAGACATACTGTGAGATGATTAAAAAAGCAAATAAAGGCAGTAAGGCGAAGGTGGAATTTGACAAAAATTCAAGGTTCCGGCGCATGTACATTCGATATGCTGCACAGAAGCAAGGGTTTCTAGGGTGTAGACCGATTGTTGGATTGGACGGGTGTCACCTCAAGGGACGATTTGGCGGCCAACTATTATCCGCGGTTGCACGAGATGCCGATGATGGGATGTATCCATTGGCCATTACTATAGTCGGTATCGAAAACAAAGAAACATGGCGCTGGTTCTTAAAAGAATTGTTTGATGATTTTGGAAGTCATGAAGATCGAGATTGGGTGTTCGTCTCGGACAAACAAAAAGTAAGTCTTTAATTACTTGGTAACACTTTCTGAGGTTCAAATGAAGTATTCTTCTTGTTCTGATTCTTTCTTCATGATGTAGGGTCTTGTGCAACTATTCAAGGATTGGCTGCCGAAAGTAGAGCATCGCTATTGTATGCGGCATATGACGGACAACTTTCATGGAAAGTTCAAGAATCAAGACTTGAAGTTCATGTTGTGGGATTGTGCGCGTTCAACCTCGACTATTGAATTGGAGCAGAATTTGGAAGAAATTAAGGCGATCAAACTCGAGGCTTATCAATGGATTGTGGAGAAGAATGCAAAGGAATGGTGCAAGGCTTACTATAGCGAGAAAGCTAAATCATCGGGGTAGACGAACAATTTGTGTGAGAGTTTTAATAAATGGTTATTAGACTGTAGGGATCTGACAATCTACGATTTGTGTGAAACATATAGAAGGCAGCTAATGCAAATGATTCACGACAAGTTCGAAGAAGGGAAGAAGCTGGGAGGGAGGTTCTGCAAGAGACCAACAGAGATACTTGAGAAGTACAAGGCGCTCAGTCAACCAATGCATTGCATTCCAAGTGGAGATAATGTATTTGAAATAAGCAATTTTAATACCACGTGGGAGGTGAACCTAACCGCAAGGTCGTGCCAATGTTTGGAGTGGCAGCTCAACAGTATTCCATGCCAACATGTTGTAGGTGCAATTCAGTATATGAAGCATATACCCGAGGACTACGTAGACAAGTGTTATGAGGTATCTACTTATTTGTCTATCTATTCAAATTTCTTAAAACCAGTAGATAGTAGAGATAAGTGGCCTCGTAATTTGGATAATATAAAGATTTTGCCCCCAATTGTCCAAAAACAATCCGGGAGACCTAAGAAAAGGAGAATCAAAACTGTCGGGGAGAAGCAGACCTTCGTTGACCAGGCTGCTAAGCATGGGAAAACAATGAAATGCACAGAATGTAACCAATCAACTCACAACTCAAGAACCTGCAGTGCTAACGTACACGGGGAGACTAAAAAAAACGAGCAACAAGAAATAGAACCCTTGAACATGCCTCTTTGAGTGAGAGGATGAAAGAAAAAAATAAGGAACTTTCTCCACAGAACAAGAGAGGGGATGAGGTCTTTAAGAAAAGGGAAAAAACTGTCGAGAAGAGACTTCAATCCCGACGTAAGTGTACAAAGGAAGAGATCTTACAGAAGCGTGATGCCGCATTAGCTCGGAGAGCCCAAGTTGAGCAACAGTTTGATAATGGAGGAACATCTGCAGTAATGAATGAAGGACTTCCTGGATCTGCTCTGCAAGTTCTATTCCTAACTTTTTTTGCATAAATAATTAAAGATATAAATTTCTATTTACTTATAATTGATACATATTAAAATTGGGGCTTACAGGATGTGGATGGAGGAAGATCTGCAGCAATGAATGGAGGACTTACTGGATTTGCTCCACAGGTTCTATTCCTAAAATCTTTTGCATAAATAATTCAAGATATAAATTTCTATTTACTTATAGTTGATACATATTGAAATTGGGACTTACAGGAGGTAGATGGAGGATGGGCTGGCAGAGGCAGAGGCAGAGGAAGGTCTACCAAAGGAAATAATCTCAGAGGAGGAAGAGCTGCAGGAAGGAATGGAGGTTTAACACCAACAGATGGGGAAGGTTGAGTCATAAAGTGAAGGGTAGCTTTTTTTGTTGTATTTAATGTGTAAAGTGGATAACACTGAACACTTGAGGGGACAAGATTCCTTAGGGCTTTTGTTGTTTAGTGGATATTGTTTTGGGTTTGTGAATCACTTTAGGGTTCTTGTGTTTTGTTTGCTGGAAACATTAGGAAACTGTTTTAGTTCAGTCTCTTCAAACTTGAATGTTGAACTTGTTTATGTTTAATATGTTTGTGGTTTAATGTTTACTGTTTGTAATGGCTAAAAACAACTTCATGTTAGTTTTAGAGTATGTTTATGATGGTTGTTTTATAGCTTTATATATACTTCAGGTTTATAAATGGAAATAGTTGATAGACAAGTTTCATAGACCATTATGTACATTCTGTGCAAAAATAAAGTCAGTGTAGATACAAGTTTAGAAAAATAATGGTCTTACATTATGTGCAGAAATAAACTCAATAGAGATGACATTCTTACTAGGTTTACAACCATGTCAAAGGATCATAGCAGATGGTGTTCACCTAAACCATTATGAGCATTCAAACATTAAGTAATGCCAACTTCATCATTCAAACCTTCAAAATATTACACATTTAATAAGAAATTAACTTCATCATTTAAACATGAAACATTACACAGTTTGAACATAACACATTACACCTTACACAGTTTGAACATAACACTTTACACCGTTCATAAGAAAATACAACAAACATAACTCTTAAGCTAATTATTCCATACAATGTAAATTAACAGACCCATTATCAGAACTAATGCAACCTTCAATCTCTTGATTTGTTGGCAATACATTCTTTCTTTCTTCTCAAACTCCAGCTCATTGTTTTCCAAGCTTCTGATCCTTTGAAACAATCCAGGAAGTATCATTTTTCCATAACAACACGTTTATGGATCCATCCACTTAAAGAATGTGCATTTGAAATTATTCTATGAAAACAAACATAATACACCAATTCAAATATGTTAATTCATTTCCCAATAAATGCCTAAATTCATGTATGCTCAAAAATGCCTAAATTAATGAATTCAAAAAATGCCTAAATGTGACATAATCATCAGTTTCATGGCTTACCGAAAATTTTCCACAACCACTGAATCTTTGGCCTGGATTCTCTGCAGTTCAAGATGTTCGAGCTGGTGCATGAACACCACAGTAACAATCAAACTTTTCCTTCATCATCTTCGGTCTTCAATCTTCGTTTCTGCCCAGATTTCTCTCTTCGATGTTCGACCTCCGTCGATCGACCGCCACACCTCCGAAAATCGTCGATCTTCTCTGCCCAGCTTTCGCTAATCGACTGTCTTCTCCGCCTCAGCACAGAGCTCGTTTCACCTCTTCTATCTGACTGAACAACATTAACGATTTTTATATTAGGGTTCAAAGTAATGAGAAGGGTAAATCGGGCATTTTAAAAATTACCCCATGGCACATGACAACCACGTGATCAATTTTAACGATTTTTATAACAGAAACCGGTAACGTGAGATTTTTGGATAGTTAAGACACCTCTCAAATTGATTTTATAGTTAAGGGGGGTCATGTGAGACTCGCGTATAGTTAAGGGGGGTCATGTGAAATTTACCTAAGAAAATATGAACTAATTATCACTATTAGATGAAAATTTAGATGGTTTAGATTTCAGCTAACTTATTAATAGTATTTTGGTGTAATTATTTACAACTTCCTATTTAATTTTTTTTAACACAAGTTTAAGGGTATTTTTGTATTTTTAAATTATTAAATTGTTTCCTTTTTAACTAAAAGATCAAAATTACTTAATTATGCTTAAATTATTCCCTAATTTAACTTTTTACGACTTTATTAGTTTGATTTTACAAATACAACACTTACTACATTTTTTATTAATTCATGATTTGATATTTCCTTTTTTATTTTATTAATTCATTTTCATATTTTTATTTCAGTAAATCATTTTCTTTTTAATTACAAAATCGAATTTATTTAATTGGGATTATGGTCTTTTTCATAATTTTCCTTTTATGACTTCATGAGTTTGATTTTTTGAATTTAAAATTTACACAATTTTCATACTATTTCATTACTTGATATTTCAATTTCATTATTTTATTTGTACGATTATATGATTTGCATATATTTTATGATTTCATTTTCACCGATACAAAATTTGCACAAAAAAATCTTTTCATTTCCTGATTTTATTTGTACTTTTATATAATGTACACATAAAAAATACATTTCATTTCTACAAACATGAATTAATATTTTTTTGTGAACATTTTTCATTGTTTCTAATTTACACTTGTTTCATTTTCATAATAGTGATTCATGTTTCATTTCTTCAGAAATAGTATATTTTTAGTAATTCTTAGTTCATTAACTATATAAACATTTTCATACAGCAATATATGTTTCATTTTCATACCGTAATTCAAGTATAATTTTTTTGTTAACTATCTACACATTTTCATGCCGTAATATATGTTTCATTTTCATACCGTAATTCAAGTTTAATTAATTTTAAAGAAAATTAAACAATTATAATAAAATAGTTATTTATCATGAAAGTAATATTTATTTCAAATTATTTTGTGAAATCTTTAATGGATTTTGTGAGATATGAGACGCAAATAATAAGGTTTATTTTTGGAAATGGTCACATTTACCCATATATTCTTTTAGCTATTATTTTATTTATTTAATTAATAACAACTATCGATCATTACCATCTTATAGATGATAATAGTTCTTATGTTCATTTGTAAGACATGGTTTTTATTGGATTGCATCTTTAGTTATATTTTCCTATGATTAAATCTTTGTGTATGTTGCCACTTTTTAAAATAAGTTTCAACCTAATTTTTGAAGGAACAAGAAAATAATCTCTTTTGCATAAAGAGTACGGAAAATAAAGTAGGATATAGCTGTAAGGAAATGATTCGAGTAACACGTTTTTACATAGAATGATTGAGTTGTGATGTTATTGAATGATATAAAGAGGAGAATTTGCATATTAAAAGATGAGAGCATCATTTAAAGTTGTGGGAGAGATTGTAAGTGGTCGAAAATAAAACAGAAGGGCACTGAACAAACATATTTTCCACTGTCTCTTTAAACGAACTGCGCTGCGTAGCAATTCATATGCTTCGCCATAAATACTTGTGTTGGAATTAAAGTATGCTTCACTACAAGTATTAGTAAGCAGTGAGAGTGAATTGGATATAGTATTGGAAGAGAAATGATACCCATACCACGAGTCCCTCTTGTTCTCTCTTGGTTCTTCTCATGCTGCTTTGAAAAGTTGAAGTCTTTGAGAAAGTACTATGTCCAACCTTGCAAGAGCGTCATATTTGCCTCTGGTATAATAATTTATTATACTTCATATGCATGCATATATAGTTGTTGGATTCTTCATTCTATTTCCTTGAGCTGATTAAACAACCTGCAAAACAATTTTGACATGTTTGGACAAACTTCTACCAACATTGTGCATCCTAATTAAGCCCATTAAAAATAGGAGGTTTTTGTTTTGGCATAGTCCATTTAATCTTGGTGAATGATGTTGATGATGCCATTAAGGATCTCAATAGCTCACAAACCTTATAGGGTTGGTTAATTGTAGGAGCGGCTTGTAGATCCATTCATTCCTCCTCCCCCTCAATCTCCTCCACCGTCCCGACCATCATTGTTATGCTTGTATGAAGTGTTCTCACATGCACACAATTACGCGCAAGTACACGTGCATCACTTAGTTTGTGAAACTCTGTTAAGCACATGGTCGTATGCATAGACATCAATAAATTATTTCTAGATCACAGTTGTTATTTAGGAAAAGTAAAAATCAGTTACCATAAATATAAGAAGTGAACAGTATAGACCAATTTTAGGTGCTAAGACTATTCTAAATATAATTTACATATCGAATTCATTTAAAAATACATGCATCCTACATTATCTGCTATCGCAACCTCGACTTGGCCTCTGATTATTGAAGCCAGACAAGTCTTATGATATAACCAATCCCTCTCAAGCGAGACATTTGATATGCATTGCGTATGCCATCAGGATGTCCCTCTCAGGTCACGTCCCGTGATCGGACATAACTACTCAAGTGACTTAACCCAGTCAGTCGACATTATAAGCACAAATCTAACATTGAACATACATATATGCAAAATTTTAAATATATTAAATTAAGAGGTAATTTCACTTAGGTCACCACAAAAATTTGTAGTCTCACTTAAGTCACAAAAAATCTAATTTACTTTGTGGTCGAGGTATTTCAAAGAGTAGTAATAGCATCTTAGAACAATAGCTTGTGTGATAGCTAGTTGATGCTTGAAATTGTACTAGTAGTATAGTGAACACCTTTCTACTGGCAGAGTGCCCCCAAACGTAGGTGTGGTTACACCGAACTGGGTAAACATATCGCGTGTCTTCTTTTTACTGTTTGTCTATTTACTATCCATTGTCTGTGATTAGACAAGTTGTCGAACCAATTGTTACAACATTATGTTTGACATCTTGTCCTTGCTACGGATCATAATTTCAAATCTCCATAAACAGTCTGAAGTTTGTCTATCTATTTTAACATCGTTAGGAGTAAAATGATACAAAATATGTTTTCCGCAGTGAATTAACATTAAAAATAGTTGAACGTATTGAATTGAAAAAGTGGCATGATTAATCATAATGAACTAAAATTTCTCCTAAAAGTGTTTATCGATGACAACCCTCCAATATAACTTTTCAAAGTGGGACATGGTCTTCACTTATGATTGGTCTGATCAAAATCGATTCAATATATATGCGTAGATGTAGACAATCATGAGAGTAATTATTTATAAGGGAAAACTACACATAGTCACACCCAACTAAAGTCAAAAGAAACTCAGGTATCACTATATTTCAAACTGGACACCCAGTTATACTTAGAGACTTAAAATTGACACTTAACACCTACAGTTAAAAATTCGGATGGAATCAATTGATTTTTAAAGTAAAAAGACAAAAGTATGTTTAGTTATACTTCAAATTTTCAAAACATGACATTGAGTTTTTTTTTTCTTTCTCCTTCTGTCTCATCATTCTCATGCCTTATCCCGCCGGAGCTCTCTGCCTCCCATGGTCTTGTTATGGACTTGTGTTGTTCAACTGATGACGTTGAGGGACCTGAGCTGCTCAAGAGCTGGTCTATAATGAACCACTCGACAGCCACAAGAAAACTAGAGAGCTCCGACCACCCACCACATTGGCCGGAAAATTCCATGGAGCCAATGTCCTTCGAAGCAGAATCACAGCTCTAGAAACCCTTCCTCTGAGACGGCCACCACCGCTCGAACCCTCCCAAATCAACTGCCACTCACCAGCAACGTCTCCTACCTAGGTCTTGTCATTATCTGTTATGATTTTGCTTTAATTTGAGAAAACATCGAAATCCAAATATAGGTTTTACCAATTTTTTTCCGAGATTTTTTAATCCAAACCCCAAATTTATGTGGAATTTGGGAAAGAAAATAAAATAAAAAAAGAAAACCTCAGAGGTATACTCTGTGAGTGATTTGTGATTGTTGTGCTGAACCATAAAACCATTTTTCTTGATTTGATTTTAAATTTTATTAAACCATTAACAGAATTGTATTAAGAGAGAGGGAGAGAATAATTTTAATGGTAAACCATTAACATAGAATTGGTTTTAGAGAGAGAATCATTTTAATGGTAAACCATTAGCAGAGAATTAGTTTTCATTTTGGTCCTGTAATGATTTTATTATATGGTTTATATGGATTTTTATTAGGTTCGCATATAGTAGTTTTGCGGGCATTTTTGTCTTTTTATTTTAAAATAAACATATTCTATCTAAATTTTTTACGACAGTTAAATGTGTGACTATGTGTAGTTTTCTCTATTTATAATTATGGACAATCATAAGAATAATTCTTTGAAATTACATTTTATAAATGCAAGTATGTGAAAGTAAATAATTTCTTTGGGTGGTATATTTTTAAGTGGACTGTGCAGTCGGTGAATTATTTTTTTCCTAGTTTTTGTGCAATTTACAAGCGTAATATTTTTCAATTGACCATTTAATATTTTGTTTTGAGTAATTTTTCGTTTATCAAATTGTTTATCCTGAGGGGAAATTTCAATTTACTATATATTGTTAAGTTATCATCTTTAAGTGAAAAGTGCAAATAAATATAAAACATTCAAATAATCCTTCACAATTGTAAGGAATAAAAGAAACATTTTGCTTGAGACCGTGGTCTCGGTCGGGATTCGAACCACGTCATGCTTCTTGGATTAAGGGGAGTTTGTTAGCTAGGGGGTGGGTTAGATTTGTGTATAGGCTTGGGATGGGCTTGGGTGGGTAGAGCGGGATGGGTAGTATGGCCAATAAAAAAAAGAAAAAATATTTTATGGAATGTGTAATTATTGCTCTTATTAGATTATTATAGGATTACAAATATATAAGAAAAGAGGCCAAATCAAATACAAATTGGGGGTAGAAAAATAAACTGTCCGAATTGATATGTAGATCTTGAGTGTGCACTGGTGGAAGTAAATAGACGCAGTAGAAAATGAGTGTGAACTAGTTGAACGTGATGGACCTAAAACCACAAAAATGGTCGTGGTGGAACTTCGCTGCCAACTGTCCTGCACTAGGACAAATCTCGTCGGATCGTGAGCGATCCAACCGCTGGTAAAAATTCGAACGTTCAGACATTCTACCAGATTTGTATTGGAATGCATCATTGTAAGAAAATATAGGGAAAATGGCACTAGCCTCTCCTTGAGTATAGCTTATTCTCACTTAATTCTTAAATAAAAACACATTCTTATGCCCCTAACTTTCAAAAGTTTCAATTTACCATTTTCCGTCAACTTTCTTTTGAAAATTCTATTAACTTTTCAGAAATGATGAAAATACTCTTGTATTATAAAAATCTAAATAAAAAAATAAAAAAATATTATTTTGACCTTATTTTTTTCTAATATTTTTTTGTAATAGATAAATAACAAAAATTGTTAGTATTAAAAAATGTAAAATGTTTTTTAAGAAAAATAAAAATAAAAATGATTTTATTTTTATTTTTTCATAAAAAATCATTTTTTGAAAATAGTATTCTTTATACTAAAATGTTTTTATCATGTGCTTTTATAAAAAAATCAGAAAAAAATAGTTCGAAATAATTTTTATTTTTTCGATATAAAGGCATTTTCGTGATTTCTCTTTTCATGATTTTGCAAAAAGTTAAAAGAATTTTCAAAAAAAGATAATGTAGAGGGGTAAAGTGAAACTCTTAAAACTTATGAGTCGTACAAGACACGTGTTTTTAATCCGTAAGAGTGAGCATGAGCTATTTTAGGGGAAGGCAAGTAACATTTGCCGAAAATATATTTCGAACCATACCCCATGATAAGCGCTTTAATCCCCCCCCCCCCCCCCCCCCCCCCTCTATTTTTCTATCTGCAGGTTGTGTACCATGGTTTAGTCTCGACCATGCCACAAATGAACAAGAAAACACCAACCTTATGATTCTTATGAGTATTTAAAATCAATGTATCAATAATGAAGTCAAAACTCACAGTTATGTCAAGAGGTTGAATAAATAGATATCGCCCGAGAACTTGAACCATAGTCTCTCAAGACCAAATCTCAAGTGCTTAATTAGTTGGTCAAGCAAGTGTTAGAAGCACTTAACCACTTGGATAAAAAAAATTGTGTTACTATTTATCTTTTCATGCATTAGGAACATGATATTAATAATAAATATGATATAGGTCTGACGGTGACACATAAGTACGTGAACTACGCAGTGGTGGAAGTGCTGATAACATTTTTAACAGATGGTTCGCATGATCGAAAACCTATAATCCATGCAGCAGCTCTTACAAATTTTGGGGATGGTCTATCAGGAATCACCCTTGTCTTTATGACTGCTACCTCTGGTTTCCATGCGTGTCATCACAAAGTCATTATTTGTTCTACTTTGGCATATATTGTGGTAAGAAATTAATTCAATTATTTTCGACTTTATTTTAAATATTTTTGGAGGAATTCGTCATTCATTAAAAAATTGTTATTCCATGACATTTAAGCTTTAAAATTAAAAGTCATAATAATACTTTTTAAGGATAAGGAACATTTCTATTTATCATTTGATTGACTTAACCTTATTATTTTCATTCACTTAAAAAAAATATCCAAAAGATAAATAGTAAACAATCTGATCAAAGAAGTTAGTTATATAATACTAAATAGAAGGAAAGTTTTTGAGAGGACACTGGAATGGTTCGGCCTCGCATTATACATGCAAAGGTCTTTATTTCGAATTTCGTTGTGAGAATGGAAAAGGGTTAAAGGGTAGATATAGGGTTTAATGTATTGTAATATTAAAGAAAATAGAAGAAAAATATAAAATAAAAGGAAAATTACACTTTAATTTACTACATTTACTATTATCGGTTTTACAGCTAACTACACTTACTATAAAATGTTTTGTTTCATCTCACTTAAAATTTACACTTTGGTTTAACACCGTTCAATTTTGGACACAAACGTTTTTTATTTTTTAAAAATGACAAAAAATACCCCTTAGCTATCTTCTACCACCAATCCCCAACCTTTATTGGAGTTTCGTTTCGATTTCAAGCTCTTATTGTTCATATTAAGGTTTAGTCTCAGCCTTTTTCCCATTTTCTTTTTTCTTGGTTCGCCTCCATTTTTTTCTTTGGTATCTCTGGAGCGAGCTCCAATGGCGAAAATGTGTTGGTGGTGGTGGCTATTAGGGACAACCTGAAGCCCTTCGACGATCGCATAACTCTGATCCAAATCGACCAACAAAATCTCTGAAACTTGAAAGTATCTGAAACCTCACCGGACTTGAGCTTCTTTCACTTCAGTTCAATTCAATATCGGGTCCTCTCTTAATCTTAAATGGGTTGAGCTTACTCATGGTCTTGATCCTCAATTACAATTACTTTACCTCTGTTGTCGATGAATCCTTTACCGACATGTCGTCGCTCCAAACTTGTTCGTTTTATAAACTTGATTATTTTGGTTGCTTAGTTGATAGTTATAAAATTTTGATTTAAGACTGATGACGCCAAATCGAAACTTGGGTGATTGTTGCAGCTTAGGATATAATTTTGGTTCGTCGTTGTGTCATAATTGATAGTTATAAAAAAAATTTGTTGAAGTGATTGGAAATTTTGGTGAGGAAAACTTTAAGTAATAATTAGCTACCTTAAAAATTGGGTCACAACAAATTGCTTTGGATTAGGGTAAATATAGTTAACTATAAGAAGTTGTGGGGCTTATTATAGGATTCTTGGACTTGAAAAAAGAGTTAGAAAAGTGAGTGAGAGTGAATGACATAAAATCTATTTGAAAATCTGATGATTTTTGTTAAAGCTCAAACTTTAGTAAATTTGAGAGTCAAACATGTACTATATTAAAAGTTGGTGGGACAACCCCATATACTGAACTCCCAACTAAAAGAAAAGAGAGCAAGACTAGCAACCGTATATACAAAATTGACTAAAGCAAGACAAAATAAATAAAGCAAATGATCGCAATTAAGCATAACTCCTCCCACTTTCCTTCTCTGGGAGCACCATGACTTATTCACCTGCGTAAGCCCATCTCCAACCAGACCCCGAATCTGCTTTTACGAGACTCATATCATTCCAATCAATCCCCAAAACTTTAAAACCCTATCTTCATTTTAGTGTCCAGCTACAGTAAGTTCCCATATTTGGGGTATCCCTGTAGCAGGCCCCATATTTGATATACTATTATTTTATTTGGTTACATACATTTATTTCATAAATATGTCTGATATTCATAAAGCAAAAAATAAATAAAACTGAAACAGGGGTAGAGGTTATGGCTCCTCGCCAGCGGACTCCTCTCAATCAGAATAATACCCCTCAAGCCTTACCATCGCCAAGTCACTGTCATCCTAAATAAACCCCTCTCACAAAGTCGTTGTTCAATCAAATCACTCACACAATATGAAAACCGTTAATCTAATAAAAAAAATCGATAGAACAATACAAATCAGGATAGGCTACATGTTATCCTATCAGATCAGATTTCAACAACTATAGTTTGGTCAAAATCGAAAAATCTCCACCACCCACCGCGGCCTCCTTCATCCACATACAGTCGCAGACTCTACGAGCTCGTCGTCGCTTCCGTGCTCCCGCAGTCGCGCACACGCAAACCCTCTGCCGCGTATCTCGCCGGAAGGGAAGAGACCATAACTGTAGACTTGCTAAGGGACCATTAATTATAATAATTATTACTGCACCTATTATAAGAAAATTATTTTCACTTTAGTTAATTACGTTTTTTACACGTCACTTTTTTTTGTTAAAATTTGAGTGAATTTTTTTTTTGAAATATGAAAAGTCAAAAAATCCTTCAATTAATCATTAAAATTTTGAAGTTTCTTTAAGTTCTCGTGTTTGTCTCGGTTCGCCGCTTTTGGCGGAGTCCCACAATTTTGCGGTTTGTCTTGCCGCTTTTTGGAGTGGTCCCGCAATTTTAAAATAGTGATATATGGTTTTCTGTCTCGCTCTCAGTGTAGCGTGTGTCCCATCATATTGACGATTATAGTATGTTTACAGTGGTTCCTTAACCGTAGTTGAGTTTGTACGGCGAGTTTTATAATCGAATGTATCCAGTATGGTGTCGGGGCATACAGAAAGAGAATAGTGGCAGTGAATGGATGTAGATCTTTTTCACCTTCGGGGATAAGGATGTGGTGTTCGTCCTGAGCGACTCAATGTTTAGCAATTTGTTGGCAGTCGCCGACCGCGGTCTCCTGTGGGAGAGTGAAAAGTTTGTGATTCTCGTACTCTGTCTGGTCGGGAGGTTGATAACTCGGTATTGATAGGGATCAGGAGTTCTATATCGTCGTTGTGCAGATTTACGTAAGCACATCAACTTGGGGGTCTCAGTTTCCTTGAACTCCAATATGTCTTCGTGATGTCCCATTGTACCATTTGGGGGACTAGATGGCAAAGTGATCTTGATTCGGGAAGAGGATTGAGGGGGATCAACTTGTTTCACGGAATTATTTGGGGTGTTGTATTAAGTTCTTGTTGTACGAGGTTCACGAAGTTTCTCCAAGCAACTGAGGTGGAGGCCGTGGGGATCATAAAAACATTATTCTGTTGCACGTGGAAGTGTTTATGGGTTGGCTCTTGTAAGGAGTGTCCGGGGAGATTCATCATGTTCGAGGTCAAGGCCACGAGTTTGCAAGAAGTCATTGGTAGGGTTATCAATTTGGGTTTGGATAGCGTAATAATTGAGTCAGATTTTGAAAATGTTATAGCATCTCCAACGCAAAGGTCCCAAAATCATGACTCAATAATAGAACAATGTTAGTCTCAGACCTGATCTCATTCCAACCCAAGACCCTAAAAATTAGGACTGTTCACGGTTACATAATCGAACCGAACCGGTCATAACCGAACCGAACCGACTGGTTCGGTTATTGAAGGTTCATAACCGATAACCGAACCGAAATGTGGTCGGTTCGGTTCGATTATAACCGAATAACCGATCGGTTATGACCGGTTCGGTTCTTCGGTTAACCGAGACATTGTTGGGCCATGACCCAAACAAACAAAAAAACCATCATCACAAAACTGAGAAGAAACAGAGGGAGTGAATAAAAAAAAATCAACCACATATGTCCATTTCAGCAACTTCAGGACCCTCCATGATGCTCTCCAGAGAAGACATAAAATCATGATCATAATTTTCTCTGACATGTTTGTCAGCATTTAACACAAACAAACACAAGCAGTTATAAACTTCAAAATTAGGGTTTCGAAAATTAAGTTATGAACTTCATAATACAATCAAATCCATACTTAATTTTCGAAACCCTAACTTTAAGAAAACAATAGGAACCCTAATTTGAAGAAATCAAATCAAGACAGAAATCAAAATTGAGACAGCTCAGAGCCTCAGACTGCCAGTCGCTCAGGAGAAATCGAGAACGAAAGGTCAAAATAGCTTACCGAGATCGAGATCGAAGGTCAAAATGGTTGTCGATCGGTCTGTCGGTCGCGCTCGGTCGAAGGTCTCTCGGCCGTTGTCGATCGCCTCCGTCTCGGTTTTCGTCTGAATTCGTTGTCGGTCGCCTCTCGCCTCTCCGCCTCTCGCCCTCTCTCTCTCGAACCCTACGACACAACTCCAGAGACAGACACTTCAGCTCAGCTGAGTGTGTGTGACATCGTCCCACTCCCATACGACGTCGTTTTTGGGAAGAGCTCAACCCAAAACGACGTCGTTTTGTTGCATATCATCGGTTCTCGGTTCGGTTCGGTTACGGGCGGTTTTCCGAATCCCGTAACCGATAGCCGAACCGACTTTCGGTCGGTTATTGAATATAACCGAACCGACCCAACCGAACCGATCGGTTCGGTTACCGATTCCCTCGGTTTCGGTTCGGTTCGGGTCGGTTCTCTCGGTTATCGGTTTTTTGAACACCCCTACTAAAAATATCATCAATTGACGTATCCATATCATTTCTTATTATTTTAATATTAAAATGATTTCACATTTATTATTTTATATTTACCTATTATAATTTGAATGGTTAATATAACATGACGATGAATAAAATGTTTTTAAATTATCGAACAAAGTACAATTTTAATTTTTAATAGATTTGATTGAAATGAATTTCAAATATTTAATTTTTTAACAAAACTTTTTTTTTATTTCAAATAAATTTTAATTATTTTTAATAAACTCAATTAAAATGATTTTAAATAAATCATATATTTTAATTTCTAATAAATATGAAATATTTTCTCACTTTAAATAAGTCAAAAAATAATAATTAATGCCTGGTTAGATGATATTTGAATTTCTAAATAATGATTACAGATTGAATTTTTAAACTATAAACATGAATGATCATTAATTAGTTTTGGGTCAACAAGCATA